>JALPQD010000293.1:0-43835 GCA_023101885.1 Typhlomys cinereus | reverse complement strand
TTAATGGAAATACCACAGGGAATGTCCAAAATGCTTATATTTTTCTACTGAGTTTAGGAATATTTATAAAAATCCTTAATTATTGGAAACTACAAAATTATAACTAGAAGGGGCATCTGCCACAAGTTAGTCTAGCACTGGCATATATTTACTGAAGGACCAAATAGATTATTTGTTAAAAATAAATCTAGTTATTTCTTATTTAGCTTTTTAAAGTTAAGGGGCAGAAGAGTTTGTCTTAGAAGATCTCAGTGTTATTATTTATACTGTGCATACAAACAAACAAAAGAAATATCTGTCTTTTGACAGTGAGCAGGAAAGGGTAAAATTAGATATACAAATATGGAGGAAAAGATTAAAGACCTAGCTATCTAACAAGCATGGCCATCATTACAATGTATGTATGATATTTTGCATGTTTAAATTATGAGATTCATGATAATAATAAGTGTGAGTTAAGTTGTGATTATTTATAATTGATACTACCAAAGTTTTGAGTACTTCTCAGAAATTTGGATACAGAGCATGCACTTCCTAACTAGCAAAATGGGAGATGGGTAGAAAAAAATACCCGGCAAATAAATTTTTTCAAAGCTGTTGATATGTTTGCTTCATAGATGAGAACAGACCCAAACACACTGAATGAGAAGAAAGAAGGCAGAAAAATAATCAATAAACATTTTTAAAGTTGAAAATTTTCTGGCATTTGATAAGAGCAAAATATAGTGGACGACCATTCTTCCTTTCAAATTCAAATAAACCTTGTTAGTCTAGGCTGTACATTTAAGGGGACGTAATCTGCACAAGATTTCCCATCACGTAGCCTTCTCTCTCCAATACACTTAGTGTGCAGGAAGGCTCTGTTCAGAAAATGAAGGTTTCTAAATTGTGACTGGCTTTATCAGAAGGTGGATCTTTCCCTGGAGGGAGGATCAGGGATGCGAGGCGAGGTCTTGGCCAACAGCAATAGCTCGCTGTGTGTCACACTGAGAGCAGCAGCAGGAGAATGAAAGCTAAAAATGAATTGTGCACCCTGAAGACCACACCCTCCTTGTCCCTTCCTTAGACCCAGCCTGCTCACGCTGGCTTAGCACACTTGTTGGCCTGGATGCTCAGCAGTTAGAAAAAAGGCAGCTAGTTCATTGTGTGTTTAGTTATTATGGATGTTTGGGTTTGCGGTTCCCACTGCTGTATGTGGATTCTGAGAATTTTTAGAGAAGATTGAAATCTATTTCTTCTGTCTGATCCCTGCCTTGAGAGCAACCTCCCAAAACTGAGTGAGTGCAGGGGGGAGTGGAGTCAAAGGTGGAAACTAGACTGAAGATCATTTATTCTCCTGAAACTGGGGCAAAGTACTCTGTTCCCTTTCTCCAAAGTTAGCTGTCAGTCGCTGCCATACCTTTAACTTTTTTGCTTATGTACATATTCCTGGAAATTGTCAAGTCTTTAATTGACACATCCAGTAAAACCTGAGAGATTGTGGCTGGTGTGAAAAAGCAGAAAGTTACATCCATATGTATATGTACATTTATATGTACAACATAGAAATGAGGTTGGAGTTGTGTGTGTCATTTTCATGTTGATTATAGTTGAAGCACTTAGAGAGTTTTAGAGGTGTATTTGTGGCTTTGGGTAATCTATCTATAATGTATTCAGAAAAATATGAAATTATACTAGCTAAACATATTTTTAAAGGAAACTTGTTGAAGTCCATTCAAAAACAAATATTGCTTTTCATAACTTTTATGTTTTTTTCTTTATAACTGTTTAAATTTTATTTTATTTTTTAGTGTGCATGTTGATTGTTTCTACCTCTTTTTTGTTTCACTCTGGGATTTCCCAGGCTCTCCCCACCAGGGGAGGAAGTACAAGCTGCCATCGTTTCCACCTGGAAGTTTTTCTTTTAAATATGGGACCTGGGATCCGAACTCAGGACCTTCTTGGGAAGTAGTCTTTACTCCTGAGCCATCTCTCCAGACCAACTGTTTAAATTTTAAAGAAGAAAACTATGTATAAGTTTAAGAGCAAATAGACTCAAGGATGATCTCAACTCGATTAAAGCCTCTGGAGCCAATATCTTAGGTTTTTTTTTTTTTTTAAATGTGCACAAACTCTTGTAAAGGCTTTACACACAGGGCCATCCCTCAGTAAGAAGAAAATATATCTGATTTTCTTCCCATGTTTAGTATTATTGACATTCTCCATTCTGTGCCTGACTCCCTCCCTTCGGTTCCTCAAACTACTAACCAATTCAGACTTCCATGGGACACCGAATTAGTGTGACTTCTCTGAAAGCCTTATGTCTACTGAGACCCAAACTCTACCAGAAGTCTCTTTTCAAGGAACCATCATCAGCAGTCCTCACCCTGGAAAATATTATTCTTTGTAAACATGTGATTAGGTATTGTGAGAGGAGTTTCTTTGGATATGGCAAAGTCATGTCCAATGCAAGTGACTGGCCTAAAAGAATGCCAGATTGCAGGAATATACTTACTAGGAAAATAACTTTATTTTTTCTTTTTCAAGAGCATATGCTTTGGTCAGGCTATGTTTCAATACTATAAAGAACGTGATATTTTTACAACAGTTCAAACATGTATGTGAATGTTCATATCTTCTTTTGACTCACATATACTGAAGGGCCAGAGGGATCATTTGCCCCCACTGTTCAATTCCCAGGTCACAAAAATCCATCTACCAGGCTTCCTGTGTCCATGATCTGTTGGCTCTGTGAAAAGCCATAGCCACTATCCTATATTGACAAGGAGAGGGTGTTCTGGTCAGTTTTCTTGAGTCAGGACTACATAGCAGGGACACAATGATAGGCAAGAAAAGAACCACTTCCTATGGTGGTGGATGATAGAACAAAGCAAAGAGAGATATGCAATATTTGAAGAGTAGCAAAAGGAAAAGTAACTCTGAACCGGCAATGATGTTTCTGATGGATCCTGTTTAGTTGTGAGTATCCAGACTGAATGCACAGAAAAAAAATACATGCTGGTACTATTCTCTCAGTTTTCCTTCTTCGTTGCCTAGGGATGGATGGTATTAACCAACATGTGGGATATTGGCATTTATCATTTGAAAAGATGTCCAGGGAGATGGTTTGATCCAAGGAGGAAATGGGCTGGGAGAATGATTTGCATGAACATGGGAGACGGTTAATGGTCATTTTTTTTTTAAGAAAAAATAGGGGAAATGTCACATCTAGGGATATTGACTTCCTCTCAGCTCTGGGGGATGGAAGCTGTTTCTGTGTCCCTCTCCCTGCCGCCTCCTCTTCATAAGAGTATCACTGGATGTACACATTTATGTCCAGTCTCTTCTTTACATTAGTAAAGAATTAGTAATGAGTATTAGAATATGTTGGGTTTGGATGTATTTTAAAGACCTCATTTTTATTTAAAAATCCTGTATACAAAGCAAGGGATATTCTGAAGTACTAGGAGTTAGGCCTCCACATATTAATATTAGAGGGGCAAAATTCATTTCACAAGCACTCACTTGACAGTCTATTCCAATACATCCATATAAAAATCTGAGTGTTGGTTTCATCTTACTCACTTACAAAGACCAACAAAGCTCTAAGGTTTTCTATTTGTTTGTTTGTTTCATCATTTTGGCAATACCTTGCTTCTGGCTGATACATTTGAAGTTTATTCTTTGTGCTCACCATTTCTGCCTGTAATGCTATCCATGCTTCTGGTTGTATTAAGCTTTCATTGATCACCATTATGCCATATAATTGCATTCAAATGTTTATGAATTCCTTTGATACTTGACTTAGATTAGGATCCATACACTGAATGACTAAGGGGAATGAGCAGGGAACATAAACGATTAAGGTGCCCTTCTGCTAAGAGTCATGTTGGATTGAAACAGAAAGTGCAGCCCAAGGGATAGTGTTAACTCATGAGGAAAATTTTTTAAAAAATTATGCATTTGGATGTGTATGCTACATGTATTGTGTGTTGGTGTGTTCAGTGTGTGTGCACATGTGTGTGTGAATGTGGAGGCCAGAAGATAGCCCTGAGTGTCTCACTCAGGAGGCTATCGTTTCATTGGATAGAGTCTCTCATTTGTCTGGAGCTCAGCAATTAGACTTCACTGGCTGGCCAGAGAGGACTCCCCAAGGCAGGATTACAAGTGCATCCGCAGGTGCATGGAATTGTTTACTGGGTTTTAGATATTGGACCAAGTTCTTGTGTATAAGACAAGCACTTTACGACTGAGCCATTCTGCAGCCTATTTTTTGTTTTGTTTTAAGGAGAATTTAGGGATACAGATTTTGAGTGAATGCTACAATTTTAAATTTGCAAAATTATTTAGAATAAAATATTGCATAAGTCCTGGTTACAGTCCTTTCAGGGTGACTTTTATCCATGTAAATAATAGTCAAAGTTATGGTAAATACAGAAAATTTCATGTAGGATAGGAAAAGCTAGAATAGCATACCACTCCTACAAGAGACAGGTAACATTTTAATTTTCTAGATTTATCTGAGTAGAAGTATTATGGTGTGCTGTGGGAAAAAACTCTGCTACTTGGAGTCAAAAAGAAATATATGGGCCATACAAAACTTCTTCTGAACCATAAATTGCAGGTGAAAGAAGGTTAGGGAAGTGAAGAACAGAAGAGAGGCAGAGACAGATGTGTGTTTGAATGGATCAATGTATCTCAGAAGGTGGGGAAGTTTCTGAGCGTTGTAAAGACCTCATAGAAGTGGGCATAACTGAGCTAGGTTTGATATAAGAGTGCAAAGTAGCTTCTGATTTAGGAAATAGTAAAGGAAGGAGCAACATTATTTTGGAAAACTGGAGGTTCTTAATGGTCTGAGAATTAAGAACTGACAGCATACTTCTGTGCAGTTGAATGAAACCACTGGAGTTTAAGTTTGGTTGATTTTCCTGACCTAGTGACCTTGACTAAGAATGGATACAGAACAAAAGAAAACTAAATAGCCTCAAGTTTTGTGTTGCTTTCTTGAGGGGGAGTACTGAAGATTGAACCCATCATCTTTCACATGTTAGGCAAGCACCCTGAGTTCTACTTCTTTCCCCCTTTTCATTTATATATTTCATTTGAGACATAGTCTTGCTGTATTTCAGACTTGCCTCGAATTCATTCTCTAGCCAGTCAGGCCTTGACTGTATGATCCTCCTGCCTCATTCTCCTCAGTAGGTGGGATTACAGTTCTACAACACAAGATACGAGACTTAAAAAAAAAAAAGAATCTTTGATATAAAGCAAGTGTCCACAAATGACTCTGTGCAGGCACTCAGCTTCACAGTAGCATGAAAGCAGGCAGAAAAAGCATAACCAGGTAATGTGACCGTGTCTAAACACACTTCTGGTAAGAGCAAGACTTGTCCAGAGGTCATAGTCAGCTAGGACAGAAAGACATACAAAGATCTGCAAAGGTGGGACTCTGAACAGATCCAAGCACCAAAGTGGACCCTTCAAAAAAGATTAATTGTTTGAAGAAGCCGTTGGAAGCATGGCCAGGAGATGATGAACTGGCGAAGGTTCGTAAATGTAGGAAGAAATGCATGGTTGAAATAGGATCCAAATTGCTTGAGAGAACAGCTATCTGTGAGGCTAAGGAAGCAAAAAAGCCAGAAGTAGAGGTCAAACCATTCAGAGATGCATCACACGTCAGGACAGAAAGACCCCCTATTGGATCAGGAGTAGGGAGAAGGAGTAACCCATTGCATAAAAAGGGCTCATAAAGTAGATGCAGTCTATGGGTACTCTTTGATCCAGAGGTTCATCAGCCTCATAAGCAAGGCCTGATTTTTCTTTCAGCAGCTGCCCCTGATTTCTACTCCATTTTTAATCATCTGTTGCAACCCTGGGAGGCAGATAGGAAAGAGAAATAAAGGGCTGAGATAGGTCTCTTCTGGGGTTTCTGTGCGACTCCTCATCGCCAGGCTCAACTGACATTTCTCCTGATTTCCGAAGGTTCTGTCTGTTCTGCTGAGGTCCAGGGAATCCCATGGGCACAGTGTGGAGCCTGCAGAAGACTAAGCCTTGCAAATGTCATTAAGGCAAACTTCCCAGCTGATAAAGCGAATGCAGCTCTCAGGAGGTCTGGAGAATTGAGTTTATCAAGGGCACTGTTGTAATCTTATTATCTAGTTTCACAATTGGGAATCACCAAATCACATATCCTCGGCCCTCCCTTCCTGCCAATGTTTCCCCTTGTCTTGCAACACTTGCCATGGGATCATTTCACAGGGTGCTTTAATGACAGTGGGTGTGGCTTCCACATGGTTGTGTAATAGAAGCTGAAGCTTGCCAGGCTTGCCTGAAATATTAACAGTTCCTTTTTCCAAGCAGAAGGAAATGAAAATATCATACCAAAAAGAACACCTGGGGCTTAAAATAAGTGTGTCAAATTCGACTGAGAGAGCAAATTCCTTTTAAGTTTTCTTCCAGAGTGCTTCCTGATATCTGAGATGACATTCTGTAGGTAAAGCAGGAGATGAGGTAAGGATTTGCGAAGCATGCAGTTACCCTGGTGGTCTCCATCTTTAAAGACCTAGGTGACATCCTGCTCATATCCTTGGAGGGTGGCATCTGATTTCATGCCTTACATATTACAGTCAGGTTAAATAGATGAATGATTACAATTCTTCTTGTGCTTCACGGGTACAAAGGGAAAAAGATGTATGCTTTCCTGCTGCTTCCTCTTTAATCAGCAAACCACCATCAAGATTTGGATGCATTCCAGAGACTTTTTATTTAGCAACATGAAAACTAGGCAACTCACTTCCTTGTTTTCAGTCAGATCTGAGCCATTGCTATGGAAATATTTTGAGTTGACAGACAACTGGGTCCTATTTCTGTACTCTAGCCTACATCCATGAACTTGAACCTTAAATTATTCTTTAGGGAGACTTGTTAATTTCTACATTGTGATCAGCACTAATCACAACTTTCATTACTTTGTAATTATACAAGTATCATCACATGGTTGAATATTTCTTCCTTCTGAAGAGAGGCAGAGACAAAGCTTTCCTTGAGTATTTTGTTCATATTCTTTCTTTGTTATCAATGCTGTTTCTACGGGTAATTAAAATCTATGAAATTTAAAGCTAAATCTAGTGGTGAATAATTCATTGTGTATTTAATAGACAAGCTGTACTCTTCACTTATTGAAGGTATAATTAAAAACATAAAAACTTTAATCCATATAATGTTCAATTGGCAGGTTTGAAACCAATTGTGGTACCAATGTTCTCTTCCCAATTTCAACTCATATGTAATTTTTCATTAAGAATGTTAAATTAAAAGAAATTGTCATTAAATATCAGAGAAAGCTGTCATTGAATCTGGCACGTGGTACCTGCTAGAAAAGCTTTAATCACTTAGGAAATGATTGCAATGGACATGCTTCTCAATAATCACTGTTAAAACATACACATGCACATATAGTATACACTTAAATATGCATACACAAACATGTGCACATATATTCACATTATAGTTATATGTGAATCCCAGAAAATTGAAAGTATCAAATATGAAAAGGAAACCTAATTAAATAAATACGAATTAACACTATAAGCCAACAAAATTGGCAGTCTCATAAAAAGTTAAATGGGCTGTAAGACTCACGATTACACATTTTAAAATCTTAAATATATCTGAGTAATAATTTCTTACTCTAGGTTCTGTTCTTTACCCAGGAGATTTTTTTTTTTCACATTTAAGAAGGAAGAGAAACAATAGTATTTGGTGACTGTGACATGGGCTTCTGATCTGAGTAGGGAAGTTTTATCTTCATCCTTACCTGTTCAGAATATCACAAGAATTGCATTTTCTATTTATAATATTAATCAAAGGAACTTTTAAAAATTGCAGTCCCAAGAGCTGGTGAGATGGCTCAGGGGTTAAAGTCTTTGCCTTGAAGCAAAAGACTAGCGTTCAGAGTCCCAGATCCCAAGTAAAAATTCTTGGCAGATACATAACTCAACTCTGGAAGGTGGAGCCTGGGAAGCTCGGAGAAAAGCAAAAAGGAGACAGAGTGATTCAGGCACACATTCAAGTGCCCTCTTGTACTCTCTCTCTGTCTCTGTCTCTCTCAACACACCACACACACACATCACATACACACAAAAAAAATGCACCCCTCTTTCTTGTCTTTTCAATTTCTGCTTTGTGTGGCTGCTTTAATGAAAAAGCTGAGGGGGAAAAATATTTTCTACGTAGGGTTAGGATGATGTATAACTAGCAGAAAGGCAGAGGGTATGCGTCTCTAGGGGAAGATGTAAATTACAATTTTATGGGGCTATGGTTTTGCTTCAGGGAAGCATTTTTCTAGTATTTCTAGTGTTGTTATTGTCTCATGACAAATGCTTGACAAAAGCAACTAAGAAAGGAAAGGTGGCTTTATTTTGGCTTAGATTCAGTCCATCTTGTCAGGGAAGGCATGGCAGCAAGAGCGAGGCTGGCACTTGTATCCTTAACAAGGAAGCGAGGAGCAGTGAATGCCTGTGCTCAGCTTGCTTTCTCCCTTTATTCCGTCTGGGACCCCAGCCCATGGACAGTACCACTCACTTTTAGGGTTTAGCTTCCCATTTCAATTAGCCTAATCTAGATAATCTCTTAGAGCTATGCCCAGAGATTTGGTGCCATGGTGTTATATTACTTTTATTTATTATAATTGTTCCATGTAACAGTAAGATGTGTTCATATGTATATGAATGAGGTGTATGCGTGTATGCACACATGTGCAGCTATGTGTGCTCATATGCCCCCTCGCATACACAGCACTGGCCTTGCTAGCATATATGCAGCTATATGGGACTTTTAGGTGGGTTCCAGGCATTTGAACTCAAGTCTCATGCTTCCGGAGCAAGTGATCTTCTTCGCTGAGCCATCTTCTCATTCCTCCAAGGGGATTCTAAATTTCATCATGTCAACTGAAGCGAACATCACAAGTGCTAAGGGATCTCTGGGTTGCAGTAACGTTTCATTGCATTCAATGTTTGTAAAACTTCTTGTCTTTTTTTTTTTTCATGTCTGTGTTGGATTGAGTCCTATTTCTTTGTATTTCTTTTAGAGTAGTGATTGCCTTTAAACTGTCTGGAGATATTATTGGCTATCAGCTGTTTAAAAATTCCAGGAAATAGGTTATCCTTTGCTATGAATAGAAGAGTTCAGTTGTTCTAAAATCATATATTGTATTTACTTATTTGAAAGTGGGGGACAAATGTGATTATGTTATATGTGTGGTGGTAAGAGGACATCAATCAGGATCCATCTCTATCATGCTATGTGGCTCAGAGATTAAACTCAGGTTGCCAGGTTCCATACGAGTGTCTTTACTTGCTGAACTATTCACCAGCCTGGAAGAGTTCTAACACTATTTCAGGATCAGGGCTTCAGTGTACAAATAAGTTCAGGGTTTCATTATTCCAGACAGGGTTTCTTAATCTCTACAGCACTGACACTTCTGCCCCATGCATGGTATGGTTGCCAGATGTTAACCCCAAATGCCATTACTGTCATCCATATTCCATCCTCATTTCCTCTAATGTTTATTACAAAAATATGTCTGAGCGAAGCATAGTGGCACACACCTGTGTTCCCAGCACTTGGGAAGCTGAGGCAGGAGGATCTCAGGATTGATGCTGACCTGGGCTATGTAGTAAGATCCTATCACTAGGAAGGGGAGAGAACAAAATCAGCTATGGTTGATAATGAATGTCTAGAAAACAAAATTATAGCTATCAAGTCTTAGGTGCAAGCTCAGCATATATCTTTGCATCATTTCCAGTTTTGAATCAACTACTTAAAAGAGGTGGTTTAGACACCCAGGGTGTTCTATTCAAAGGGCATGTGCTTGTGGCTTGGTGCCACGCATTGGAGCTACACTTTGACTCTCTCCATACCAAACATTTGTAAGACTAAAGCATCAGGCTAGAACTATAGGAGTCACTTTCCCCAAATATTGTGTAACTTCGTGTGAGGTACCTCACCGGCTTGGCCTGACTTACTATCTCGACAGATATATTCTGGATTTTGCTCCTAACTGCACTTTCTGCTAATTAGATTCCCTGTGGCTCAATTACCACTAGCTTTGAAAATATGTGTGGATTTTACTTTAGAATTATTATTGGGAGTTTAGTATTTGATGAACAAATTATATAACTGTAGAAGGAAAACACAAATTTTCTGCGTTTGTGTGAGTCAACTTCAGGACTATTTTTTTCCCAAGGGCACTATTATTCTCAGTGATCAATTTTGTGGAATATACAGTTTCTTCAGAACATTTTGTATGTGTGTGTGTGTGTGTGTGTGTGTGTGTGTGTGTGTGTGTGCGCGTGTGTTAAAGCTGTTATGGCTTGTAGTTTAAGTCAAATAGTGTCAAAAGGCTTACAAAAATAGCCTTAGGATTCTGCCTCCCAATCTTCAGAAGCCTTTCTTTCTCTCTCGTGTTCTAAGAGTTCATGATGTGCCTTTTTGTGGGTCTGTTTTCATGCATTTTGCTCAGTGCTCAGTGGGTACTTTTAATCTGGAGTTGTATACCTTTCACTTTGGGGAGTTTTTCCTTGTGCAATTTCTTTGATAAGTCTCCTCACATCATTTTTATAGCACATCTATTAATACAATGGAAGTGAAAGAAGGTTTAAATGAAACTTCCTCGGTTACATAACCCAAATCACGAAAATAGAAATGAAAGCAGACTAGTGCCAGGTGTTAGGCTGAGAGTTGGCGTATATTTGTCAGAGTTGGTACATATTTATCAAGGACCATAAGGGTTAGTGTAAGCACGTCTAACTATTATTTAGTTAAAGTTTTCTAAAGCTAAAAGTTAAAGTAGTCAAAATAGCTCACGGTATTTCAGAAGCTCATTATTTGTATAGTATGTTCATTAACAATAGGGGATGTTGACTACTAAGAGGTGTGCGGAAAAGACAAAACTATATGGACAAAAAACTGATGAGAAGGAGGCAGGCAGGTAGCCTGTTCTTTACCAGCCAGTGCTGTCCACCCTTCATTGCTGGGGATTCGAGCTCATAAGTAGCAGCATTCCCTTCTCTAGACAGTTGTTCTGGTCAAGCAAAGTGGGACTTAATGTCCTATGACTGACCACCATGAGCATTGAAAGCCTAGGCCCTTGCCTTAGAAGTCAGATGATTCAGTGGTGCAGTGGAGCAGACTGAGAGGTGTCAGTCCCCAAAATCACCTTTTCCATAGGTTTATGATCTTTTTCTTGTATTCTTCTCCTCTACTGAATTCCCTCTCTCAACCCAGCACTTAAATGAACATCCCCTCTCGGGCTCTGCTTCCAGGGTACCTGGCCTGAAGCAGCAATTACATTTTTAAACTGAAAGAACTCTCACCTTCCCGTGTGATTATTCCTGTTCGCATAAGCATCCCGCTCTTGTTACAGAAATTTGATTATTTTGGAAAGTTTTTTGTTCTGTTTCTTGCACTGTTTCTGTTTTCCTGTCGTGTGTTTGATTTGGTCTCTCCTTCACCATGGAGGTTTTCCTCAAATGACTAATATATGGCTATTCTGTCCCATTTAAGAAAGGTGTTGAAAATGGTTTGAGATAACTAAATGAAGATTCCAGAGAGATAGAACCTCTGGAAGAAATATGGAAGGATAGATGAATGTTAGATTTATAAATAGATCGATGATATATGGTAGAAGATAGATAGATATATAGACAGATAGATAAGATAGATAGATAGTAGATAGATAGATAGATAGATAGTAGTAGATAGATAGATAGATAGATAGATGATAGATAGATGACAGATAGATGTTATGAGAATTGGCCCATGTGTTATCAAGGCTGATAGAGCTCATGTAGGACATGTGCTACTGAGTGGCCCAGAAGTTATTAGCTTGGATCAATTCAAATCAATGTCTCAGAATCAGGAAAGCCTGATTCTCTGTCAAAGGCCAAAGGCCTGAAAATCAGGAAATCTATTGGTCCAAATCCCAGAGTCCAGGAGACCAGAGATTGTAGTTTTCTTGTTTGAAGGAGAAGAGTGTTCTGGCTGTTAAGAGTGATTTATGTTTCATTTCTTTTCTTTTTATCTGGACCCTAGCCAATCTGATAGAACATAGTCACACTGAAAACAGATCATCTCCACTCTGTCCAATATCTTAATTCAAATCTCCTCTGGGAACACTTTCAAATAATGCTTTACCCTTCCAAATGTCCTTAGTCCAATCAAGTTAAAGAATAAAATCAGCTACCATAAAAGATCTGTATGTATGCGGAATTATATTTGGTGGATTACCATGTGTAAGAATGTTGGTGGAACTGGTTTATCATCAGACATACTCAAAAAGTTTGTCCTTTATTCTGAAGAGACAGGTATGATGTTTGTAGGTCATAATGTATTAACAAGCAAGTTCTCCCATCAATACATCTGCACTTTGCTCTTTCAAAGGATCAATTGATGGAAATGATGGAATCTTTCATGATGCACTAAAGCCCAGGTCAGGTTTTATCCTTGAGTTCCCTTATCAACGGGCACTTGATTAAAATAGATGGCTGACTTTCAAAGGTCCTGCCCATCCTGTATAAAAAGGTTTCATTACATGTGACATGATGCTGACCCTTTAATTTTATATATTTATTATTTATTCAATTGTGCGTGTATGCGGATGTGCGTGTGTATGTACTTGTTGTGTGTAGAACCACGGAAGAATTTGGGAACCACCATGGACCGCCTCCATCTCCTCCTTGTTTACTCTGCCCCGGGATTCACTGGCTCCACCCTACCAGGACCAGAAACGCAGGCTGTCTGTTTCCGCCTGGCATCTATATGTGGGATCTAGGATCCGAACTCAGGACCTTCTGCCTGCAAGGTAGAGGCTTAACCTTAAGCCCCTCTCCCGCCCCCCATGCTGACCTTTAAGTGTCTTCCAGATTCAAAAAAGACATGGGGGAGGATGCCATTTGGACAAGATTATAAGTGAAACTCTGACATATATGTCTTTGCCCTAAGTATTTATTGTGGCATAATCTATTTGTAATAATCAGTACTCTTCTGTATATTTGTTAAGAGACATAAATTCTGACTTTTGTCAATGCTGCAGCCCTATTGCTCTGAGTCAAAGATTCTGAATGCCACTTCAATAGTAGATGCTCACATAAAAAAAGTTACATAAAAAAATTCTTCTCTGTAATGCTGCTAAAAGTTGCAGATCTTTTCTTACTTATGTATTATGTGAGTCTTTAAAGATTTAAAGCAAAGAATATCTTACTGAGATGGAATCCTTCAAACTAGAACTGTTACTAATTCTTTCCCAGGTCTTATGTCTGTATGTTCCTAGTTGCATCACGAATATTTCTACAGTTAAAATTTTTCTTTATTCTTGCATGCCTGCATGCATGCATGTATGTGTTGTGTTTGGTTTGTGTTTGTGTGTGTGTGTGTGTGTGGGTGTGTGTGTGTGTGTGTGTGTGTATCAAGAATATCAGGAAATGGGTGTTGCTGGGTACCTAAACAGTGCTTCCTGATAATCAAAATGTATTGCAAATGATTAATTGTAAGCAAAATTTTTCAAATAAGTTTTAACTTTGTTGATGTTTTTATAATGCTTTATTAACTACCATCTGTCTGTTGACATTCTTAAAAGTCAAAAAATGTTTATCTTTAAAATAGTATGATTTCTCTGTGAAGGGTAGCAGTGTGAATCTAGCTGCCTGGCTGATAATCTACAACAGAGAAGAAAGAATCTGCAGAATCATTATTTAGTAAGTAATTTCTATTTGGTCTTAGTTCAGCCCAAATGTCCATCCTTACCTAATATACTGTAATATATATTACATGATAGAATACTAAAACTAATATACTAGCTTCCAGAGTGTCTAAATTTCATTCAGAAGATATATGTACCATCCCTTACAAGGGAGATATGAAGTAACAAAATACCTAATTCCTGTATAGCTTTCAGATAGTCCCTTGTTTTTACAACCTTGTCATCCTTACGAGTAATCTTGCTTTGTATTATCCTCATCAACATGTATTTTGATTAGGATGGATTTCTCCAACAATATTTACTTATTTAACAAAAACTGATGAAGTGCTTACTGTCTATTTGTGTATAGTGCACGATGCAGGAACAAATCATGTCAGCTTTACAGAGATGGGTCATTATTATAAATGGGAAACTAAGGGCAGGGCCTCGACTTAGACCACACAACTATAAACCAGCAGTATTACATTCAAAATTCAGCCAGTTTGGTCTGTTTTCAACCTGTTGTGATATTTAGTCACTTCCATATTGCCAAATCATCATTATGACATGGTGTTAAAATATATGAGTTAATCAAAAGAGGAATTTCTATTTTATGTGGGGGCAAATTTCCAGAGATAGGTCTCATACTACTTTTGGAGATGCTCTTAAGATTAGAGTTTTAGCCTGGATGTAAATATTGTCATTAAATCCTTGACATTTGGTTAGAGGAACAATAACATTAGGATAATGTAGTTGAGAGTAAAATAAAGCAATCTGGCTGAAGTTATAAGTTTCCAGGATTTTGAGATCTTCTCTGGAAAAATCCTATGATTCCATATTGTGAAAATTTTATTGAGATATTACTTAAATAAGTAAGGCATAAAAAATTATACATTTCAAGACTGCCATGTGGTGTTTTGGTTCACATTAGTGAACATCAACAAAATTCAGATGTTGGTGGTTAATTACAGCTGTACTTCCTTCACTCCGGCCGGTCCTTACATGCATCCTGCCCAGATCTATGCCCAAACCAACTCTCTTCTCTGGAACCCTTTCCCCTAGGTAACTATTGTCACTAATAATAGTCACTACTCAATAGCTTGCATTTTTTATAATTTAATGAGGAATTAAAAAATCATAAGTTTATACCTTTTTGGCCTGTTTTCTTCTATTGAAAAAATTTAAGAACAATTCATATTTTTATACCTATTGCTAGCTTATTCTTTTCTATTCCCAGGCAGTGTTTCTCCATGTGACTCTGCCACATCTATTTATTTATTCCTCTATGGTTTCTTCATAATCTTAGTTATCATAAATAAAGCTACCATGCACATTACTATATGATATTTTAAATTTTTTTTATTAATTTAGTGCTTCATACACAAAGTGAATTTAACATTTCAATGCATTAATCCCCAATCCCATCTTTCCTCCCTTTTCTAGTACAACCAAGATATGGTTTAGGAACCTGCCAGTGGGATGGCTGTATCCATGGATAAACATACATTTGAAGAAAGTGGTGAACTTCCATTTATAAAGCAGTTACACTGTTTTGCATTCGCATTTGTAGTGTATGATTTTTTAGTTTCTCCACACATCATCATTGGAATAACCAAAGTAAATTTTAAGCTTTTGAGTGTATGTACAGTGGTATTTCCCCAGTGTTTCAATTTTCCTTTCCCTAATTACTACTGATGGAAAACAGATTTTTGTGTGCTTCTTTCACCATGTATATATAGTTTTGATTAGGTTTTTCTGACGTTACATTACATTTATATTTTTTCTATTCATGAAAATTTGAGAGTTTTTATGTATTCTAGATATAAATCTTTTAATCTATGCCTTAAAATTTTTATCAGCTTATGATCTATTTCTTTTTTTATTTATTATTTACTCAATTGGGCGTTATGTATGTGTGTGCATGTGTGTGTGTGTGTGTGTGTGTGTGTGGTGTGTGTGTGTGTAGAACCACGGACGAATTCGGGAACCACCATGGATGCCTCCACCTCCTCCTTGTTTACTCTGCCCCGGGATTCACAGGCTCGCCCTACCAGACCAGAAAGCAGGCTGCATCTAGTAATACCTACAGTAATTGCAAGGATTATGAACAGGAGGGATGGGGTGGAGGGCCACACCAGAACAAGGAGAGAGGGACCATGTTACAGCAGAGAAAATAGGCCTCCATCAAGGACTGCAAGTAAGTAATGAGACATCTGTTAAGTTCACAGACTTTCGTTCCTGATCATTTACTACTGAGGGGGTGTGATCTCACCAGAAGAGGAGGGCATATAGTCTGGCAGATAAAAAGTAACCATTTTGCAAATGGTGATAGACCCCCCCTCACTGTGTTTCCACTTTTATTACATCTACCTTGAATGTGCTCTTATCACAAGACTCTAGTTTAACAGCTTTTTGTCTCTGGCCAGGGGGTAACATACAATGCCACCAGGATGGAGTGAAGGGCATTACAGGAGCAGCAAAACTGCAAAAGAAAAAAACAAACCACCCAGAACCAGACAGAGATCAACCACCTAGAACTAGGCCAGACTAATCTCTCCCCATCCTGAAGCTCAGGGACATTTGCGGAAGAGGGGGCAGTAAGAGTGTAAGAGCAAAAGGATGGGAGGAGCAATGATATGCAAGATACTCCATACAAGTTAGGGCTGAAGCAATCATAATTGGACTTTATCCTGCGCAATGTCCAACACACTATTGACCTCACAGTCTAGCATCTGCTAAAGGCACCAAGATCCTTGGAGGCAAGGGATTGGCAGTCACAGCAGTGTTCCTATACTTAAGGGGAACATGGAAAAGGGTTCAGGGAAAGGCCATCGGAGAGGAAGGCCCAGAGGAAAATCAGGCATGCACAAGAAAGGACTCTCTGGGAATTGGGGCGGGAGGCACTGGGGGATGGGGAGGCAGGGAGGAGGAGAGGGGGAGCAGGGGTTACGGGGGGAGGAGGAGGGAGGGAGGGAACTGGTGTACCTATTAAGTTTGTATAAGCTGAAATAATAATAAAAAATGTATTAATAATAAAAAAAAAGAAAAATGTGCTTTCTCTATACAATGGAGTACTAGGCCAGACTAATCTCTCACCATCCTGAAGCTCAGGGAAATTTGTGGAAGAGGAGGCGGTAAGATTGTAAGAGCAAAAGAATGGAGGAGCAATGATTTACAAGATACTCCACAGAAGTTAGGGCCGAAGGAATCATAATCGGACTTTGCATGCCCTGCACAATGTCCAACACACTATTGACCCCACAAAGTCTAGCATCTGCTAAAGGCACCTTGGATACAAGGGATTGACAGCCACAGTAGTGTTCCTATGCTTAAGGGGAGCACAGGAAATGGTTCACGGAAATAAACTGGGTCCTTGTACATCATCGGAGAGGAGGGCCCAGAGGAGAGTCTGGCATGCACATTAAAGAACTCTCTGGGGATTGGGGGGGAGGCACTGCGGGATAGGGAGGGAAGGGTGAGGAGAGGGGAAATAGGGGGTTCGGGGGGAGGAGAACGGAGGGAGGAAGTGGTGTACCTATTAAGTTTGTATGAGCAGAAATAATAATAAAAAATGTTAAAAAATATATACAACTACTAATAAGCAGGAAAGTGAATTGCAATCTTCTATTGATGTTCCATCTCTGAAGTATATATGACATAGTAATGCAGAATTTATATTGTCATATTGATCAATTAACTTATTTCACATATTGTTAGCTGTGATCTCCTTTCCTCAGCCTGCCTCACAGAATGGATGGAATTCTAGACCACAGCAACCCCTTCCTTTAGCTTGGTTTCAACTTGTGTGTTGTTTGCAGATCTTCCCACCAGCAGCAACTATGATTCTGTGAACAATTGCCATGAGCTTGCCCTCTATTTAAGACAGGATAAACAGAAATACCAGTATATGCAAAGCTGTAAGCCCAGACACTGAGAGAAATTCAGATGGGCTTCCATGAAATGTAACTATATACTTAATAAATCCCCTTAGTAGTTCTAGAGAACTGCATGTATGCTCCTGTTTCTGTGCTAGCTTGAGGAATTTTATTGTCAAGCTCATCGCAGGAGTGTCAGAAAAATCCAGGCACAGCATTGTAGAAGCTGTTGATTCTCACTATTCACATATAAATTCACACATAAAGTTACCAAGCAATGCAAAACCATTATGTCAGAAGAAACACAAGGTAGGTATGCTGAGCCTATGGTCTCAATAATTTCATCAACTAATCTATATAAGTTTGTTAATAAAGACATTGCATTTCATAAACTTGGGATTAAATAGCACTGGAATCATATCCTATCCCAGAAAGGTTTATCAATACTTGTATTTTCTCCAGAAGGCACATCACAGGCTTCCAACACCTGCACATACTAGCAGGCACTTAAGCATTAGGCTCCAGGGCTATTTAAACAATAAAGTCACCACCAGGAAAAGGAAAGTGACATCAATGGACTATGGAAGAGACATTTGTTTGCAGCATGAAAACTGCAATGATTGCTAACAGAGTTGATTTTAAGTGGTCTGCAAAAAAATAGTATATACAGCAGTGTATATGTTAATTCTCTTGATCTAGACATTCTAATGTCAAACATCATACAATATACCATAAATATAAACAATTTTTATGTGTCACTTGACAGACTTGAGGGGAAAAGAAAATGTGTACATGGAAAGTAAAGAACATTAAGGAAAGGGGTCACTGCCTCAGGATTTTATGTCTCTCCAGAAAAAAAATATACATCTGGTTCAAATCTCTGAAAACACATTCTCTGATAACCTACAACTTGAGAGAGCTGTTGGCAAGTTTTAGTGGAGTTTTGAAGCTTTTATAGCCAACAACTGAACTGCTAGAAGTCTCGAAGAGGAGTAAGTGTGCATGTGCATGAAGGCTTTGCATGAGAATGCTCAAAGAGCACTGTTACTATTTTTCTTAAGAACCTAGAAACAAAGAGAAAGTGCAATTGAAGAACATGTGATATAGCTGTACAATGGAATATGGCATAGCAATAAAAATTAGTGACACTGATTGTCGAACTTCAAAAACACTATGTTAAAAAGAAAGAATCGAGACTACCAAAGAATCATATTGCATGAGTTCATCTATAAGAAAGACAGAAACAGGCAAATCAAATCTATGAAACAGAAATTGAATGATTGCTTACTTCTGATGTGTGGCATTGGTGGGGAAGATATGATAGAACTCTCTAGACTGTGAAAACAGTCCTTCATGTGCTGGGTAGCCATTACACGGATTAATACAAGTGTGAAAATACATGTGAATTAGGTTTCTGTTGTAGCCATAGTAAGTCACTACAAACATAATAGCTCAGAACAACACATATTTAATTTCTGTGGAGCAAAGGGCTCTCTGGGCAAACATCGAGGTTTTGACAGAGGTGCACTGCTTTCCAAAGGCTGTAGGGAAAACACATTTTCTTGCAGCTAGAGCTCCCCATTCCTTAATTCGCTGCCTCCTTCTACCTTTGAAATCAATGAATGATATGTCTTTCCATCTCCTCTTCTGCCTCCCTCTTCTGTCTTTGAGAACTTTTGTAATTGCAGGGACTAGGGAGAGAGCTCCATGGTTAAAGTGCTTACCACACAAGCAGAAGTTTAGATACCTGGATCCATAAAATATAGGATAAATGTGGCAACCCACTTTTAACTCCAGCCCACAAGGCAGAGCCTGAGAATCCCAAAGCAAGTTAGCTAGCCACACTAGCCCCTACCAGCGAACTCTTGGTTTAGGGACCTTAAATAGGAAAATGGAAGAGTGATAGAGGATGATTCCCAACAGACATGCCCGCACACTCACATACATGTGCACCTGATGCCTATACGCATATGTGTGTGTGCCTATCCACATACAAGCACACATATACACATGCATGTACCCTACACATCTGCACATGAAAATGAAAACATATAAATGTAGAGAGAGAGAACATTTATAATTGCAATGGTCCCACATGGACAAATAAGAATAATGATCCCATGTGTAGCTCCTCATTAACAGCATCTAAATATTCCTGCAAGGTACCATTCATATGCATCAGGGGATATGTTTGGGGTCTGTTATTCTGTCCATCATGGCTCTTAAGAAACATTCATTTTACAGATAGCATAAAATTATGCCTTGATTTTTTAAAGCCATAAAGAGAACTTTTCAAGAATAAGATCCATATTCCAGGCATAAAATCTTGAAAAGAGCCCTAAAAATGATAGATCTTAGGAACACTCATCGAAATTCAGTAAGAAACCAAGCAAAACCCAAACTACTAAAAGCTAACTCATATCCCACTCTTTAACCTAACTAAAAATAACCAGTCCAATTTAGGAGTTATTAAAATATAAACTTAGACTTCAAATCAACTGACGGCATAAGGGAAATCTACATAAAGCAATATGCAATGTGTGCAAATGTTAGGAAATCTAAGAACGAACTCATCCTTGCTATCTCACACCCATCACTATGTCACCCAAGAGACTAGTTGCTGTTATTTGCAGTTTACACTGACTTTTAGCTAGATAAATAAGCAAAGGGATAAATCATTATTCAGACCTTAAAGGCTCTTGTTTTGAACTTCCTAATGTAAATTGCAAGTGAACTGAGAAGTTAGATAAATTTGAATTTTTTTTAAATGCAGGAACATCAGAAGGTAGTTTAAACATGTAAAAGATGTGAAAGAATGAGGTCTGCCTTATTTTTTAGAGTTAATTTAGCTATTGCCTTGATCACATTAAAGCAGGATCACAACAGTACTTGCTGTATAATGTAATACTATTTGCCTAATAGAAAATAAATACTCCACATATGGTTTCAGTTACATTTGCGCTATTTTGCCAACATCTATTATCGCATTTCCTTGAAAATAGCTCTGTGGCTTAAGCTTTAAAAATAACACGAAATGAAATGCCTTTGGCCCTATCCCAGCCTAATCCTGCTTACCTGCATACGTATCTGCTGTCCTGCTGGAGATCTGAGGATCAGCCCTGAGGTCACACCTGAGTCTAAATACTGTGCCCGCCAGTAAAAGCAGTACTGCCTCCCTGCTAATTATTAACAATGCTCGGGCTGGAGAGATGGTTCAGGGGTTAGGACTCTGTCTCGCAAACAGAAGAAGGTCCTGAGTTCAGTTCCTAGGTCACACATAAAAATGCCAGGTAGAAATGGCGGCAGCCTGGTGGGTGGCCTGCACTTTCAGCCCTGGTGGACATAGCCTGGGAAATCCCAGAGCGAAGCAAGAAGGAGACAGAAGCAATCCAGGATGATTTCTGAAGTCACCCTTTGTCCTCCACAGGGACACATAGTGCCTTCTGATGAACCTACACACACACACAACACACACACAACACACACCATACACTAATAACTATGTTTTTAAAACAACAGCAACACAAAACAATGCTGAACCAGAAAGCTGGGGGTTTCTAGGTAAGGAGGCTATCCATGTACATCTTTACTGGGCAACTTCTAACTATGTCTGAGCATGGGAAATGCCTTTGCGCTCAGAAATGGGAGAAAGGATTTTTACAGGTATAGAGTGTAACTCCTACAGAAAAAAAAAAAAACAGGTACCTTTACTGATAGTAAATGTCTTGTATAGGAAAAGTAACTGTCTTAGTCCATTTGGACTGTTTATTAATAATATATATATATATATATATAATCCATATAATATGTATATATGTAAAATAAAAAATAGCCTATATATATAAACAAATATATTCCTTATACTTGGGAAATCCAAGATCAAAGCCAAATCCATTGTAGTGATGAGGAACATGGGATCCCCTTTGAGATGATGGACTTAAAGATGATTTTTTACTGTCTTTTGTCAGTTTCATACATGTATACATTGAGTGATTTCACTCATATTATCAGATCCCATTCCCCTCTCCTCCTATTAAAAACAATTCTTCATCACAAAAGTTTTCCTCCTACTTTCATGTTGTTTGTGTGTATGTGGCCCCCGGAGCTTCATCAGAGTTGTCTATGTTGGCATATGCCTGATCACCTGCTATAGTGTGGGCCACGTATCAGTGGGCATACCACAAGTGTTGTCAGGGTTGTTGCCTTAGCAGGTACCTGGGTACTTGCTGTATCGTGAATGATGTATCTAGGTACACATGGAGAAGCTATTTTCTGAAATGGAAGGTGTTCGATACAAGTTATGCTTCTTTCTTGTCCTTACAAGGCAAAAGAGACAGGAGGTCTCCCTGTTGTCTCTTTTATAAAGGTGTAAACCCTCATGACCTAGGTTCTCCCAAAGGTTCCATCCTGTGGCTTCCATGTCCCAACTGAAATCCACATTGAAATTTAATATTTTATCATTTTATCAGTATCATGAGTGGATTAATGGATTTCTATTAAGAGGATGTATCCAGGCTCTTTTGAGAGACACACATGCATATGTATATGTGTGTCCAAAACAGAGACAGAGAGAGAGAGAGAGAGACTTCTATCTTTCCATTGGATGATGCACAATGAAACCCATTGCCAGATGCCAAACACCTTAACCCAGATTTCCCAGTCTCCAGAACTGTAAGAAATAAATTGCAATTCAGTATGAATTACCTTAGCTCAGATATTCTCATATCACAGCATAAATGGACTAAGACAGATGCCACCTGCCAGAGGAGTTCAGCATGAGAATTAGGAGGGACACGAATTCTCAGGCCACAGCAGCCACTCTCCCAGCTTCCTAGGAGATTTGGCACTTTTTGGCGCTCCCTCCCAAGACACAGAACTATGATCATGGGCACCCACCCCACCTTAGTGCTTACTGAAGAAGCCCACTGAGGGCCGAATAGAGAAATAGCATGCAGTTTCAGGAGCTGCAGCAGTATGCAGAAGTACCTTGGAATGGTTGAAACTCCGTTTGTAAGATCCCGGGCCATAGCCTTCATGGGCATCTGGACCTCAGCACAGCACAACACAAGGCGAAGAACTGAATCCGTGCAGATCCCATGAGATCGCCCTTCAGGGGGCGTGTCTAGGTAGCTTTGTCTCCATTCCCCTAACCAGCCTGGATTTCCTTCAGAGGGGAGCACAACGTCCCTCTCATGCCTCCCTAAGCTTGTGATTAGCTGACAATTGCAAGCTTGTGCAGTCCCTTGAACTTTTTATTGCATCACATAAACCACCCTGTATTATAGAGTTTCCACTCTGTATTATTGGCTTTAAGAGCTTGTCCTTGTAGGCAGAGTGGATGAAGTAGGGAACCACTCCAAATGGTTTCTCACCCCAGCGCTCAGCTGCAAGGATGATTTGTCTATAAATGTCAAGCCTTGTACTTGCCCAGTAAAATTTGTCCCCTAAGTAGGCTCTTGTCTCTCGTTTTTCTCACATTATGACTTTCATCTGGTATTTTTTTTTCAATTTTGTTCATGTGTTCCTGAGATGTCTCCTTTAAAATGCCATTCTTTATATCATTTCATCTGTCTCTAAGGAGACTGTACCACCTGTCACTGGCAAATTCTGGGGACACTTATTCCAAACCTGGCTCTATATTACCCTGGACAGGAATTTTGATTTGGCCTCAGGTTTCAGAGTCAACTATCACTAAACTATTCTAATTCCCACTGTGAACAAGACATATGCTTAAAAACAAAACATTTATTCTAAAGAAGGCTTTGCTTTTTACTTTAAGTCAAATACAGGTAAAATTATTGTACTAGTGGAAGACAGGAGGGTGCCTCAGAGTGTGAGAAATGGACAGTGGCTGGGAGGGGGCAAGAGCTGTAGCTGGGGTCCACTGGTGGTCTACTGCTTGAATGTCTGAGGACCTATGCACTTTGACACCTCCTTGAGCTGCACATTTATGATATTTACACCTTCTAGTGCGCATGGTATCATTTCATGTAAAGTTTATTCAATTCTTTTTCAAAACTGTGAGAACTGCTTCCTTACTTTATTTAATCTTGCCACCAGTGCTGGTCCTTTAGCGTGAAGAATTCAGTCACTGGAGCTAGACTCCCTGGAGTTTAATTTGGGCTTCTCTCTTTTTATAGCTCCATGGCTTTCCCTCTTAAATGGGGATGATAATAGTACTTAGTTCAGAGGGCTGTTCCCAGGATTAAAGGCATTATTATCTATAATGCCCTCAAACAATGCCAGGCCCACTAAGAGTAGTGTTTAAATGTTTCTCCCCATATGTAGAAAAGAGGACTAGAATCATTCCCAGATACTTAATATAGCAATCCTAGGCCTAAGGGTCTAGGCTGAGATGGACCCAGCATATATGGATGCAATATTCCCAAACCAGCTAAATCCCATCACTCATCCAGTTGTTAAGCCAGGAAACTGGTTATGGGGGTGGGTAGAAGGGCACAAGGAGGGTCAAAGAGATGGAGGGGAATCAGCAAAAACAGTCATGGTTGAAAATGTTGCCATGGAACCTAATACTGTATATGCTAATTGTGTACACACACACACACACACACCCTCTACCCTAGTGGTCTCTCCGTAGTAAATGGGAGCATGGTGGCTCAGAGCGACATTAGCGGCGAGTGGGGAGGGAGAGGCGAAGTCTCTTTAGGTTTAGCTTCAGAATCCAGACAAGGTCACTTCTACCACATGCCATTAGTCAAAGTCAATCATGTAGCCAATCAAGGCCAAAGGGAGGAAAAAATAAACTCACCTTTCTATAAGGAAAGGAAACATCCTGACACAAAATTTCCAATTTGATTCCAGTCCCCTGCTTGGTCGTCCAACAGTGGTCTCCAGCTCTGCTCCTTCACTGAATGGGAGTCTCCCCTGCACTCCTTCTGAGACTTCCCAATGATCCCAAGGTAGAGGGGAGACAGCCTGTGGACGGATGTCAGGGTGACTAGGGGGAAATGGCCTGACTGTGTAAGGGTTGGGGCTGAGCTTAATAATGAGTATCCTGGAACTTGTGGTGCTTTCTAGGACAATAATAAAAATCTGGGAAACCTGAAATACTTAAAATATGTATGCTTGTACATTGGTTCACAAAAATCCTCTCAAAAGAAAATCAATAAAAACTGATGATTCCTGGGCTGGAAAAACATCTGACAGTGAAGTACTAGCCCCGCAAGTAAAAGGACCTGTGTTCAACACCAAGAACTCACCAAAAAAGCTGGGCCTAGTGATGTGGTCTTGTAATGCCAGAGACAGGCATCTCCCTGGGCTCGCAGGCTGGCAAGACTAAGCAGTAAAGCACAGGTGAGTGACCCCATCTCAGGAAAATAAAACCACATAATGTGGACAACTAAGGAATGACACCAAAGTTGACCTGTGGCTTCTACATGCACATATGTGCACAAATGTATGTGCACGCACATATACACAAACACACTCTCACATGTTCACACATGAAAGAAAAAGAAATGACTATTCTGAATAATGGTAACTATAATTATCTCTCTTTAAAAAATGTATTTTTTTTCTGGGCTGGAAAGATGGTCCAGGGGTTAAGTATTTGCTTCATAAGCAAAAGGACTTGAGTTCAGATTCCAGATCCCATGTAAAAATGCCAGGAGGAAATGGCAATGGCCTATACTTCTGACATTGAAAGGCAGAGCCTGGGAAACTCCAGGGTAAAACTCCAGGTAAAGGAAATAGAGCAATATCCTGGGATGATTCCTAAAGTCAGGCTTTGGCCTCCACAGGCCCACATGGTGCCCTCTTCTATACAAAACCACACACACATGCACACCCACACCCACACATGCAAAAAAAAAAAAATGCTGGAAATGTTATTGGCAATAGGTGATGGGTCTCTCCTACTTTAGTAAAATCTAATTACTTAGAAGAAAAAATACAGACTTTGGGTAATAACACTACTCTTGCTTCTGCAATAAGCCTAAACTCCTTCTTTATGAAGGAATTCCTGGTGAGCAAAAATAGCTGTCGCCGTGAGGCTGCTGCTTTGAAACGCATAAAGCTACTCAGCTGAACTTCACAGGCTCCATGTGTGAACACTTAAATGCACATGCTCACAAAGCTCTGTGCTCGGGGGACTCTGAAGCTGTCATTTGGATGCATCCTACAGAAGACCCTGATTCCCACTCAGCACAAACAGCAGAATATTTATGCTATTGATTTCTTTGTTGGGTTTTTATTTTTCATATTCTTTTTTTTCTTTATTGTGCTATTTTTGCTACATAGTTTTTCTCTATCAGTGTGCCCTTATTGTTTTTCGGAGACAGGGCTTCATGTAGTCCAAGCTGACTTTGAACACGATATAAAACTGAGGTTGACCCTGAATTGGTCTTCTTTGCCTCTACCTCCAGAGTGCTGAGAGGGCCTACATGCCCACTGTGTCCAGTTATGCAATGCTGGGGATCAAACCCAGGGCTTGGTATATGGTAACCAAGCACTGTTCTATATAACCCCATCCTTTGTTAATGATTTCTTCAACTTGTAGAAGAAGAAATAGGAATATGAATGAGAATGAGGAATATGAAATATCTGTATTCAAACATCTTGAGAAATTACATACGTTACTTTCCTTAAATGAATTCAACATTATTGAACATTGAATTGTCCCTAAATAATTGAAGAAAGGAGATTTGGGGAAAGTATTCCCAATCTGGCACTTTTATCTAAGGAGTTGGAGGAAGGTCTGATCCTAAATTAATAACTTCTCAAACTGTAGCATCCACAAAAATCATCTGGAGAACTTGCTAGAATACAGGTTCCTAGGCCCTATCCCGGAGATTCTAACCCAGCAGGTCTCAGGAGAAGCCACATCTTGAGCGAGATTGTGCTCATCTCTGTCAGCCATGAAAGGCATCTGTGTGAAAGGACACGAATTTTCTTTCACCTTGCTACAGGTCACATACAGATGCAATGCAACATATTCTGCAAATGTAAACCCAAGAATCCCCTTCATTTGCTCTGTGAGGCAACTTTACCAGTAATTGCCAGAAGCAGAGTTGAGAGTTGTATTTTCTGTTTGTTTGTTTGGCACATGGTCTTCAGTATTAAAATACTGGATTAACTAAACTGCAGTTTGTTACATTCCCATTGTGGTAGATTGTTCAAAGGCAAGAAATTCTTCCCATATTACATTAAGTCCTCTAGAGCGAAACTTTGCTAACTATCCCATACAGAATTTGAGTCAATGTTACAGCCTCCATGAATTTGGACTGACTTTGTAACTTGCTTTTAACTTAAAGAATGTGCTAGAAGTGATGCCATCACCAGACCCCACTTTTGAGAGCCCCCAAAGCTTTGCAGTTTCCACATTTGTCTGCTTTTGAAACTCAATTCAGAAACTGCTATGTAGAGGATGCTGGTTTAACCTAATGAAAGGTAAGAGGTCATCACGGAGAATAAGGGTCCAGCCAACAGGTAGCACTAACAAAGCCATCATGGACCAACTGATCTGTAGTTGCATGGCATCACAAAGATATTCCCATGCAAAGCCAGTGGAAGACCTGCCAAGCCAATCCTGACAGACATGATAAATGACAGAGCATTTGCTTACAAGCCATGGAATTTTGAACTGTTTGACTCAGCAGCAGTAACTCACCAATACATCCATCTCTCTCTCGCTCCCTCATGTCTTACTGTCTCAACAAGGGAGGATCCTGAGATCTGCAACAAGAACAAATATAATGTAACCACACAGGAAGAACCAGAGTTTGGATCATCCTTACATTTAACATGAAGCATTTTGAAGAGCGAAAAAAAGCTGGTTTTAAAATCAAGCATCAAACTTAAAGTCACCCTGGCAGCTGGTTGTCACGTGTCTTATCTAGGAAAAGTGGACCTATGCCATACTGTCCAGCTACATACTGTATAGCTAGAAGTCTTGAGATCTGTAGCACTTCCCTCTCAGGTTAATGCCGGTTATGATTGATCGGTGGGAAAAGTTTGCATCACTTTCCTTCCTGAAACTCAGGAAAAAAGTATTACACTGTATTTATTGTAAAACTACCATGTTACCATCCCCCCAGTAGTGAGAAATCCTCCTGGCTGGCAAACTTGCCTAAGAAGTACGGAGCATGACCAATGGGGAGGAGGATTCTGAAAGGTCATCTCAAAGCGTAAGTCTGACAACTTAGCAGTTACACCTCAAAAAAATGATCTCAAGAAAAGGATCTGATTTAGAACCTCAGATCCCACTTAAAAATGCCAGGCAGACATGCTGGAGGGATATGATGGTGGCCTGCTTTACTGGCCCTGGAAGGCAAAGGCTGGGAAACACCAGAGCAAAGCAATAAGGAAGTAGAGCAATCCAGGATGATTTCAATGTCCTCTGTGGGTCTCCACAGGCACACATATTCTAATGCCCTCTGGTACACACACACACACACACACACACACACACACACACACACACACACACACACTGTGACAGAGACAGAGAGACAAGGGGGATTACTTCATAATCTCAAATTTTAGTTTTGAAAGGATTTGATGCAATCCTAAGAAGTAAGATATAATACATTTGATTGTCCTCATTTCAGGTAAATAAAAGCAAAATTAGAAGTCCTGATAAAAATTTGACCAATATCGAGTAGTAAATCATCCCAATTCTGAATGCTCATAAAGAGAAGGCTAAGGGTGTGTCTGATTCAGTAGAAATTAAGTATTAAGGGTATTTATTTAGATTTAGATTTCTGTCGATAGCATTTCCTTCAGTTATACATTCAGTGGGTCTTTAGTGAACATTCCTGAATTAGCCCTTTTAGCCAGGATCCCTGGTGATTCCTACATAAGCAGTCCAATGATAATTTAAAGGTGGTCTTAATCAGTGTTTGAAGTCCCTACTGACTATTTCACTTTGGGCACATTTATCTCTCTGAGCTTCAGAATTTACATCTATAAAGTGGTGATCATAAAAGTTCCTGCCATTCATTTGCTCAGATGCTACTACAAGATGGGCTACTGAAGCAATAGAAATGTGCTGGTTGGGGATTCCAGAGGCCACAGGTCTGAGCAGGCGGCGGCTGTTCCAGGATGCCATACCATGTTTTGGAGGTGTATCAGGAAGGCCAGCATATGAAATTCTGAAGAACGTATTCGACTCATAAAAAGGCTCCATTCAGACTTCAAGGAAATAATGCACCTAACTTAACTAGCAATGTGTCTGGCATCTGTAAGCCCCAGGAAGGGCTAAGGATGTAGCTCAGAGGTAGAGCACTTGCCTAACATTTGCGAGGCCCTGGGTTTGAGCCCCAGAACTGGAAAGAAACCAAGTTCAAAACAGTGACAGACATTAACTCTCATTATAGTCTGTCATCTCCCACAGCATTCTACCTTTACTGTAAGACCCAGACATAAAGCACATGCACAAGGACATTGACCTTTTCAAAATGTTTAATGCACTAGAAAGATAAATGACCTGATATGTCTTTCATATCTTTACAAAGTATAAGAAAACAGCAATTGTGCAAACCTTACTAACATTCTGAGTCTGGAAGTTTCTGGAAAGCAAGTCATCATCTGCCTTGGTGCCTCCCTTGCCTTGTAAGACTTCTCATCTGTAAGACTTCTTTCCTATAAGGCTGCTTTTAATTATATTGCTTAGGCCCCAGGGTACTAAGCCTTTTCTAATCTTTTGGTTGTTGTATAAGGCTTTTCCAATTGTTTTTGAGGTTTTGTTTACTTATTTATGATTCAACTAATAGAATTGCTAAATCCCTTGGTAATTAAGGTAATTTAAAGAGTTTATCACTTAACTTAATAATTAAACTCCCCATATCCTCCCTTAATAAGCACTCCTTAGTCCTCACAAAGTAAAGACCCACCATTTAAAAGTAAGTAGAATTGTGTGAGAACAATTCTCAGCATAACTGTCTCTGTTCTCATTATCCTCCAGCAAATTATCTACTTTGCATATAATCTCCCAAGAACTTACACTCTTAGGGTAGAAAATGAGAGCTAAGTTACCTGTTTTGCATTAACCCTCTGGTAACTTTTCTCCAGCCTGAAAGCTCTCAAAATACATAATTTCATGGCTGTTTGATGGATCTGAGATGAGCAAGTCTTGTGGCTTATTCTAAATGCCAACTTAACTAACCACGGGTTGCCCAGATTAAGAATTATTTCTGGGATGGGAGGGCAGTTTAGTGATCGAGTGCATGATTAGCAAGCATGAGGTACTAGGTGAAAGAACGAAGGGGAGGAAGAGGAAGAGTGGAGAGCAGGAGGTGGTGTGACAGTTAGGTGCAATTATCATCTTGACAGTTGCAGACTGAAGAATTGATAATTATGGCAAAGCCTCAGAAAACTATCCCATTGATATGAAAGACTCATCCAATAGTGGGTGCTCTAGTTACTCTTTTCCGTACTGTGAGAGAGCACCCAAAATCAAGCCATTTAAGGGAGAAATGAGATTTATTCAGCCTATGGTTGCAGAGGGGACAAAGAGTCCTTTCATGGTGGAAAAGACATGGCAGGCTGGCAGAAGCTAGAGATGGGCTAAGTCACGTTTCTCTGGGAGGCTAATAGCTGCAAGACTGCCTGCTGCAAAAGCAGACTTCTCCTGGAGGTAGGGTGGGACTAATCCACTTCAAAGCCCAACCCCTGTGACCACCTTCCTCCAGCAAGGCTCTACCTCTCAAAGGTGCCATGACCTTCCCAAGCACATATGACTGGAGTGCACATTTCAAACCATGACAGTGGGCATGATACCTTCCAGCAGCAGACCAGATGCAAAGAGGGACAACAGAGAAGAGCTTGACTATCTCTTGCCCTGTCTTCACTACATTGATTAATACTATTAACAATAAGGGATAACAATCTTGTTATTAGGAGAGAAAGTGCCTCAGTGGTAACAGCATATGCCTGGAATGTATGATGCCTGAGGTTCAATCCCAGCACCCCCAAAAACAAAACATAAAAAAACCTTCCTTTGCATAAAAAAATCATGTTATTAATTCATGAGTACATCCTTAAGTAGACAGCAAAGATACTGGACTGTAAAATCCTTTTCAATATCCATCGGGTTGGAATAATTGCACTGCTCTGGTTGTACAGTGATTTGTTAGCGAAGGCCTGAAATAAACATGGCAAGAGAAGCCTTGTGACTTTACAAGACAGACTTTCTCCTTTTCTTTGCTCCATGGCTGTCTCAGATCTAGTCTCCCAAGAGGCTGACATTAAGATGGCTTTGTCATGGTTAGACACAGGTGTCAACTTGATGGTTGAGGGTTTGAGCTCTGGGCACATTTGTGGAGAATTAGAGGTTGAGTTGGGCCCAGAGCAAATCTGCAAGAGATTGTCTAGCTGATGGGGAAGGTCCAGCCTACTCTGGGTGGAATTAAGCCCTGGAATAAAAGACAGAGGGCTGATTGAAGGAGTTGGCATCCTTCTATACACTTGGCCAGACATGCTGGTCTGGCAAAAAGGATCGTCCCTCTCTCAACCATTACGTAGAGATGGTATGGCCAGTTCCCTCAGCCTTGCTGTTGGCGTGAGCTCTCCTGTCAAGCTGGACTGAGAACTGTAACCAGATAATCGTAAGAGACAATAAACCCCTTATTCCCTTAAGCCATTTGATGGTCATTTATCAGCAACAATGCAGGCGGACTGCAACAGGGTTCTTGCATAAGGACTTGACTTAGGTAGTGGGCAAATGATAAGAGGAAGGAGGAAGTAGAGAAGGAAGCTGACAAGGTGCAAACCTGGACAGAGGCACGTGAGTGGGGAGCGTGGGCTATAATTTGAGCCTGATCATGCTGGGAGGCTCTGGAGTGTCAGCTACAGGTCGAGTTGTTCCTGGAGGAGCCCAGGGAATTGGGATTTTCATCTTCCTGCCCTGCCAGTCACTGATCCAGCCCACAGAAATTGTAAGTTCTACATAGAGGCAAAGGTATCCAGTAGCCCAAGGGTAAACTTCTTTACAACCAGAAGCTGCTGGAAGAAGTACTCTGAGTGGGGAAAAGACTGGAAATAGCACAAAGGAAAACAGGAACATCTAGGCAGATCCCCAGTGGTACCCACTACACCCATCACATTTCTCCACTGCCAGTGGCTTTAGGTAAGATTTACCAAGCCGTACTGAAGTAATGTGGAGAGAGACTATCTCACATTTATCAATCACTGTTCTTAATATTCTGCAATCATTCTGACAACTACTTTTTGGGGATAGGACAAAAGTCAGTATTCTGAACTTGATAAAATGTTCATTGTCATCTGGGCTTCAAAACTTCAACAGAGTTATTATAACAAAGGCCTGAGGCCTCCGTAGCTATGTCTCTGTCTCCTCTGGCAGCTGAGGTCAGGAACTTCGAAAAGTCTCTGAAGTTCTTCAATTCACAAAATGCTTTTGTGGCCCAAGGAACCATCCTAACTTTGAACAAGGAATATTTTGATGCTATATTCTATCTCGGCCTTCGGTCTTTTGTAGACATTCTGCTTGATGCTTCAGTCACCTTCATGGGGACTGAAAAGAATATGCCTTAGATCATCCTACTCAATTGTACATTTAAAATGCATCAAAACAAGCTATTTTAAATCCAGCCATGTTTGACAGTGCTCTGAAGGTATGATAAATAAATACACATATTTATATTCACACATATAATTCTTAAGTCAGCAGCTTCCTCTCTCGTCCAAGAATGCAAGATCTGCTTGAGATCTGCCTTTCAGACACTATATTCTACAGCAGGAAGAGACAGAAACAGCTACATAGGGTGAAATGAGGAGATGAATAAGAGGGAAATTCAGGTTTTCTTTGAAAAGCTTTTCTCTGGCTAAATCTTGTTTAAATAAAGGTAAAAAGTACACAGTATTAATCTCTGCTGTCTGGGAGCAGAGAAAGGAGGACATGTGCAGAAGTGGAGATCTCTGGGTTCTAAAGGTTCACAAGCTGAGAGCTCCAAAGCCAGAGGCTTAGAGCTCTATACCTTAGACTTAGAGCTCTAGATTCTGAAAACCAGAGGCTTGGTGCTCTGGGCCTTGAATGTAATAGCATGAGCCCAGCAGCTAGAGACTCAGCCCTGAGCTTTGGGCACTAGGGTGTGTCAATGCTAAGCTGCTGTCTGTGACTTGGTGCTTCTGCAGCTCCTTTGTTGCCTAGGTCTTCTCGGCGCTTCTGACTCTCCTGTAGTCTGCGCCTTCTGCTCCCTACAGCTCTCAAGAGCTCTGCAGGAGCCTTGTAGAGACAGCTACTGAGTACATCTGGGGCTGGCTACCCACTCTAGCCATGAGGAAGACCAAAAGCAGGCAATGAAAGCATTCACAAGAGTCTCTATGGAAGCCTAATGTTATTAGACAAGGTAGGAGGTGGGTAGCACACAGGGACTTCTTGCAGGCCAGCAGGATATGGAGAGAAGTGCTATTATATAGAGCCTCTCGCATGTACACAGGTGCTGCATATGTGGGCCAGGTGCTTCTCCCCAGTGGGAGTGGGGATTCTGCTCTGAGATCCAGGTTCATTGAGAGCAAGACAAGGTGGGGTTATCTAGAGGTCATCTGAAGCTGCTGTGGGCCATATGGAATCTTTCCCCATGAAGGTGACTGAAGCATCAAGCAGAATGTCTGGTGGAAAAGCTGTCACAGTTAAAACAGATGTCAACTTGATGGTTGAGGGTTACAGCATATTTGTAGAGAATTAGTAGTTGAGTTAAGCCCAAAACTAATCTTTAAGAGATTGTCTGTTTGATGAGGAAAGCCCTAGTCCATGGTGGGTGGGACTAGACCTTGAACAGGTGAATAAAATACAGTTGGTTGAGGAAATTGCCATCCTTTGACATACTTGGCCCCTCAGCTGTTATGTGGACATGTAGCTAGTTCCCTCAGCCCTAGTGTTGGTGTGAGCTCTCCTGCCAAGCCAGACAAGGAACTGTAGCTGACTATTGTGGAAAAAAATAGAGCCCCTTATTCCCTTAAGCCATCTTGTTATGATTCTTAACCATGACAATGCAAGTAAACTGCAACAAAGTCTTGTCTAGGGTGTTCATGATAGCTGCCATGATTTGAGACCTAAAGTGAAGTTGTCTCCTGTGGTGTCTGCAAGTGGACTACAGTTTCCTCTAGGAATTCATTCATGGCTGGTTTGGAATTCTCCTGAGCAGCTATGAGGATTCACAATAGGGATGATTGCTTGTAGAAACTAGAAAGAAACAGCAGTTTGATTGACAGTGGCCCCTGTCCCAGTGAAAACAGGGATGCTGGAGTCTTTGCCTGACTTTTAGGAGCTACAACATTACTGTTACAATTGTTCCAAACTCTGAAAAAGCAGCAGGAAGCAACCGCAGCACAGAGCTGCCCAGGTCTCTGCTTACCCAAAGACTGTCACTGGCTTCTGCCTATGGGTTACTGCCACTGTGGTCCAGTCAGGGAGAATCTGATAGCTGTGGGTCAAGCAGCCAAACAGCTCACCCTGACAGTTCCATAGTTTAATGGACAAAATACTTTAAGATATAATGGGCAGTAAATTTTTTTTTAAATTTTGAATAATGTTTAACCTCTGGCCACATACCCTCCGAGAGCACTAGGTCCTCCTGAAAACTCTCTAATGCTATTTTTATCTTTCATTCTCATGTAAAGTCACAAATTTTCTTTTGTTGATATCATACAATTAATTGGAACATGACAAACCTGCTGTTACAATATATCAATGGGGAGAATGTTAGGTAGATATGCCTCCCTCATCAGGATCAAAAGAATAAAAATAAAATAATTAAATGGGCAATCCCCAAGAATCACCAAACCTGGCCTCTTCAATTTCAGGCAAAAGTCAAAGTTTTCCAGACTTGAGGTTCTTCTAACCCTTGTTAAGTCCTCCTCATCCCCTCCGTTCCACAAGACAAACACTGATAAACTCTGTAGCACTCAGGAAGAACTGAAAACATTTTGCTCATTTTTCTGTGTGCCCAAAATAATGTGACACATGTCGAATTAATTTTATATTAAAATGCTTTTTTCCAAGATGGCGCCGAAAGCGAAGAAGGAAGCTCCTGCCACTCCTAAAGCTGAAGTCAAATCAAAGCTAAGGCTTTGAAAGCCAAGAAAGCAATGCTGAAAGGCTCCACGGCACAAAAAGAAGATTTGCACATCACCCACCTTCCGGCAGCCTAAAACCCTGTGGCTTAGAAGGCAGCCCAAATACCCTCGCAAGAGCGCCCCCAGGAGAAATAAGCTTGACCACTATGCTATCATCAAGTTCCCCTTGACCACCAAGTCAGCCATGAAGAAGATAGAAGACAACAGCACACTTGTGTTCATTGTGGATGTCAAGGCTAACAAACACCAGATCAAACAGGCTATAAGAAGCTCTATGACATTGATGTGGCCAAAGTCAATACACTAATCAGGCCTGATGGAGAGAAGAAAGCCTACGTGTGACTGGCTCCTGATTATGATGTTTTAGATGTTGCCAACAAAATTGGGATCATCTAAACTTGAGTCCAGCTGCTAATTCTAAATACACATCTTTTTCACCATAAAAAAATGTATATTAAAATGTACTTATCATTTTATAAACATGTTTTAACTTACAACAATAAATGTATTTATGATCATCCCAATCTATAAATGCAGTTATCCATATTGTAATATATAATGCATTTATTTATAATACATAACATATGATCTATGTCATATTTCTAATATAAAATCATATTAAAGCATATTGTTTCATTGGGTGGAATATTATATATGTTTATAATATATTAAAGCATATAAATAATATATTAGAGCATATATAAAATCATATTAAAGCATATTGTTTCATTTGGGTGAAATATTATGTATGTTTATAATATATTAAAGCATAGTGTTTATATGTTGAATACTGTAATAGCATAATATTTGATAATGTATATATATAATCAGTGGTCAAAACAAAATGTCACTAGGCTAACAAGGTCTCTTCCTTGGGCTTCCCAAGGTGACCAGTCAGTTTCACTTGTAGAAAGGCACTGGAGGAGCTGTTGGAAACAGTGCTAAATTAATCTGCCCATCACTGAGGGAGTGGCTGTACTTCAAGGTGCACCTCGGACTCAAACCTACCTGGCCATTCTGGCCAGAGTCCCTAGAGCATCTCCATAAGAACATAGTCTGCCAGCCAAATTGCAGCAGAAGGCAAACCTTAGGAGGAAATGCAGATGGTCATTCACTGTATTCAATTATAGAAGTGGAGAACCCAAACTTCACCCAACCTCAGCATTGCCCCTTTGCCTGTCCTGTGGGCAAAGGCCTTGCAGATGTACTACATCCTGCATGGAGGCAGACTGTTACTTCATGAAAGACACTACAACAGTGTGCTAGTTCATAAGAATGGCTTGGCTACTGATTGCAGAAACCCGTGGTTCATTCAAAAGTGGACCTTATATAATCCATAAGACAAATATAAAAAGAAGTGTGGAAGGTGCACATCAGGTCATCAGGCTTGGCAGCAAGGCCCTTTATTGGCTGAGCCATCTAGCTGGCCCCTATTTCTTGAAATTTTATTTTAATTTATTTAGTGTGTGTGTGTGTGTGTGTGTGTGTGTGTGTGTGTATCAGAGGGTACTGTGTGTCCCTGTGGAGGCCCAAGGGTGACTTCAGGAATCATCCTGCATTGCTTCTACCTCCTTTCTGCTTTGCTCTGGGATTTCCCAGGCTCCACCCACCAAGGTCGCTGTTTCTGCTTGGTATTTTTACATGGAACCTGAGATCCGAACTCAGGACCTTCTGCTTGTGAGGCACAGTCTTAACCCTGAGCCATCTCTCCAGCCCCTTCTTGTAATTTTAAATGTTACAAAATGTTACTAATTTCAATATCAAACATAGCATTTACCGGGTGCAGGGAGATGGCTGAGCCATCAAGTGTCTGCTGATTAAGCTGGGTTCTGATCCCCAGCACATACATTACACATTTGAAAACAACCTCCAGGTCTGACAAAGCCTATGCTTTAGGGAGGGGTGACACGGATGTGGGTGGGTCTCTGAAGCTTACTGGCCAGCTGGCCTAGATGAATATATGAGCTGCAGGTTCCATGACAGACTCTGTGGTGAAAAAATAAATGCGGATACGGCTGGGAGGTGGCTCTGGGGTTAAACCTTTGCTTCAAAGCAAAATGTCCTGAGTGCAGATCCTAGACCTCAGGGGATTTCACTTCCGGCCCTGGAAGGTAAAACCTGGGAAACCCCAAAGAAAAGCAAAAAGGAAGCAGAGCAAACCAAAATGATTCCAAAGTTACTCTGGGGCCTCCACAGACACACACAGTGTCCTCTCCTACAGACACCCGCACACAAAAATATAACAAAAAATAAAAATAAAGGTGGAGATTAATCAAGAGCAGATACTGGGGGCCAGTGTGCATGTGCGTGCGCGCGCGCACACACACACACACACACACACACACACACACACACCCCACATCACATATACATATGAAGATAATGTTTCCAAATCTTAAAGTAGTCATTTTATTCACTATTCTTTAGGATCAGCAGAAACAACTCTGGACCATTTCTGAGCGGTAATTTCCCTCACTCATACAGCCTTTAAAGGAATACAAAAGGAGTAGTATTTGTTGACAGGTTATTTAAGTTGTAGTGATATCTAGCGCCCCAAACAGTATTCCCAGCTACAGATCCTTGCAGGAGAGCGCTTTCTATACATCTTGTTAAATGTGAGGCAATGGTCCAGTGTTTTTGTGTTTTGTCAAAGAAAACATGTTCCTCCTGGTCATGCACACATGTATCCTAAATGCTAAATGTTGCATCTTTCAAGTCAGGTTCACGTTGTGCCTTCAGGCTCTCTGCCTTGCACTTCCCTCACGCTCTGGGTCTTGTTTACTGATTGTATACCTAGCTTCTAGAATTAAGGATCTTTCAAGAGCCTCCAGCCAATATCCAGTCCACAATCTATTCAGCTCACTTTGAAAGAGGAACCAAAGAACCGTTCAGAAATAAAACATCTTAAAAGAAATGGGGATTCTTCCTTCCACTTTCATACAGTTGTCTAAGCGTGCCCCAATGCCAAGCAGCAAAGAACTAAGTGGCACTGCCGACAATTTCATTATTTACTATTGCCAAGTTACTAGGAATTTTCACAGAGACAGAGATTATCTCAGAGATGACGTCTGAGAATGAGCTTCCTACTCATATTGAAACGAAGGCATTGAGTTTTTAGCACTCAGAGTGGACATTTAACTTTGGCATGTGATACTTTCATAATGAAATGAATGTCAAGTGAAAAATAGTCTGCTCACATCTGCATGTTAGTTCCTGTCCAGTATATTCAGAAATGTTTTGCTACTTCCTGTCAACATTGTATCTTCGAGAACATTTCTCCTGTTCTCTGCCTAAATTCCGTTTTCACTCCATCTTTATCACCTTGACCACATATATTCCATTAATTTCAGGACTTCCATAAGCAGATGGTAGACAAGCCTACTGAATTATAAAGAAGAAACCGTGACTCTACTGTGACTCCTGCAGCACAGAGGGAGGGCGTAAACAGGAATGTGCCACCTCTCGCTAATTAACGGTTTCTTTCATTAGTGTTCTTTAATTTCCTGCTTGGGAAAGGGATTTGTCATTAAAGATTTGCTGCTTTATTTAATTAGTGTGATGGGAGAGCCTCAGAAGGGAGGTAAACTGGATCGCCTAATTACCTAAATAATACTAATTAGCCTCACGTGATAAAGTTTTCTCCCCTTTGCAAACTTTAAGTTCATGTCTTCTCAAATTAGGAGTTATCCCCCCTCCCCCACACCCCCCACCTCCATCCCCAAGCTCCAAAATCCTCATGAAGGGAATTACGTGTGCAGAAATGTTCATTTCAGATTACACTCTTAGCTTAACCTCTAGAGGGCGGCCCTTCCTAATTTTAATGGGATCTGGTTCTATGGAGAGCATGGGAGTCCTAACCAAACCTCACACTGGAAACTGCTACCTGTGAAGACCGAGAGGAAGGGAAGCTACCTCCACAGTGTCCAAGTTCCCTGGGACAGAGCACCACCCGGTCCCGCTTTCTCACCATGTGCCTCTTCCCTTGTCATCTTTCCCCCATGTTAAGAATCCCTGCAAGCCCCACCCAGGTTTCTATAGAATCCTTCTGTCTCTTTTCTGTGAACTTATTTCTTGGCATCAAAATAGTAAACCCCCCTTGTTACATATCAAAATATGAACTCATTAAGCTTCCCATCACTAGCTTCCTCTTTCTGGGTTGTATTTGGTTCTGTTTTGAAGTATTTAGAGTATTTAGAGCATTTGTTTTAAGTACTTAGAGGTTTTGCTACATGCAATTTAAAAAAAATGGCTCAGTGAGATGGTTGAGTGGGTAAAAGTACCTGTGAGCAAACCTGATAACCTAAGTTCTAGCCCCAGAACCCATGTAGCAGAGAGAGAGAACTGACTCCCAAAAATTGTCCTCTATGATCTCTTCTCTCTCTCTCTCTCTTTTTCTCTCTCTCTCTCTCTCCCTCTCCCCGAATAAATATCTTTATAAATATGGCTACTAGTAAGGGATATATCACCTAATAACTCATAAACATAGCCATACACTATGAAGTCACATAATATGCAGTAATTTTCTTCAGCAAGTCAGTTTCCAAATCATTTTCTGAGGAGGTTTAATCTCCTTAGCAAAGGCAGGATTGATCTGGCAGTTTAAAAATGCTTAGTGCATATTTTCTTGCTGATCCCTCCCCAGTCGACAATTCTGCCAATAACCTCTCTGCAGAAACAAGAGCTCATGTTCATTGAGCACATCGCATGTGTAAGACACAGCTTGGTGCTCTACCTTCTCTGTCTGCCTGTCTGTCTGCCTGCCTGCCTGCCCGTCTGTCTGTCTGTCTCTCTCTCTCTCTCTCTCTCTTTCTCTTCCTTTCTCCCTCTGTCTCTTTCCATCTCTCATATATAAATAAACAAAACATTTTTTGAAAAAGTCTCAGCTTTCAGTATTCATCCCATCAAAACTCACTTGGGCAATATGGAATAATTCTGACCCCTGCTTTTAGACCATGCTAGAAAAAGTCCTATATATTATACATAAGTTCAGATTCTGGTATTAAATCATCTAGATAGAAATTTCACACTCTTCTTTATAAGATAAATTACCTTAAGCAAATTATCCAATTTGCCCTTGTCTTATCTCAGAAACTGGATAATAGCATGTTCGTCACAGAAGGCTTATATAAATAGCTGTATGTGAAATGTTTATGCCACTTGTGAAGCGCAGTAAATACGATTTCACTGCACTGTCCCATGCTCCCCAGCCATTTCATGTCACCCTGTGTCTTCAGCAGCTTGGTCAGTATTTCAAGCCAAGGTCTTTCCTTCAGAAATAACAACACGTATCTCCAGTTCCAATGGTACCTTCTAGAAAACACTATACCTAATGGATAACAAATCCATGTACACTATTGTTCATGCTGCTCAGCCTCTACTGACTTGTCTTTTAATTTCCTTTGCATTTAAAGCATCTTTTGCATTTAAAGATGGCAAAGAAGTCAAACCCTGCAATCCACTGGGAACAGCTAGTGAGGATGGCACATGTGTGGCTCCCCTGACAGAATCACAGACCCTTATTCCCTTCAAGTTCTAACTAGGCAGATTTGTATGATTATTACTTTGTGGGCATTCATCTTTGGATATCTTTCCTGTATAGCTCTGAGCATATACTTTACAGTAAAATAGCCTCTGGTTATTAGAGCAGGTAGGAGGCTTCCAGTGTGGGTAATTGGCTTGATTTATTCATGAAGGGATGGAAATTTGAATCACACAATGCACACCTGTGATTCAGTGCATGTGTGTGTATGTGTGTGTGGTGTCTGTACGTGTGCACGTGTGCACGTGCATGTGCATGCACATGCCTTAAATTTATGGTACTACGTTCATTCCTAAAATTATCTTGTTATAATGAAACTCATATGAATTTGTATCTCTCAAAGTCCAGCAGGTTTCCCAGTCCTGTTACAGTTGATGAGTTAAGTTTGACTAGTCTTGGTTATGTGGATGTCCTGCACACTGTAGGATGTTCCTAAACATCACTGGCCTCTACCCTCAATATCAGTAGCAACCTCTCCCAATAGTAAAAATGAAGAAAGTCTTCAGACATGCACTGCTAAATGTCCTTCAGCAGAGCAAAATGGTTCCCAGTAAGAATCTTTCATCTGCTCATCCCTAAATGAGATATTTATAACACCATCTCCAAGACTCAGGTAACATCATGGAAGAGGAGTCAGAAAGAATGTAAGAACTGGAAAGGGGAGAGAAGGACTGTTGTGGAACACTGTCTTTCCAACAGGACATGGCCTTTGCATTTTTGACCCCTCCCCATTGTGATTTCCTCCTGCTAAGATGTGCTCATGATTGAGCCAGTCAACACTATGTCATTCAGGAAGGGGCTAGTGAGGGAGGATTGATAGGCAACTATTGCTTGGCAGGTGGTGGGGGAGGGGGGTGGGAGAGAGACCCTGTCTTCTGTGATATTGCCAAAGGTAATTTCCCCTTATAAATAATCTTTCATCCATGCTCTTATAAGGAACCATAATGGTTAATGCAAAATACAGATAGGAAAGTAGAAGGGACTGCCTAGGAGGAGGAAGGGGATCAGCAAGAGTGGGAGGCCAAGAGAGGACAATGTGATGATTATGATCAAAACACATTAAACACATGCATGAAAATGTCATAATGAAACATTATTACACAGAACTGAGATATGGTAATAAAAACTTAAAAAATAAAAACATCAATTGAAATTATCTTATAAATTTTAAATTATATTCAATGTTTGATTCGCATTTTGAATATTAGCAATAAATATTAAAGATTATTTTTTCTCTGATTTTGTACTGTGCTTTTTTTTCCCTGCCAGGAGCTGTAAGATCATTACATAAACATCATAAACCCTTAATGAGGCCTTGTTGGGTTATGAAAACTATAACCAATAGCTGTGTGATCATTGTGAAATCCAGTAATGAGCTGCAGTGTTGTCTCTGCACCTGTCCTATCGTTCAGTTTAGCTACCGGCTTATTTTATCTGACTCTGGTGGAGACTTCCTGCCTATACTCCCTTCAGCAGGCCTGTATCAGCTAAGGCCCACAAGAGCCTCCAGACAAAAGCAAGTGGTTGCCTAACTATGGATGATGCATAGATTTGGATAGCAGGTGCAACAGTCCCAGGAAGCCGTGGGACTTGAACAATACTCCTTCTGTGTAATCTGACTGCTGCGAAGTAAAACAACAAGCTGTATATTCAAAGTGTAGACATCTGTATCACTGGGGCCAGCCTTGGATCAGGTCGTGAAATGTGCCCAGGTCACTTTAGGTCAGATGCCCCATCTTTTCCACATCCTCTGGTCCTAGGACAGCTTCTGAGCACCACTTCCATAGTGTTATCTTCTCCAGGGCTTCGATGCTTAAGCCAACCGCCCATCTAAGTCCATCTTTCCTGGATCCCATTTCTGGTTGAGCTTCTCAACCAGTGAGCTCTCTAGATTGGCATTTCTAATTCACGTTCAGGGTTGGATGTGCCTCCCTTAAAACATGTATCTCTTCAGCAAGCAATGTGTTTTTTGTACTACCTGATTTAAATGCCAGCATCTGCAACACCTGAAATTTTATCTAAAAATTCCAGACTGCCATTTTCTCCTAAAGAATGCCTGTGACACTATTGGCATTGTGAGAAGACACAGCCACCTGTCTAGACAGACCGGCCTGCTTCCTGTGGTTTACCCAGGGCTCACTTCCTGCATTTATTTCTGTCACCTGCTCACCCCTAACGACATCCGAATCTGAGAGATTCACATGCTGAAATGCTCATTATTTTTGGACAACAGAGCCAGCAAGGATACTAGAAGATGTGATAAAATTTAAAGTGATAGCCAACATTTTAACGCTATTAACTCACTGCATAAGCATCAGCTGGTTTCCTACTAGTCATGCATGAAGCACCTCTGTTCCACAGCTGTTTTAAGATGCAGTAGTCAAGTGCAGGTGTCTTGTATGACTTCTTAAATCTCCTTCTCACAACGACTAATGAAGGAGGCTCCACTGTCATGTTCTCGTTGAGACAAAACAATTTGGAGCACAGATGGGTCAAGAAACTTGTTCCAATGCCCCAAAGTCAAATATTGAAGATTGAAGGGAACCCAAGAGTCCTAGCTTCAAACTTCAAGCAAGTGGGGGACAGTGAGTAGAAGTGAAAACTGGAGTAGTTTAAGGAGAATCAGCAAAAGTTGAGGTCATCTACCCACAATGGACAGACATTCAAGTAGCCAGACAGTGATTAGCATCTCTTTTCCAGTTCCATCAATCCATCTTGATGACTCGAGGACACAGCCTATGCAAATCTAAATGAACTAGTAGGAACAATACACAATGGACTCCTTTTCCATACAAGGGAACAGCAGACAGAGTCCTGAATTTCACCACCAAAAAATACTCAACCTGGGAGTCATCTTTGATTGTCCACTTCTCCAGCTGAACTATTCCGTCAGTCCGTTTCCTTCCTCCCCCATACCCCCCCCCCCCCAACTCTGTCCATCTAAATAGGTCCTATTACCTCTTCCAAATTTTTCCTAAGTCGATTCCTTCCCTCCATTAGCACCTAAAACCCTCGGCAAGGTGCAGCCACCTCCCCTGAGCACAACAGCAGCTTCTTAGCTCCTCTTTGTAGCTTTTCTTGCCAGATTCACCCTCTCCGGTTAATTTTCCAAGCATCCTGAGAAATGCTCCATATACAACTTAAATCAAGTTACACGATTCAGAGCTCTCCAACAATTTTAGACTAAAGGCTGAACTCATTGTCATGCCAAGACAGCATAATGCGTGTGTCATGTTCTGTGCCTTTTTATTGGCTCACTGCTCTGAACCTGGATTTTTCTCTGCTCTTCTGAATCTGAGTTCTTGCATCTGACACGCTCTGCCGCTGTCCTCCTAAAGTTCACTACTGTTTTCTTTCTTTCCTAATTTTTAGAGGTCACTTTCTGGACCATTACTACTTAGAACCATACTCATTGCCTTTCTGTGTCATCTCAGTTGTCTTCTCAAACTGCCTTATCTCCTCCTCAGCAGCATCCTCCTCCTCGTCTTCCTCCTCCTCTTTGTCCTTCTCTTTCTACTCCTCCCCTTTTTCCTCTGCTTCTCTCCCACCTCTCCTCTTTCTCTACACTTAACAATGTCTGAGATTCTGTATATATCTATCTGTTTACAGGTTCTTTTTAGTATCCTTCTAGACGTCTATAAGGGGATGC
>JALPQD010000292.1:2772500-3098024 GCA_023101885.1 Typhlomys cinereus | reverse complement strand
CTGGGGACCCAGGAACCCCAGTCTCTTGTCTACATGGATGGGAACTTTGGAGAAGCATGCATCTTTTCTTCCAGCCAACCAGCACTCTCCTAGAACCCCACTCGATTCTCTCTCCTCCACAGGAGCCAGAGGCGGAGTTGGAGGCATTCCCACTTACGGGGTTGGTGCTGGAGGCTTTCCTGGCTATGGTGTTGGACCTGGAGGAGTTGGAGGTGTCCCTGGAATTGGAGGTGTCCCTGGAGCTGGCCTTACCCGTGAGTCTTAGTTCTACCTGGGAGATAAGGTAGGAAATGTAGAGGCTTCTCTCTGAAGTGTTATGCAGGAATATGGAGAGTGCAGGTGGGTCTCAGTGTGCTGGCAAGAAGGGATTGGTGTTCTGTGTCTTAGGATATAGGAAAGAGCAGTGACCCTGCCCAGCAGATCTAAGCAAGGACCATCCATCCATCCCTCCTCCATTCATATACATACATTTACCTATCCATCAATCTATGCATGCATCATCCATCCATCCATTTATCTTAATATGTCCATTAGTCTATCCATACCCAATTCATCTATCTATATCCATATAGCCATTCATTTTTCCATCCATTTATCCATTCACTTATCCATCAATCTTCCCATCCATTTATATATCTGTTATCCATCCATCATCTATCTGTCCAGCAGTCTACAATCCACCTATCCATAAACTCATTCATCAACTCAACCATTCATCTGTCTATCCACCTACTTATCCATTTCTCCATCATCTATTTATCTATCTATGCATCCATCTACTCATCCATTTATCTATCCATCCATCCATTTTTCCATCTAGTCATCTCATCCATCCACAAATCCATGTAGTCACCTATTTCTTGTCCATCCACCCATCCTCCATCTATTTATCATTCATTTATCAACTCATCCATATTATATCTGCATCTATCATTCAATCCATTCCTCCATTCATACCCATCTATTTATTCACCCATCCACCTACCTACCCACCCATTCATCCTTCTAATCACTTACCTGATCCCCTATCTCCCTATCTACCTGTCTCCCACTCCCCCCTTCATCCCTCTCTCCTTTTAACCCCTCACCCTATCTATTCATGTACCCACCAACTCTTACTTCTCTTTCTGCAGCTGCAGCCCAAGCAGCCGCTGCCGCCAAAGCTGCTAAGTATGGTAAGTGACCCTGGCCCTCTGTCCCCACATTCTTCTCTCCCATGGGATCCAGGCTCCAAATAAGGGCAGCATAACACTCAGGCCTCCAGAGTAAAGTGGCCAAATCCATATCTGCCATCTGCTTCCTCTAACACACTCAACCTTCAGCCCTCTCCAGTCACTGCTAGGATTATTGGTAACCCAGCACAAAATAGCAAGTTGAAGGTGCCAGGCAGGCCTGAGCTCCCACAACTCCCACTCCATTTATCCACACATCCATCCATCCATCCACTCATATATGCCCATCCACCCATCCACCCATCCATCCATCCACCCATATACACCCATCCACCCATCCATCCATCCATACCCATCCACCCATCCATACCCATCCACCCATCCACCCATCCACCCATCCACCCATCCACCCATCCATCCATCCATCCATACCCATCCACCCATCCACCCATCCACCCATCCATGCACGTACAAAGAGGGAACTGACTGTTCTTATCTCTCCCAGGTGCAGGAGCTGGAGCCCTGGGAGGACTGGTACCAGGTGCTGTACCAGGCGCAGTACCAGGAGCAGTACCAGGTGCAGTACCAGGAGCAGTACCAGGTGTACCAGGCACTGGAGTGATACCAGGTGAGCTGGACTCCCAACACTGATTGATTTATTTTGTTTCACAGAAGGGCCCTGGATCTATCAGGGGTCAAGTTCATCATTTTACACATGAGAAAACTGACCTCAGAGATAAGGAAGAGGAAACATTTTCTCCTAAAACAGGGGGAAAGGAGCCCTCTGTAGGACCTAGTTACTGACCCCAGCAAGTCCCCTCAGAGCCTGGGGAGACTCAGCTAGCTCCATGGCAGAGCCTGCGCCAGCCAGCATTGGAGGTCTTGCTCACACTCCTGGAGTCTTTCTAGAGTCTCACCAGCAGAGGATCTGGCAACCTTTGTGCCTTTGGGTTCTTTCTCCCCTGGCAAAAGGAAGAGAAGAAATGTCGATGGCGTTCAGGGACACCCTTCTTTGATTGCTTTTCCTATCTGCAGATTTCTCATCTGCATCTTTTTGTTTCTTTCTGAAGGAAATTGTCCTGTGAGAGGGAGGGGAAAAGGAAAAGAAGAAAGGCGGAAGGGAGGGAAGGAGAGGGAGGGAGGGAGGAGGAAGGAAGGAAGGAGGAAGGAAGGAAGGAAGGAAGGAAGGAAGGAGGGGGAGGGAGGGAGGGGAGGGAAGGAGGAAGGAAGGAAGGAAGGAGGGAGGAAGGGAGGAAGAAAGGGAGGGAGGAAGAAGGAAAGAAAGGGAGGGAGCGGGTTGGGGATTTAGCTCAGTGGTAGAGCGCTTGCCTAGCAAGCTCGAGGCCCTAGGTTCGGTCCCCCAGCACCGGAAAAAAAAAAAAAAAAAGAAAGGGAGGGGGGGAGGGGAGGGAGGGAGGAAGGGAGGAAGGGAGGAAGGGAGGAAGGGAGGGAAAGAAGACAAGGGAGGGAAAGAAGACAAGAGAGGGAAAGAAGACAAGGGAGGGAAAGAAGACAAGGGAGGGAAAGGGGAGGAGAGAAGAAAGAGAGAAAGAAGGAAGAGAAGAAAGAAAGAATGAGAGAAAGGACAAAGGAAATGAAAGAAAAAAGAGAGGGAGGGAAAGAAAAACAAGGAAAAAGAGGCAAGAGAAGGAGGGAAGAGAAGGAAAGGCGCATGCGCCAGCTGGCTGCTTCCGATGGCTTCAGTGGCGTGAATGAGCTCACTGGGCAGTATAGGAAGCAGACAGCTTCACAGACCTTCCAGTTAGGCTGCCAGAGGATCCCAGTGCCCTTCTCAACCCCCACCTCGGATCCCTCCTTGGCTGCTGTCCCTGTCTCCAGTGTGAGGAAGGGGATGCTACAGAGCATACAGAGAGGGACTTCCGTGGAGGATTTGGGAAGTGGTGCTGGGGAACGACCCCCATCTTCTTTCTGTCTCCATACAGGAGCAGGGACTCCGGCAGCCGCAGCAGCCGCTAAAGCAGCAGCCAAAGCTGCTCAATATGGTAAGTGGTCCAAGGCAGACCCTGTCACTTGTCCCACACACTGCTCGTTCAAGGGTCCTTCGTGCTGAGTGTGGAGGGTGGATCTTCTTCTTCCTCCTTCCTTCCTCCTCCCTTTCCTTCCATCCTTCCTCCTTCCTCCCTCCCTCTTCCTTCCTTCCTTCCTTCCTCCCTCCCTTTCTCTCCCTCTCTTCTTTCCTTTCTTCTCCTCCCTCTCTCTCCCTCTCCCCTTCCTCCCTCTTTCCCTCTCTCCCTCCCCACTTCTTCTTCCCTCCCTCCCTTTTCCCTTCTCTCCCCTGTACTCCCTCACTTGCTCCAGTAATCTAGGGTGTCTTCAAACTCTGTACGTGCCCCAAGGTGACCTTGAACTCCTGATCCTCCCACCTTCACCTCCGTGGTCCCCGGTGCTTTACTGACAGGTGCGCACCACCACGCCTTGCCAGCCGAGAGCTCTACCAACTGAGCTACAGCCCCAGAATCTGGCTTTTGGTCCACCTGATGCCCTTTAGTGTTTGATTAAGGAAGCAGTATAGGAAGGGGGCCTAGCCAGCTCTCCAGGATCTCTCTCTGACCTCCTTCTTAAAGCCCCTGCCTCCCCCACAACTGTTACCCCACTTCTGGATCTTATGCTATGGTCTGGCCTCATCCCTTTGAGCAACTGAAGTTCTTTCTGTTCTCAAGATCTGACCTCTTGCTGCATCTGAAGGTCACACCAGCATTCTCAGCTGCATGCTCACAGGCCGGGATATGGCTCATGGAGGCCAAACCTTACTGGAGCCAAGCTGGGGCTTGAGGCAGCCAGTGAAACTTCTTGGCCTTAAGGACTTTGTGGGATGGGCCTGAGACCACAGGCCTGCAATCCCAGATATGGAGGGAGCCAAGGCCGAGGATCAAAAGGCAGCTTAGTGAGACCCTGTCTCGAGGTAAAAGCTTGAAAAAGATCTTGCTCAGTGGTTGAACACCTGCCTAGAAGTCACCAGTAAAAGATCTGTGGGCTTCAGAACTGTGAATGGAAGGAAAGGGATTTAAGGAAGAGTTATGAAGGGGTTGTAAGAGCCACCCAGTGATTCGTCATTGGATACACACCAGATATATATTAAGAGATCGCTCTGTTGTGACGACCTCCAGATGGAAGACTCATTAAGAGAAGTGATCAATGGCCATCCATCAGCAGGACTGTAGAACTTCTAGCCCAAGTTCTTCATATAGTGAGAGACAAGATAATTTAAACTGAGAGTTTCCTAGAGGTTATTATTTATGTGTAATAATAGAAATCATTATTTATGTGTAGCATTTTTTTTCTGACAAAGTTTTAAAACCTTATTGATACGGCTGTATGCCTCCCCAAATTCCCTTCTCATGAAGTAGAGCATCCTGGGGGTCTTTCTTCAAATACTGGACACTTCACTAGAAACATAGTTAACTTTATGGTGTGGCACATAGAGAATTTAGCCATGGATGTTTCCTACAGACTTTACAGGTCACACACTGAAGAACCTGAAAATCGAGTCCAGCTCTCTCCACATTTGCCTTAGGTTGAGTACTTGTCTACTAGTGCAGAGCTTTAAGCTCAGCTATTTTGTTGACACTCATCTCTTTATTTTACACTTACCCATATTTAAATCTGGAATTTAACAGTCTAATAAACAGATAAGTGAGCTACATGAATATAAGAAATTAATATAAGGAAAATGGGAAAGTAAATTATTTAGACTATCTCTTTATTCCTAACTTTCAGAGTTTACTAGCTACCAATGTCTTGGTATAGCTGCATATTTGTGTTTGTGCACTATATTATTAGGAGACTAAGGCGAGCCCACAGTTTGGCTAATGCCACTGGAGTTTTCACTCAATGGCATTGTGGTGGGAATTATTTTTGTGTTCATAAAAAGAAGTTGGTAAAACATGGTTTTATACCTCAGCATGAAAATGTGCTTTCAGAATGTAAGTGGTCCTATTTGTTTATGGCACTAATGTGAGTGAGAGCAGGTGGTCTTCTCAGCTCTAATAACATAATGGAACCCACTGATGGTTCCTTGTTACTTTAAAGGTTTATTTAGAATCTCAGTTAGCTGGCACATCTTGTCATTGTCATAACTTAAAGTAATACAAATTTAAAAAAAAACAGAAAAGAAAGCTCTCTGGGCTTGGCTCAATGATAGACCATCTGCTTAGAATCCCCCAGTGAGGGCTGGGGGCGTGGCTCAGTGGTAGAGCACTTGCTTAACATGTGCAAGACTTTAGTGCAATCTCCAGTACAAAAGAGGAGGGAAAGAAAACAACTCTCTACTACCTAGTTTTTGTGAGTATCACATCCAAGTTCCTCAAAAGGTTAAAAGCTGCTAAGTGTACATATGACTCAGTATAGAGGAGGCAGCAGAGGCCCAGCAAGGGAAGTCACCAACTGGCCCCAGGTTATGCAGCAAGTCTTGGGCAGGCCTGAGATGACAGCTCAGAACTCTTACTCCTAACTCTGATCACCTCAGGGCTCTTTGCTTGGTTCTGTCCTGGTAGGGTTGGGTCCTGGTGTCGGTGGTGTTCCCGGTGTTGGTGGTGTTCCTGGTATCGGTGGGGTTCCCGGTGCTGGTGTTGTTCCTGGTGGTATTGCAGGTGAGTAACATGAGTGGATGGGTCTGGGAGGAAGGAGTCCCCAAGACCTCCATGGGTACATCCTGATCTCCCTTCTTCTCCCCGCAGGAGTCGGGGCACCAGCCGGAGGCAAATCTGCTGCTCAGTTAGCCGCCAAAGCCCAGTACCGTGAGTTTTCCCATCACTCCACTCTCCTGTTCCCACCCACCCGACTAGACCACACCCACTCCAGCTTAGCTGCAGAACACACAGCTTCTCAGACCCAGCCCTGCAGCCTGCTCTGGTCACCATGGCAACAGGCAGAAGCACAGTTCACATAATAGGGAAACCTGGATTCAAGTCTTGGGTCCCAACATAGCTGAGCAACCTCTGAGGTTCCCTGAGCTCACGTGACTTGATGTAGATGGACCGTACCATACAAAGAAAGTCATTAGGAAAATTCAATTAGTCCAAAGCTGGGCATAGTGATCCGTGTCTACAATCTCAGCACTGAAGAGGCCGAGGCAAGGGGATAGAGTCAGAGGCCAGTCAAATACTCTGTAGCAAGATCCTGTCTCAAAAAATAAGGAGATGGTTAAGTGGATAAGCACACACCACACAAGTGTATCCCACGTGAATACTATTGGTCAGGCTATGCTTGCCTGCAGACCCCCAGCACATGGAAGAGATGGAGGATTCCCAGACAAGCTGGCCCACTGAACTAGCCAAACCAGGGAGTTCTGAGTTCAAGAGAGAGGTTCTTTCTCAGTACATAAAGTGGGAAGCGATGGACAGAGACACACAATGTCAGTGTCTGGTTTACACACACATATGCACACATAGGCACATTAGAACACGAAAACATACCCACACATACCATGCATACAAACACAAGCAAAGCAAACTAAACACTGAGAATTTAGCTCAGTGACAGAGAGGGTTTGCCTAGACTCTCTAGTGAGGGGTTGGGGGTGTGGCTTAGTGGTAGAGCACCTGCCTTCCATTGATAATACCCTGGATTCAATTCCCACACTGGGGAGAAAAAAAAGACATGATTGGTCCAGAAGGAAAAACAGGAAGTGAACCTGGAAAGGGAGACGGGTTCATACCACGCAGCCCTGAGTTCCATCTTGGGAAGGACAGTCTGGCGAGTCTTTGAGGGGCTTAAGAAGTCCCTTCAGGTGCACTGTGGAACTGACAAATGAGGCAAGTCTGTAGATGAGTGCAGTCCCAGGGAGAGATCAAGCCCACCACCATAGCTGCAGGGGCAGGAGGCCACCAGCCCTCCCCTTCTCTCTGCAGGAGCTGCTGCTGGCCTTGGCACTGGTATCCCGGCTTCGGGGCTGGAGTTGGTGTCCCTGGATTTGGGGTTGGAGCCGGTTGTCCCTGGATTTGGAGCAGGAGCAGGTAAGCAAGCTTCTAGAAGCTAGAGAGAAAATAACCCGAACTCAGAGGAAGGAGGCCTGTCCTCTTCCCTGGTGCCCTCCCTACCTAAGAGTGCCTGGCACACGCTGCATTTGATTTTCCCGAACATACAAAAGCAATAGCCTGTGTGCATGATATGCAGGCCTGTCATTCTAGCTCCTCCAAGACTGACGACTGCAAGTTCAAGTTCAAGGACAGCCAGAGCAACGTAGCGAGACTCCGTCTCAAAACAAAAACAAGGGCTTTTGTTGGAGCTCAGGATTACAGCACTTGTCTAAATGCCCCTAGAGAGGGGTTGGAGCTATGAGGCTCAACTGTAGAGGAATCCCCCAGTGAGGGGCTGAGGATGTGTTCAGTGAGCTCAGCTGCTGACTTCTCTTTGCCTTTTCTACAGCGCCCGGAGCCCTGGCTGCAGCAAAAGCAGCTAAATATGGTAAGTGTGGCCCCCACAACTGCAAGGTCCCCTTGTCACCCCACCAGTCTTGACAGCATAAAGTTGAGATGCTCAGGGCAGAAAAAGGCCTTATGTTGGGGAACACATGACTGACAGTTACAGATCTGGCATCTGCTTGCTAAATGCCTATGGTACTTGGAATCCCTGTGACAATCAAGACCACCTTTTAGTCTGCGTGTGGTGGCTTGAACCTGTCACCCCAGTGCTTGGAAGGAACAACAGAAGAATCTGAAATTCAGGGTCATCCTTCACTACATAGCAAGTATGAGGACAGCCTGGGCTGCATGAGATCCTGGCTCAGAAAAAAAATATGAGTGGGTAGAGCACTTACCCAGCATGCATAAAGCCCTGGGTTCTGTCCCCAGCACCCAATAAAGCAGACGTAGCGCTGCAGGCCTATAATCCTGCACTTGGGAGGGGGAAACGGAAGGATCAGCCCGGGTACCCAGAAGCTGGGCAGTAACTGCCTCTCTCAAAATTCCTGGTCCAGGAATCCCCAGCCCCGCCCCCACCCTTCCTGTCTGCGTGACTTCACCCCACTCCAGCCAGCCTGGAGGACGTGGCAGACCTCCCTCGCCACTTGGCACCCTAACAGCTTTGCCTGGCCAGACCCACACCGTCTGTGGCCCCCACATTCCTGGCCTCTAAGGCATGGGCTTCTGCCAGAGATGCGCCAGCTGGCCCCAGTCCACCTTCTTGGGGCCAGTTTCCATCTTGGAAAATCTTGTTCCTCAGCTCCACGTCCCTCTCCCCGTGACATACATGCACACTTAGCTCCTCGTAGCCTACAGCCTGCACTCTGCTCTTTGCCCACTGTCCCGGCCAGAGTCAACAGATCCTACCAGGGGAATGCAGTGATCTTGGGTCTCAGAGATGCTCAGGATATCCTGGGAGAGTTGGCACAAGGTCGTCTGCTCAGGGGCTTGCATTGCAGTGTTCTTGGTCTACTGTGTGCCTCTGTTTATTTTTCTGCAAAATCATCCTGGGCTGCATAGCGACAACCTGTTTCAGAAAAACCAGTAAAAGAGATTGGAATATTGCTCAGGGACAGGAGTTGCCTAGAGTTACAGTGAGCAGCTATGGTCCTGGCTCAATAGTAGAGCACCTGCCTAGAATCCCCTCAGTGTGGGACTGGGGGCGTTGCTCAGTGGTAGAGCACCTGCCTAGAATTTCCCAGGCCCCTGGTGCATGCCTGCCTTGTATTCCTAGGGTAGGGATATATCTTTTTTAAATAAAGGCTATAGGCAGATATCACTTGGATCAATCATCCCATCCCATCCCATCCATCCCATACTCATACATCCCATTCACCTGGGCAGGTAAATCATAAGTTTATAGGCCAGCAGCTTAGTGAGATTCTGTCTCAATTTTTAAATTAAAAATTTTGGACTGGACAGATGGCTCAGGGATTAAGACTCTGTCTCCCAAACAGAAGGCCCTGAGTTCAGATCCCAGGTCCCATGTAAAAATCGCCAGGCAGAAACTGCACTTCCTGCCTTGGTGGGCGGAGCCTTGGAAATCCCAGAGCAAAGCAAGAAGGAGGTAGAAGCAATCCAGGATGAGTACAGAAGTCACCTTTGGTCCTCCACAGGGATACACAGTGCCCTCTGATACACACACACGCGCGCACACACACACATACACACACACACACTACACAAAATAAAATATTTTTTAAAAAATTTAAATTAAAAAAATTTAAAGGATATTGGGGATTAAGAAATGAAAATATAATAAATCTATTATCTCCATATATGCTATTTAAAAGTCAATATTAAAAACGTAGATCTGGGCGTGGTGATGCACACCTGTGGTCCCAACACCTGGTAGGTAGATGCAGACATTCAGGCTATCCTTCGTTACACAGCAAGTTCAAGACCAGCCTGAGCTACACGAGGCCCTGTCTCCAAAAGGTGGTAGGGCACAGTTGATCCTTTTCTCTCCACAGGAGCAGCCGGGGCTGGTGTTGGAGGTCCTGGTGGTCTTGGAGTGCCTGGGGGTCTTGGTGGAGCAGGCGTTCCAGGTGGTGTAGCAGGTGCGTTGCTGCTTCAGTCTTGGCTGGGTGGAGTGGGAGACAGAGACCCCCTAAGCAATCTCTCCTTGAGTTTCCCTTTGTCTCCAGGAGCCGGACCTGCTGCTGCTGCTGCTGCTGCCAAAGCCGCTGCCAAAGCTGCCCAGTATGGTGAGGAAGGGTTGGGCATCCCTGACCCGCCCCTGAGCCCTGTGGCTGGCCCACCTCTGCGAAGGGTCCCGGGAGCTCCAGGACTTCCACTCCCAGGATTCGGTTACAGCCTTCTGACCTGTGTATTAAACATGGCTCTTTCCACAGGTCTAGGGGGTGCTGGAGGACTCGGGGCGGGAGGACTCGGAGCTGGAGGACTCGGGGTTGGAGGACTCGGTGCAGGAGGAGTGGTCCCTGGTGCTGGGGGCCTTGGAGGTAAGAAAACCAGTGAAGCAGAGGCAGAAAGAAGCTGGGAATGGTGGTACACACCTGTAATCCCAGCACTAGGGAGGTTGAAAAGGATCAGGAGTCTGAGACCAACCTGGGCTACAGTGGGAGTTCAAAGTCAGTCTGAGCTACGTGAGACCCTCTCAAAGCAAGAGAGTAGGAGACTTGGGCAGGCAGGAGTCAGGGCTGCCCCTTGATATGGACGTATTGAATGCCACCTTCTCTCTCTGTCAGCCACCAACTGGGGCAAATGAGGATTCATTGAGTGAATCATGGTTGGGTCCACTTTCTAGGGGAACCAGAGAGAAATTATTTTGCCAAAATCTCTCTAAATGGTAGATCTCTCTCTCTCTTTCTCTCTGTCTCTCTCTCTCACTGTCCCCTTTTTCCTCCCACCATTGAGTCTTCCTGGCACTGTATCCATGTATGCAATACTGAAATGTTAATTTTTAACTTTATTTATTTTGTATGTTTGTGTGTGTGTGTGTGTTGTGTGTGTGTGTGTGTGTGTGTGTGTGAGAGAGAGAGAGAGAGAGAGAGAGAGAGAGAGAGAGAGAGAGAGGGAGAGGGCACTGCGTGACCCTGTGGAGGACCAAGGGTGACTTCGGGAATCACCCTGGATTGCTTCTACCTCCTTGCTTTGTTCAGGGATTTCCCAGGCTCTGCTCACCTGGGATAGATGTGCAGTTTACCTCTGTTTCTGCCATTTTCATGTGGGACCTAGGATCTGAACTCAGGCCCTTCGCCTTGCAAGACAGAGTCTTAACTCCTGAGCCATCTCTCCAGCCCATGAAATGTCAATATACTTTTAAATGATCTGGGCAATGGTATCACACAGCTGTAATCCCAGCACTTTGTAGGTAGAGCAGCCATTCAAGGCTCAGTGGTAAAGCACCTGCCTAGAATCCCCCAGTAAAGGGCTGGGGATGTAGCTTAAAAGTACAGCTTTTGCCTAGCATGCATGAATTTTTTGGTTCTGTTCTTAGTATCACAAAAAAAATTCTAAGAAAAATATTGAAGGACAGATGGAGGGGCTGGAGATGGGAGAGAATGAGTTGAGGTGATGTGGGAATGCTGCACAGATCATTGGTGCAGGAGGGGGGTAGCTTCCTGACCCTCCTATGTCCCCTTCCTCCAGGTGTGTCTCCAGCTGCAGCTGCTAAAGCAGCCAAATACGGTGAGTACTCTCCATCCCCTCCCCAACCAGGGGTGACATACCCCACCATCACCTGCCTGCCCCACCTAGCTCACGATACCCCTGAAGGTCTGGTTCGGGATGTCAGCCCTCCCTCTGCTTGCACCTCATCCTGACCTTTCTGTCTTTAGGTGCCGCAGGCCTCGGAGGTGTCCTGGGAGCTGGTAGGCCATTTCTAATATGTCATTGCTCAGCTTTGTCTGGGTCTAGGCCACCTGTCTGGTTAGCAACCAGGCTCATAAGACCTTCAACCATATGAGCACCCAATGTTGAGGGAGGGGGTGAACAGGCTACTTCAGGACAAGAGCTATCCCAAGTCGAGGATCAAGCTCAGAAAGAATGTGATAGGGCACCATGTGGGGATGTGGGGTAGAAACAGGTTTATTGGGGGAAAACGGCAGACATGGGCTAGGCAGAGGGTTCAGCTGGTAAGTGCTAGCTCCCCAAGGATGAGGACCTGGGTTTGATGCCCAGCATGCATCACACACTCAAAACTCCAATACTAGAAAGACAGAGATAGCCAGTGAAAGACTCTGCATCAAAAAGTAGTAAGTTGGATGGAGGTTAAGGAACATACTGGACATGGAGATGGAGACACACACACACACACACACACACACACACACACACACACACACACACACCTGAGAATAGCTCTTGTGTTGTCCACCAGCATACTCAGAGAATATAGGTGTGCTGGAGTGGGGGGATGGGAAGGAAGTAGTTCAAGACAATCTGGAAGGCAAGGCCTGCCACCAACTACCAACAACCCCCAAATCTCTTCCACAGGAGTGGCTGCAAGGCCTGGTTTTGGACTGTCTCCCATTTACCCAGGTATACCCAAGTGCTGTGTACCCCAGCATCCCACTCTGAGTTCTGTCATGACTTCCCTCCCCAGACCCCTGACATCCTACCCCATCTACTAAAAAGGACTGATCTACTATCCAAAGTGAACCCCAAGACAAGGCCAGAGCCTAAGCTGACCCCTTTTCCAAGGACAGAGAATATCAAGCCAGCTTTTCAAAAACACATTTGTGTTTCTTACAGTCTCAGGGGTCAAATAGCTTGCCCAGAGTAGCAGCTGAGGCAGGCTGTTTCACAGACCAGCGAGCACTCCCAGGCTACACAGTGAGCTGAGTCAGAACCCCGGAATGCTTGGTACCCAAGCCCAGGACTTGGACCTTCTCATACCTTTGTCCTACCCCAGACTTGGGAGGCCTGGTTGGCTCCCAGAAGTGGGCACACTGATGGTATCTCTTCTTGCCTTGTAGGTGGTGGTGCCGGGGGCCTGGGAGTTGGTGGTAAGTGCACAATGTAAAGGCACCTCATGAACTAGGCCTGGTGGTTCAGGCCTGTGGTCTCAGCACTGGATAGGCTGAGGCAGAAGGATTGAAAGTTCAAGGTCAGCCTGAGCTACAGAGAGAGTTCCAAGGATAACCTGGGCAACTTAGCACAGTGCTATTTCCAAGTCAGGTTTATTTATTTTAAAGGCTGTAACTCAGTGTTTGAGCACTTGTCTTGAATCTCCTAATGATTGATTGGGGGTGTGGTTCATGGGCAGAAATATTGCCTAAAATCCCCCAGCAAAGGGCTGGGGGCGAGGCTCAGAGGCAGAGCTCCTGCCTAGAATGCCCTAGTGAGGGACTAGGGGTGTGGCTCAGTAGTAGAGCATTGTCTAGCATGTGCTAGGCCCTGGATTCCTTCCCCAGTACTATAGAGCTTGGCCTCGGGTGAGTGGATTGTATCTGAGGTAGAGCTGGATGGGCTGATCCTGTGAACTACAAAGACCAGACAGAACAGACACAAGAATGCTGGAAGGATGGAGTCGGGGAGCCAGTCCTCAACCCAATTTCATCCTCTTTCCTCCCCTCTCCCTAGGAAAACCTCCCAAATCCTATGGAGGAGCCCTTGGAGCCCTGGGATATCAAGGTGAGGAGAGACTTGGTCCTGGGTAGGGAAGGAAGAAGCTTAAGTCTAAGATATAAGTGGAGACCTTCACTGGGGGGGAGTAGTCACAGCTGGGACAGGTAATGCCCCTCCACTCTCACTCTGTCTTGGCTTGAATGTCCTTGCTTGTGACCTTGAGCTGTTGTTCACCTGCATGGAGGAGCCTGGATATGTAAGAAACAGGGGAAGAGAACGGGTGGGAATTTCCACTGTCATCCACAAGACAGGTGTGGTCTCTCTTCCCTCTGCTTTGCTGCCACCAGGTGGCGCTAACACGCCACACTTAGCTCCTCATTCAATTAGAAGCTGCAAAAGATACCTCTCTACCTGGTGGGCTCATCACCTTGAAAGGAATTTGCCAAGTGGGGCTTAGTGACCCACTCCTGTGATCCCAGCATTCGGGAGGCTGAGGCATGAGGATTGTGAGTTCAAGACCAGGCTGGGCTCCACAGTGAGGCTATCTGGACTACCTCTCCCAATGAAAAAGAAAAGATGGGGTTGGGGATGTAACTCAGTCGGTAAAGCATGTGTCAACATGTGCAAGGCCCTGGGCTCTGTCCCCAGCACTGCATGAAATAGATGTGGTGTGAACACCTAGGATCTCTGCACTCACTGGTGGATCAGGAATTCAAGATCACTGTTGGCTATGTATTGAGTTTAAGGCCAGACTGGGCTACACGAGACCCTGCCAAAGGAAGGGAGGGAGGGAGGGAGGGAGGAAGAGAGAGAAGTTTACCCTCTCCTGGAGAAGACAGGGATCCTGTGTTCCCGGTCAAACTCAGTCACTATAGATAACATCCTCCACCTCTCTTTTTGAGCCTCAGTTTATTTCTCTGATGAGTCGACCTACCCTCACTGCCAAAGCTTATTTCTTCCAGACACCTTCTGTTCCCCCTCCCTGCCCCCCCCCATCTGATTTGACGTGCTCTGACCCTTTCCCTATGAAAGCAGTGTACTTAGAGTATGAAGACCTTCCCAGCCTGGTCCTTAACAAGGGCCTTCTCACACCTCTCCCTCAGTTTCCATATCTCTCCCCTTGGCCCCCTCCACAAACTGGTTATGGAACCAAAGACCTTCATTCTAGGCAGGCGCTCTACCACTGAGCCAGGGTCTACCTCTCACTGGGGGATTCTAGGCAGGGGCTCTACCACTGAGCCACACCCCAGCCCTCTTTTATTCTATTTATTTTAGTTGTTTTTGTTTCTCTTATTAGGAAAGTGCTTATTTTTAGAGCCAGGATCTCATATTGTATCCCAGGCTTGCCTGGAACTTGCTAGTAGCCCAGGCTAGCCTCAGATTCACATCAGTCCCCCTGCCCTGCACACATACACGCACACACACACACACACACACACACACACACACACACAAACCCTGCTGAGATCACAAACATACACTCTCTGCACACCAGACATCTTCTTCCTAGTTATTTCGAGACAGTCTCACTATGTGGTCCAAGCAGGTCTTGAACTCACTAAGTAGCTTAGGCTGGCATCGAAGTCAAGATCTTCCTGCTTTGGCCTCCCCAGGAGATGAGATTGCATGGGAATACAGCTAGTGACCTGGCTTCTAGGGAGAGTTTTGCCCTCAGGGAAGCTTCTCTGTGATGGAGGCAGGCAGAACAGCGAAGAACTTGAAAAGCAGCCCAGAGATGCTAAACTGACCCAGTGTTATATATATTCCCCACCCTACCCCACCCTCCTGACCCAGGTGGGGGCTGCCTGGGTAAATCCTGTGGCCGGAAGAGAAAGTGATCTTCGGGGACCCCTGACTCGAGACCTCATCAACGTTGGTGCTACTGCTTGGTGGAGAATGTAAACCCTCTATGACCATCCCCCTAACCTTCCTCAACCCCCCCACCCTGGAGGGGACAGCAGGCCAGCAGCCCTGGACGCCCACGAGACAAGAAAATCAGACAGCGGTGGCCACAAGCCCCCAACCAAAGGGAAGCCCCTTACATCAGAGGCCAGGGCAGGTGCCCCATCCCGTCCCACCCAGGAGCTCCCCCAACACAGACTCCATCTCCAAGGGAAATTTGGTGCTACATGTTGGTGCTTCCTCCTCCTGGGGGGAGAGAGGAGGGAAGGGCAGCCCAAGGGAACCCCTGTCTCCTTGGAGCCCCTGTATACAGATGGTGCACATGTATGCTGGGCAGTCCCATCTCCCCCTGCCCACCAGGAGCCGCCCCTGGCTGTGTCCAGTTGGTACCCAGGCACCCCAAGCCTTGTCGTTGGGTTCGGTCATACCACCCCTTCTTTCTCCTTGGGTCCACTCAGCCCTGTCTTCCCCTCCCAATGGCTGTTCCCCCACATCCAGGCACCTTGGAATCAGAACGACACACACACACACACACACACACACACACACACACACTTCTGGGAATAGCTCTTGTGTTATCCACCAGCCCATCCGTCCATCATCCAGCTATCCATCCATAACAATCCCAGTTGAGCACGTCCTGCCACTGGGTGGGGGCGCACCCTCCGTCAACCTGGCTCCCCTGTCATAGCAGCCTGCACCCTACTCCCAACCCTCACTACACATGCCCCCAATACCCACCTGGGGTGCGGGGTGCGGGGTGCTGTGTGGGCTGGGGCAGGACTCTTCTACCCACATGCAGTACTGTAACTCCCTGTCTGTCCCTCCAGCCACTGTCCGACAGAGCATGACCCTTCTGCCCCGCCCATCTCTTTGTGTCTCGCTGTGACAGATCAATAAATATTTTATTTTTTGTCCTGGATATTTGGGGATTATGTTTGGTTGTTGATGTACTCTTTGAGTTTTATTTTTGTGGTTATTTGAAAAAACAAATTTTTTTCTGATCTGGGGAGCAATATCCTCAGGAGAAAGTTCATTTTAATCACTTTGATATAACTTGGGATGAAACACATGTTTAAAACAAAATAAGGAAAGAGAATTAACTGCTTCAGAAAAAATCTAATAAAATGAAAACCTCTTAAAGGAAACTGTCTTGGACTTTTTTGTGCAAGGTGTGCGTGTGTGTATATGGTGCATATGTGTGAGAGTCATGTGTAGGGATGTAAGTATGAGGTTGTGGGTGTGTGCATGTGTGAGCATGCGTGTGCATGTGTGAGCATGCGTGTGCATGTGTGAGCATGCGTGTGCAGGTGTGTAGGCATGCATGTGGAGATCAGAAGACTCCTTCTTGTGCTGTTCATCTTTTTCATTTTTTTGAGACAGGGTACCTCAACTAGCTTGGAACTCACCAAGTAAGCTAATCTACCTACAGTGATTCCCAGGGATCTGAATGTTTCTGTCTCCCTAGTGTTGGGATTGCATGAATGAGCCACCATGACATTCATGGATTTGCCCTAAAAACAAAACAAAAAAAAAACAAAAAAAAAACAAAAAAAAAACCTGGGTTCAGGGGAATGAACTCAGGTCTCACGCTTGCACAGCACTCTCTTTACCTGTTGAAGTATCTTCCATTCCTCTGTGTGTGTGTGTGTGTGTGTGTGTGTGTGTGTGTGTGTGTGTGTATGTTTCATTTGCTCACCCAGGGGTGAATGAGTCTCTGATGTGGCGTACCACCTACATTTCCCAGAAAATAAGTTGGCTGACATAATGTAGCTTTTATTGTCTGGGGTTGTAACTCAGCAGTAGAATCTAGAATCCTGCCAGGAAGGGGATGAGGATGTGTTTCAGTGGTAGAGCACTTACCCAGCATGCACATGGCCTATCCTCAGCAAAGATAGGAGGGAGGGAGGGAGGGAGGGAGGGAGGGAGGGAGAGAAGGAGAGAGGGAGGAGGGAGAGAAGAGAGGGAGAGGAGGGAGAGAGGGAGGGAAGAGGGAGGGAGGGAGGAGGGAGGGAGGGAGAAAGAAGGAAGGAAGGAAGGAAGGAAGGAAGGAAGGAAGGAAGGAAGGGGAAGGAAGGAAGGAAGGAAGGAGAAGGGGAAGGAGGAGGAAGGAATGGAATGAGGGAAAGAGAAGGGAAGAGAAAAGGGAGAGGAAAGTGAAGGAAAGGAAAAGGAAGAGGAAGAGGAAAGAAAGAAGAGAAAGAAGGGAAAAGGAAGAGGAAAAGAAGGCAGAGGGAAAAAGAAAGGGAAAGGGAAAGAATAGCTAACCCAAGAATCCAAAGATCATTTGGATACATGGAGACTGTCATGGATGCTGCAGTGAGGGTAGCCCAGCTTCTCCAGGAAGTGGCAAGGACTATTCATCCATTCATCCATCCATCCATCCATCCATCCATCCATTCCCCACCCACCTACCCATCTTTCCACCCATCTTTCCATCCATCCATCCACTGCCAGTCATTCATGCACTCATCAACTCACCCAGCCAGCCAACCATCTGACCATCTATTGATTCATCCACCCATTAATATTCATCAATCAATCCATCCATCCATCAGTCCACCCACCCTTCCATCTATTTATCCACCCATCCATCCATTGGTTCACTCATCCATCGATCCATCATTACCTACCCATCCACTTACTATCCACTCATTCACTCATCAACTCACACACCCATCCACCATTCATTTCTTCAGTCATCAAAAAAAATCGTTTATTGGTTCATCCTCCAGCCTCTGAAACTTGTGAAACCCCAGTCTCAAGTTTTAGGACTCCTTGTCTTGGTCCTTCATTATGTATTATGATTGATTTGATTGATTGATTGATTGATTGATTGATTGATTGTAAAGTATTTGGGATTAACCTTAATCACAAAATCTTAATTTGGGGGTTCACACATGCTAAGTGATGCTCTACCACAGTGCTGTACCCCCAGTATGCCTCATGGTTCAAATACCATCTATGCATTGTCAACTGACAAATTATCTCCAGCATGGGCTACTTCTCAGAGTCAGGACTGCACATCTGCTACAGTTACTTTTCTTTCTGTTGTGAGACAGTATTCGTGTACAACTTAAGAAGAGAAAAGAATTATGTGACTCAACGATCCAGAGGGGATAGGATCCATTGTGCTGGGAATCACATAGCACAAGGCATGGCTGGCATGAATGGAGGCAGAAGCAGGAAGCTGGTTCAGGTCGCTACAGCCATCAGGAGGCAGAGACAGCAGGAGAATAAAAGGAAGTAGGGCAGGCTAAGGTGATGATTTGAAGTGCGAGTTGTTCCCCCACAGGCTCATGGGTTTGATTCTTGAGTTGTTTGGGAAGGTCATGGCACCTTTAAGAAGTGGAACCTTGCTGGAGGAAGGCAATCACAGGGGGTGGGCCTTGAAGTTGATTAGTCCCACTTTACTTCCAGTGAGGTCTGCTCTTTCAGTCGGCAATTTGAAGCTCTCAGCCTCCTTGATGGATGTGACTTAGGTCGCCTCCAGCTCCTCTCAGTCAGCCATGCCTTTACTGCCATAATATATTGTATCTCCCCTCTGGAACCATAAGCTGGATAAACCTCCCTTTCTCCCCTTTAAGTTGTTTGAGCCTGAGTGGTGTCTCACGGCAGCACAAAGAGTAACTGATATAGAAACCAAACCTCAAGGCCTGGCCCCTCGGACACGCCTTTCTCCAGCAAACCTCCACAGCCTTCTCAAACATGAACATCAGCTAAGGATTCAGACACATGAGACTGTGGGAGCTGGCTCACATTCAAACCATGACATTATCTAAGATTAGTTATTTATGGGCTGGTGAAAAGACCTTCCATTGCCCAGACTGGCTGCAAACTCACAATCCTCATATTCCACTCAGTCCCTCAAAACCATTCCTGGGTTCAAAACCAACTCTAACATTCCCCAGACCAGTGACATGGCCCAGAAAGAAAAGTTTGCATGCAAACTCGGAGAGCTGACTTCCATCCCTGAGACTTCCTTTCTCCTCTTTTGTACAGAAAAAAAAAAAAGGAACTGCAACAGGTGGTAAGTTTTGGATTCAATGGGGCCTATGGTAGAAGAAAGAGAATTAACCTCTGAAAGTTGTCCTCTCACCTCTCTCTCTCTCCTCTCTCTCTCTCTCTCTCTCATAAAAAAAAAAATACTGGGCTGGAGAGCTGGGTCAGGGATTAAAGCCTCTACCTTGCAAGCAGAAAGATCTGAGTTCAGATCCTTGATCCCACATGAAAATGCCAGGCTTGCCCCCCTCACCCTCCCCGGCGGCCGACACGGTGGCACCATGGTGGCACCCGCGCCCGTGCCCTCGCCCCCGCCGCGCCCGCTCGCCCACCTCATCTTTGACATGGACGGACTGCTTCTGGACACCGAACGCCTCTACTCCTCGGTGTCCAGGACATCTGTGGTCGCCACGGCCAGCAGTACACCTGACATCAAGTCGCTGGTGATGGGGAAGACGGCGCCGCAAGCCGCGCGGATCATCATCGACAGGCTGCAGCTGCCCATGACCACAGAGGAGGTGCTGCGGGAGAGCCAGGAGCGCATCAAGAGCTGTTCCCCTCGGCCAAGCTCATGCCAGGAGCTGGAAAGCTGATCCCCACCTCCAGAAGCACGGTGTCCCTTCGCCCTGGCCACTAGCTCCGGGACCCAGTCCTTCCAAGTGAAGACCCGCAGGCACAAGGACTTCTTCGGTCTGTTCCACCACTTCGTGCTGGGGGACGACCCCAAGGTGAAGAGCGGCAAGCCGTGCCCCGACATCTTGGCCTGCGCCAGGAGGTTCTCCCCTGCTCCCCACCCGCAAGTGTGCCTGGTCTTTGAAGATGCCCCCAACGGCGTGGAAGCGGCCCTGGCCGTCGGCGTGCAAGTCGTCATGGTTCCCGATGCAAACCTGAGCCGAGACCTGACAAGAAAGGCCACGCTCGTGCTGAATTCTCTGGAAGACTTCCAGCCCGAAATGTTTGGTCTGCCTGCCTTTGATTGACAGGGCGGGGTCTCATTGTATCCTTAGGCCACATTCACCTTCGTGCTGCTGAGGGTCAGGGTGACGGAAGTCACCCGTGTGCAGATTACAGCCTGCATCCTTACAGGGCCGTGTGAAGCGTGTTCTTTGGTGCGTGCTGTCCTGGCCCATATTCTCTCTCTCTTTCAAGTGTTCTAACCTGTCCCTCTTATGGTAGCTGGAGATCAGAGTCAGCCCAGACAAAGGTCTAGCTTTGCCATGTAACAAACCAATGTACCACGTGATATCAAAGGGGAACATACATGCATGCATATGTACATGTATGCATACATGTTGCTGTGTGTGACTGTGCATGTTTGTATGTGTGCAGATGCATATGTGTATCTGTAACGTACACGCCGTTCTGAGAGTGTATAGGTATATGTGTACATGTCTTATATTATGCATTATATACCACTCCATGCCCTTCAGGACGGATGTTTAACACTGTACTACCAGCACAGAGTCTCCACCCTGAACCTGACTCAAAACGTGGCTGACAGATGACAGAAAAGTCAATGTCACCCTGGTCCAGCTTTTCAGCAATTTCTGTGGCCTCACACACTACCCTGGCCTTTGGCCCGGTGCCTCAATGAAACCTGTTGCCCATCAAATCCTTTCCCTGTGCCTCGGACATGCATCTTCCATCCACAGCCTCATCCATTTTAGGCAGCGTTTTCTACCTCAGGAAAACCATCTGAGTCCCTGTCTATTCCTGTTGATTGTACCATTTCTTCATACTATTTCATTTGCCTTGAGAGCAAATCGCCGCAGCGCTGCTGATTGCCTGTGTACATGCTGTTCAGTTTCCCTGCAGCTGTAACCTCTTCTGCTCCCCAAAAGATCAAGCACATGGTTCATGTGCTGTTTTTATAAGAATTGTGAGTTTACCTTTAATAAACCATCATGAAAACATAAAAATAAAAAAAAAAGAAATGCCAGGCCGAAATAACAGTGGTCTGCGTTTCTGGTCTTGGAAGGCAGAACCTGAGAAACCACAGAGCGGAGCAAAAAAAGAAAGAACAATCAGGATGATTCTCAAAGTCACCTTGGGGGGTCTCCACATGTACACACAGTGCCCTCTGACAGACACATAATCAATCAATCAGTCAATCAATCAATCAATCAATCAATCAATTTAAAAGAAACTTTAGAGCTGGGGAGATGACTCAGTGATTAAAATATATGCCTTCACAATCATAATAGGACTTTGCATCCCCTGCGCCATGTCCGTCACACTATTGACCTCACAAAGTCAACATCGGCTAAAAGCACCAAGATCCTTGGAGGCAAGGGATTGATGGCCACAGTAGTGTTCCTATGCTTAAGGGGAACACGAGAAAGGGTTCAGGGAAATGCCACTGGGTCCTTTTACGTCATCAGAAAGGAGGACCAAGAGGAGAGTTAGGCATACACAATAAAGGACTCTCGGGAACTGGGGGGGGAGGTACTGGGAGATGGGGAGGGAGGGAGGGGGAGCAGGGGGGGGGGAGGAGGAGGGGGAGGGAACTGGTCTACCTATTAAGTCTGTATGAGCGGAAATAATATAAAAATGTTATAAAAATTATATGCCTTCAAAGCAAAAGGATCTGACTTTGGATTCCCAGATCCCACATAAAAATGCTGGGAGGATATGGCTGCAACCTGTAATTCCAGCCCTGGGAAATCCCAGAGCAAAGCAATAAGGGGTAGAGCAATTTAGAATGATTCACAATGTTTCCCTTAGACTTCCAGAGGCACACCCACCCACGTACACATATATAGAACACACACGCATATGCACACATGAAAAAAAATGGGCTGAAGAGACAGCTCAGGGGTTAAAACCTTTGCCTCAACAAGCAAAAATATCTGAGTTTGGAGCCCAGATCCCACATAAAAACACCAGACAGAAATGACAGCAGCCTTCACTTCCAGCCCCGGAAGGCTGAGTCTGAGAAACCCCAGAGCAAAGCAATAAGGACGTAAAGCAATCCACAACAATTCCCAATGTCACCCTTGGGTCTCCACAGGTACACCACACACCTAACTGCCAGCTTCCATACATACGTACACGCACACATACATGTACACACAACTATACTACCCGCCCATACAAAGAAAAGAAGAAGAAGAAGAGAAGAAGAAGAAGAAGAGAAGCAGAAGAGAAGAAAAGGAGAAGGAAAAGAAGAAGAAAAGAGAAGAAGGAGAAGAAGGAAGAAGAAGAGAAGAAGAAGGAGAAGAAGGAGAAGAAGGAGAAGAGGAGAAGAAGAAGGAGAGAGGAGAGAGAAGGAGGAGAGGAGAAGGAGGAGAAGGAGGAGAAGGAGGAGAAGAGGAGAAGGAGGAGAGGAGAAGGAGAGAAGGAGAAGAGGAGAAGGAGAAGAGGAGAAGGAGGGAAGGAGGAGAAGGAGAAGAAGGAGAGGAGAAGAAGGAGAAGAAGGAGAAAGAGGAGAAAACTTTATCCTCTGTACTTGGAGGTCTCATAAATAGAACTTGGAATGAGTGATTTCCTGGGAGGTCGATTACCAGTTCCCTGGAAAAGAGGTATCACGTTGGTTTCCTTCCGCAGAGGCCAATCACAGGAGGGCGGTACTCTGGGGGCATGTTCAGTGGGTGGGGAACGGAGTCTAAGTTTTGAAGGACAGTCTCGGTGACCACAGTATCTCTTCTGGCCTCCTAGAGTACTTAGAAGATCTTGCGTCCGTCTGTCTTGCTGCTTGGTCTTGGATGGAAATGTATGCGTCAGGGGGCTGGAGAGGTGGCTCAGAGGTTAAGCCTCTGCCTTGCAGGCGGAAGGTTTTGAGTTCGGATCCTAGACCCCACGTATAGACACCGGCTGGAAGCGGGGGCGGCCTGTGTTTCTGGTCCTGGTAGGGCGGAGCCTGTGAATCCTGGGGCAGAGTAAACAAGGAGGAGGTGGAGGTGGTCCATGGTGGTTCCCAAATTCGTCCGTGGTTCTACACACACACATACATACACACATGCTCACACACGCATACAAGCACAATTGAATAAATAAGTAAATAGTAAAATAAATATGAATAAATAAAAATTAAAAAAAGAAATGTATGCGTCAAATATGTTTCTTATTTTAAAAGTGCATTTCTGTGTATTTCTCCTGATACTTCCTACACTTATTGATTTATGAAAGTTGTGACTAAGTACAGCATTTTCTCAAGTACTTACTATAAAATCTTCACCATGAATTGCAGATTTTGGAAGTAGTACAGTGTATTTTTTTTTTGTCTCATTTGATGCCTTTTGGTTTGGATCCCATCTTACTGGACATCAAAATGATGACCATGATTTCTTCTTAATTTTTATTTGGCAATTATATCTTCAATTGTGCTTTCCATTTTCCTATCATTTAAAAATATCTTATTCACATTTCTGCATGCTTGTGTATGTGTGTGATAGAGAGTGACAGAGAGAGAGAGAGGAGAGAGAGAGAGAGAGAACATGTATGGCACACACAGGTGGAAAACAGACTACAACTTTTGGAAGTCGATTCTCTCCATCCATCATGTGGGCTCTGGGATCAAATTCGGGTCACCACATTTGTGAACAGTTATGTTATGTACCATGCCATCTCACTGGCTCTTATTCTTATCTTTTTATTTATTGATTGATTGATTGATTGATTGATTGATTGTGTGTGTGTGTGTGTGTGTGTGTGTGTGTGCATGTGTATCAGAGGGCACTGTGTATCCCTGTGGAGGACTGTTATGGTTGCATTTTGGTGTCGACTTGACAGTTGCAGACTGTTTGGGGCACAGCTGTGGAAGGTTAATGGTTGGAATGGCCCCTGAACAAGTCTGCAGGTTCTGACTGACTGCTTGGAGAACCCAGCCCACAGTGGGGTGGTGTTCCAGGGGTGACCTGTAATAGGATGTGCAGGAGGAGGAGGGACTTGCTCTTCCCTTATCTGGCTTGCTGTGCAGTCCACTCTTGTGTGTTGTTCACTTTTGAGCATTGTGGTCTTTGTTGCTGCTGCTGCCTCGTCCTTTGGCTGACTCGGAGCTTCACCTTTTTCCATCACGTTCTTGCTGGCCCGCTGCCTTGGAGTCTGGTCTCTGTGCCTTGTTGCTGTTCGCTGTTCATCGCTGACGTCGGAGCCCAGCTGTTCTTCACGGACCTCAGAACCCAGCGTCTTCCACACTCCAGAGGAGCAAAGGCTTGAGACCTTCTGGGGATCTTTTGGCTTTGTGGAACATTCCAGTCAAGAATGAGGCTGCTGCGGGCAGCTACCTTGAAAGACACTATTTTTATTGTGAGTTATTTTAATAAACTTATTTATCTATATTACATTCTATAGATTCTTTTTCTTCAGAGAACCCTAATACAAGGGTGACTTCGGGAATCATCCTGGATTGCTTCTACTTCTTTCTTGCTTTGCTCTGGGATTTCCCAGGCTCCGCCTACTAGGGCCGGAAGTACAGGCCGCTCCCGCTTCTGTCTGGTGTTTTTTATGTGGGACCCGGGATCTAAACTCAAGACCTTCTGCTTGCAAGACAGAGTCTTAACCCCTGAGCCATCTCTCCAGCCCTATTCTTCTTGTCTTTTTGACAAACATCTGGGGTGACACAGCAGCTCACATAGCTTAGCTTTGCATATCTGTGATGATTAGGATCTTGACCATTTTTTCGTATACTTCTTGGCCATTTGTATGTTTTCTTTTTGAAAAATGTCTGTTTAGTTTATTTAGTCATTTCTTTGTGTGTGATGTATGTGTGTGTGTGTGTGTGTGTGTATGTGTGTGTGTGTGTGTGTAAAGAGACACTGTGCCTGTGGAGGCCCAAGGATGACATCAGGAAGCATCCTGGGCTGGATTGTTCTATCTCCTTGTCGCTTTGCTCTGGGTTTCCCAGGTTCTACCTTCCTGGGCTGGAAGTGCCCAGCCTTGCTACCGTTTCTGCCCAGTATGTTTATGTAAGATCTGGAGGTCCAACTCAGGTCTCTTCCAAACTCAGGTCCTTTTGCCTGTGAGGCAGAGGCTTTAGCCTCCGAGCCATCTTGCCAGCCCTTGAGTTGATTTTTCTATGTGGTGAGGGAGGTCGGGACGAAGAGAAAGCAGAATATTCAAGCCTAGTTCTTTTTTTTTTAAACATTTTTTATTATTATTTCTGCTCATATAAACTTAGTAGGTACACCGGTTCCCTCCCTCCCTCCTCCTCCTCTCCTCGCCCCTTCATCCCCATCCCCCAGTGCCTCCCCCCACAATCCCCGGAGAATCCTTTAATGTGCCTGCCAGTCTCTCCTCTGGGCTCTCCTCAAGCCTAGTTCTGACCACTGGCTTAGGACATTTCCTGAAGTCCAGCTATGTCCTTGGACTAATTAATCCTGTGGACTAATCTCCATGTGCCTTCCTCAGGCACGGCACTCAGCTTGCTCCAGAGAGAGCTTAATTCCTGACATGGTGCAGGAAGGCCGTACACTGATAAACTCTGAACCTGTCTCTGGACTGAGGGGTGAGGAGCAGAAAGGAGTCTTCTGTATCCTTCATTCTGACCACCGGATCCCTACAAATGAGTCTCTTTTTTGAAAGCCTGCGACCCTCAGGAAGGTTGAGGAGGAAACAAGGAGTTGGAATGCGTGCCAAGAGCTATAAATTTCTCCTGTCTGTCTGCGGCCATTATTCCTTTGCCTCCGGGCACTGGCTTGGCAGCTCAGAGTAGATCAGTCACATCCACCAGGTTGTCCAGGTGGGGGCAACTGGTTATTTAATTAATTGCCTGCACACAGTTCAAGGTCCTGGCTCTTGTATGCGGTGTCTGCCAAATTCTCAGTATTCCAGAAATATCCCAAGGAACTTTTCTGACTTATAAATAGAATTATTTAATCAGGTCTCTCTCGTTCTACTGCCGAGCCCTCTTCTGACTGGTGCATTTGAGCAGCAACAACAGAAACAAAATGGTAGCCCTAGTCACAGCTCGCTTCCCCTGCGCCATGTCTGGGCAGCGCTGCGGTGGAAAGTATTTCACACGCAGTGGCCGTGGAGAAGTCTCGGCTGGGCCTGAGCAGCCTGTGACGCTGTCGAGAAGTTGGAGGAGCTTTCCCAGGGGTCTCAAGTCTGTGGACAATTCTACGGGTTCTGGCGTTTGCGACCGGAGGTAGCCTGGGATGTGGGGGCAGCTCTGAAAGCCGGGGTCACCCGTGGAATCCACACCGCCCTGGACCTCGGCCACGTTCTGTTCATTCTCCACCCACCTCATCTCAGCTCCCAGAGCGGCAGCAGCCCCCTCTCTCTCCCGTGCTACCAGCCCCCCCATCCTTTGACGTAGACTGAGCTAGCCGGGTAGGGTAGGTCTCTCCTCCTCCCCTCCTTGCTGGACTTCCGTGCTAGTCGCCTCCACTCTTCCCTCCTTCTCTTCTCCTCCTTCTCCTCTTCTTTCTTCCTTACTTTTTCTCCTTACTTCCTCCTTTCTCTCCTTCTTCCTTCCTTCTTCCTTCCTTCCTTCCTTCCTTCCTTCCTTCTTCCTTCCTTCCTTTCATCTTCCTCCTCTCCTCTCCTCCTTCCTCTGTCCCTCCCTCCTTTTTCCCTCCTCCTTTCTTCCTTCCTTCCTTCCTTTCATCTTCCTCCTCTCCCCTCCCTCCTTCCCTCTGTCCCTCCCTCCCTTTCTCCCTCCCTCCTTTCTTCCTTCCTCTACTTTGGGACACATCTGCTTAGATTGGCTTGGATCTCTCTCTTTCTTTCTCTCTCTCTCCATGTGAGTATACATACTCACATTTGCACATGTGTGCACATATATATGGAGGCCAGAGGACAACTCTGGGTGTCATTGCACTGTTTACCTTTTTCCCCCATTTTTGAGAAAAGGTCTTCACTGGCCTGGGCTCCCCACATAGGCCGGGCCGGCCAGTGAGCCCCAGGAACCTGCCGGTCTCTTCGATGCACTGGCATTGCCGCCGTCCGTTTCCACGAGCGTGTTGTGCGCCCAGCGCAGGTCTCCACGTGCAAGACGAGCACTTCACCTGCGAGTCACCTCCACAGCTCCTTGACCTAGAAATCTCCATCCCTCTGTCTCGGTCTCTCGAATGCTGGTGTGACATCACCTCCCCCAAATCACTTCTAACTGTCGCGTCTCACTGAGGAAGTGACTTTACACCCAAAGTGGGACAGTGGCCGATGGGGCTGCAGCACTCTGGAGCGCTGGCTGAGGCCCGCCGCCTGCTGGTCTCAGGAGGGTGGGCGCAGCTCTCCCGCGGCCGGTCTTCCGCTAAGCCTCCTCCCATCTGCCCCTCGGTTCTTCCCATTGCCTCCTGCATTCTTCTCTTTCCAGCATGTTCTTTGAGCCACCATTCTGCGTCACAGGAAAGTTTCTTCTCTCTCCCTCCTCATACTAAACAGAGCCTGCTTTCTGCCTTCTGATCACGGTTGTGCTAGCGGACACCGTGTGCTGTAAGTTCTAGAGACCCAGCTCCATGTGCCTGACACTAAGATGGCACGTGTGGGCTAAGATGGCACGTGTGGGCTAAGATGGCACGTGTGGGCTAAGATGGCACGTGTGGGCTAAGATGGCACGTGTGGGCTAAGATGGCACGTGTCGACTGATGGAAGGGTCCAGGGTCTTTACTGTCAGGTGCTAGCGGGCTAGCTGCTTAGTCTTAGGTGCCTATGTCATGCCACGATATAGTCCTTAATTGTGTTCCCCGTCTGTAGACCCATGGTCTTTAAGAAAGTGACTAAGAGGCAGAAGAGCTGGCTCAGGGGTTAAGCCTCTGCCTTGCAAGCAGAAGGACCTGAGTTCAGTTCCCAGATCCCACCTAAAAACACAAGGTGGAAATGGTGGCAGCCTGCACTTCCAGCCCTGGATGATTCCTGATGCCATCCTTTGAGAGAGAGAGAGAGAGAGAGAGAGAGAGAGAGAGAGAGAGAGAGAGGAGTGAGAGAGAGAGAGAGAGAGAGAGAGAGAGAGAGAACTAGCAGCTCTGGATTCTCAGTGTGCAGACAGAGCTCATCAGAGCCACCCTGTCTCTAAAACAGAAAGTCAAACCAGCATCAAATGGGAAATGTGCCCGCTTGGGCCATGTGACTGTCCTTAAATAAACCTGGAATAGTCAGGCCGCACTGCACGTATGGCCACTCCGCGGGAAGCTGCAGCTCATGAAATCAGTGTCCAGGGACTGGGTGGACAGAGCGTGCAGATGTGCAGAGTGAGGCTCCGTTGCCGGCGCTGCCGCCCGTCTTTGCTCTTCCTCTGCTTCGCCTGCATCCCGACTCCAGCTGCTCGTGTTCTGTGTCTTGCTGTTGAATGTCCCTGTCCTTCAGAATGTGAATTTACCCACGTGACCACCACCCTTGTCCAGAAATAGAGCTCGCCTAGCAGTTGTCTGTGAGATGCTTCCTGATCATGCCTGCGGAAGGCAGAGGAAGGCGCTCTGAGGAAGCAGCGGTTGGAAGCCAGAGGCACAAACCCAAAAGACCAACGCAGCAGCTGCATCGCCATGGAGAACGCCTGCTTGTGCAGGGCACGCTGGGAAGCGCCACCAAAGCAGAAAACTCCAACGATGGCGAATGTCAAAAGGATACAGGATCCACCCGGAAAGAGAGCTTCAGCTAAACCTGGAACAATTTGAGCAACAAAGTTAATAATAATAGCTGTGGATTATAAATTAAGGAATAAATATCCACGCGTATACATTGGTGTAAATAAATGTCTGAGGACACATACACGATGGGAGAGGGGAATGTGTTTCATGCGGAACCCCCAAATATCTTCACACACTGGCTCCTCTAGGAACATGTTTTGAATCCGAGCTAGATTCAGAGGCTTCCAGAACAGATTGTTTGGAAAGGGGTGGTGGTCACGGTATGGTGGAAACACCTAGAAGGTGTCACCTTCACTGGATGGCTGGAGGTAGTTCTGCCAGGGAACACCGAGCTCATGTACATAGCAGTGAAGACCCAGCAGGCTGGGTACTTTCCAAACACATCTCCATCCCATCCTTCCCAGACTCCAGCCAGAACCAAACCGAGGGACAGACATCCTACCGAGTGTCTAAATAATGTGCTTTGGGAAGCAGCGAGCTCATGTTTAACTCTCGGACGAAGACTTGCAGCTGGGTGCGCAAATAATTCCTCTGTTGGATCCAGAGCTCATTGTTCGGTGTGAGTTTTTATACATATAGGAAAGAATACGATGACTAAAAAAGTTCATGAAGAAGGAAGAGACCAAAGAGCTGTCACAAACTGGAGGACATGCCTAAACGAGATGCAATGTTCCGGATGTCCTATGGTGGCCCAGAAAAAAGGACAGTAGTGGAAAAATTGGCCGCATTTGAATAGTCTGTAGTTTAATTACCGGAAGCACATCGCCAGTGTCGGTTTCTTTATCCGGAAGGATGCCCTGGAGACTTAAGATGCTGGCATTGGGGAAAGTTGGATAAAAGGTACTGCATGCTGTCATTGCAACTTTTCTGAAAATCTGAAATTATTCTCAAATAAAAATTTCTAAAGATTGCATCTTGAAGAGGGAAAAAAGCAGGTGCTGGAGAGAAGGCTCAAGGGTTAAAGCCTTGGTCTTAAAAGCGGCAGGAACTGAGTTCAGATCCCCAGATCCTGCATGAAAATGCCACAGAAATGGAGGTAGCCTGAAAGTCCAGCCCCTGAGAGGCAGAGCTCGGGAAACCCCAGAGCAAAGCAATAAGGAGATAGAGCAATCCAGGGTGATTAGCAGTGTCACCCTTGGATCTGCACAGGCATACACACTCAAGTGCCCTCTTGTACACACACACACACAGAGAGAGAGAGAGAGAGAGAGAGAGAGAGAGCGCTAAGCTGTGAAGGAGAAGATGCTCATCACGCAGATAACCTACAAGACTTCTAAGTAGATTCTGCTGAGACTCCAGATAGGTTAGGAAGAAAAAACAGCAACAGCCGAATAAATGGGAAAACGACTGAATGGACGGGAACCGGGCAGCTGGGCAGGTTCACACCGCAGCTCACGTGTGCAGTGCCAGCCCTTGGGCAGCAGAGGCAAGGGTGGGGGTCCACCTGGGCTGTGGCATGGGGACCTTGTCTGAAGAAACAAGAATGGAGGGAAAAAAGCCAACTGTCCAGTAAGCACACCAGAGTGCTTTGTGCTCCTGCAGACACGTGGACGCGTGATTGTTTCAGCATCCGCCCGGCGCTTTGGTTTTCTCCAGACCCGCGGTCCTGGCCCGGCCGAGCTCTTCCATCTGCCTCCTGCTCCCCCTCCTCTCTCTGTTTGCTCCAGGCTCAGGTTGTTTGCTTTGCTCCCCCCTCCATCCAGCAACGCTCCCTTGTGCTCATTCTGGCTTTTGTGTTCGTGCCTGTGATTGTTCTATTTTAGATCTGGCTCCTTGCTGGATTGGGTCGGTTCAGTTTTCCGATCCTTCCACGTTGTCTCCCTATCTCGTTCCTGCTTCAATAAGCACCTCATGGCAAAATACTTGGATGCGATTTTCTTCTGTCATTGAAACATGTCCCCCTGTCCCCCACAGATGGGGTCTTGCTGTACAGTCTAGGCTGGCCTTGAACTTGCAATCCTTCTGCTTCCACCTTCCAAATGCTTGGCTCACAGGTGTGTGCCACCATGCACCGAGCCACACGCCAGGGCGCCATGCCTTTCTGATGAGCGTCCTTGTGTCATTCTCTTTCTCTCTCTCTGTGGAACTTTTACATGACTGTGGTCCCTCACCTTCCCATTGCTGAGCAAATTCAGGACCAAACAGCTCAGGGGGAACAAAAAGCTTCTTCTTCTTTGTGATTTTTTTTTTTGTCTATATTTTATTGGTGTGGCAGGAGAGTTCATACCAACATCAAGGTTTGAGGGAAGTGGCCGCACCGTCTTACTTTCCAACGTGCCATCAATGGGATGATCTCTCACGGGCTGCTCAGAGCTTGTCTTAACTATTAATTCTTCACCCATGTGCCGAAGACTCCTCTCTGGTTTGCCAAGTTGACACCTGTTTCTAACTAGTGCACATACATGTAAACTGAAATATTACTCCTCTTGGAAGCAGGCACGTTTTCCTTGGACCTGATACCTGAAGGAGGTTCGTGAGCATCAGGAGTCAGAGTTATTCTCACTTTTCTTTTTTATTAAGTTTGTCAACTGTGACTGTTCTCTCCTCCCTTATCTTCCCAGCCCACTTCCCCCATTACTGATATACTTGACCTTTCAGAACTTCTCAAAATTTGGGATGAAATTAAAGACTGATTCTTTGCAATTCTATAGCTGCTGTGGTCTTAATAAGGATCCTCTGAAGTCCTGTGTATATAAAAGGCTCAGTAGTCCAGTCTTTAAATAGGGCCAATATGAGAATATTTAGATCATGGTGGGGGTGGGGGTGTGGGGTGCGGGGTGAGGTGTGGGGGGTGGGGAGGGGTAATGTGGCTCCAAAGGGCATAATGAAACTCCTGCCCTTCCTCTTCCTTTTGCTTCTTCGCCAACAAGTAAGCAGTTTTTGCCCTGGCCCATGTTCCTGCCACAGTGTGTACCACGGGGCAAAACGAATCAACTGTAGACTCAAACATCCGCAGCCATAAGCTTGATGACTCAGGCATTTATTATTATTGTTATTATTATCATTGGTGTGTGTGTGTGTGTGTGTGTGTGTGTGTGTGTGTGTACCAGAGGGTATTTGAGTGTGTATGTGGTGTGTGTGTGTGTGTATCAGAGGGCATTTGAGTGGTGTGTGTGTGTGTGTGTGTATCAGAGGGCATTTGAGTGGTGTGTGTGTGTGTGTGTGTATCAGAGGGCATTTGAGTGGTGTGTGTGTATGTGTGTGTGTGTGTATCAGAGGGCATTTGAGTGGTGTGTGTGTGTGTGTGTGTGTGTATCAGAGGGCATTTGAGTGGTGTGTGTGTATGTGTGTGTGTGTGTGTATCAGAGGGTATTTGAGTGTGTGTGTGTGTGTGTGTGTGTGTATCAGAGGGCATTTGAGTGGTGTGTGTGTGTGTGTGTGTATCAGAGGGCATTTGAGTGGTGTGTGTGTGTGTGTGTATCAGAGGGCATTTGAGTGGTGTGTGTGTGTGTGTGTGTGTGTGTGTGTGTGTATACCAGAGGGCATTTGAGTGGTATGTGTGTGTGTGTGTGTGTGTATCAGAGGGCATTTGAGTGGTGTGTGTGTGTGTGTGTACCAGAGGGCATTTGAGTGGTGTGTGTGTGTGTGTGTGTATCAGAGGGCATTTGAGTGGTGTGTGTGTGTGTGTGTGTGTGTGTGTGTGTACCAGAGGACATTTGAGTGGTATGTGTGTGTGTGTGTATCAGAGGGCATTTGAGTGGTGTGTGTGTGTGTGTGTGTGTGCGTATCAGAGGGCATTTGGTGTGTGTGCCTGCAGAGGCCCAAGGGTGAATCCGGAATCCTTCTGGATTGTTCTGCCCAAGTCCAGCATTGCAGGCCACCACTATATCCACCCTGCATTTTTAAGTGATCTGGGGTCCCGACTGAGTTCCTTGGGCAGCAAAGGCTTAAATTGCTGAGCCACCTCTCCGCCCCAATGTCAGTCAGGATGAATACTAGCTCCATTGTCTTTGGGACGTGGCCTTCAACTTCCATTCGGCGGCGGAGCAGAATGTGCGCTGTGTGCGGGGCTCAGGCTGGGTGACCGATCACCTTCCCAGCCAGAGACTTTCCCTGTTGTGTCTCGGCTGGGAGGACCGGCCAGCGGGACAGCAGAGCTTTGCGCACATACAGACATTCTGGGTTACGTCGTCCAGGCTGAGACAGGGGAAGAAAAAGAGCAAGTGGAATCAGTGTTCGGCGCTGATCTGGGGAAAGAGGCCTCACGGCGGTGGCAACGTTTGTGTGACAGCTGGGCAGACTCGTCTTTGCACCTGAGTGTTCATGGCTGGCTGGTGACCTTGTAGATGCAGTGTCTATAACGTGGTAGGACCCCCCTCCCGCCCCCCGTGCAGTTCTGCACATCTGTAGGTCACAGGGTGACAGCTGCGGCTCCCCACATGCAGTTCTGCACATCTGTAGGTCACAGGGTGACAGCTGGGCGTGGGCATGTTGAGTAGCGCTCACTGCCTGGGGCGAGCTTCGGGTCTGACATCCCACCCCGTGTCCCCAGGGTCCCCGCAGGAAGGGAGCTTCCCCCGCCCATCGCTCTGCTCTCTCCACACACGGTCCCTTTTGTGACTGCCCTGAACAGGCGGATGCAGTCAATGGGTATTGAGGTGATGAACTGTTTACTTGTATGTGCTCTAGGTTTTACTTTACAAATACAATAACATGAAAATAACTCTTTTTTTTTTTTTTTTTTTTTACTTAGCTTACAAAGTAGCAGGCTTCCTTAAGAGCTTTTCATACATACTGTGGTAGCTAAATATAGGTCTTAACTTGGTAATTGAAGGTTTGAACTTCTGAACTCATTTATGAAGAATTAGTAGGTGAGTTAAGCCCTGAATGAACCTGCAGGAGTGTCTCATGGATGAGGGAAGACCCGGCCACGCTGGGTGGCACTTTTCTCTGGGCAGGCGGAAGCTGGAGGTGCTGGTTAAGGACGATGGCATTCTTAGGCGTACTTAGACACGAGTCTGGCAAGTGAGGTTTGTCCCTCTCTGTGGGTATGGGGGGGCTAGTTTCCTTGGCACCTGATGTTGGTATGAGCTTTCCTGCCAGATGGGACTAAGAATCATAAGAGAATAAAACCCCTTGTGCTCTTTGGTTGTGAATTTATTGATAATATGCAGGCAAATTAGTTTGGGCTGACCCTTCCACTTTTTCCTCTCTCCTGTCTCTCTGGTCCTCGTCTCTACATCACCCCCTCATTCTAGCACCCCTTCTACTTACTTCCCTATCACACGTATTCTGAGATCCTCCTCTCCCTCTCTCTCTTTTTTAATGTTTTGTTTTTATAGGATCTTTATTCTTTTTATTTATTCAATTGTGTGTGTGTGTGCGTGTGTGTAGAACTACAGGTGAATTCGGGAATCACTATGGACGCCTCCACCTCCTCCTTGTTTACTTGGGCCCGGGATTCACAGGCTCCGCCCTACCAGGCTTCCTTATGAGCCGCCCCTGCTTCTGCCCGGCATCTATACATGGGGTCTAGGATCTGAACTCAGGACCTTCAGCCTGCAAGGCAGAGGTTTAACCCCTGAGCCACCTCTCCAGCCCCTCCTCTCTTTCTCTTAAAACCTCTTTTTTTTTCTCTCCTGTTGAGATGACAATTTTTTGCCTTTGTCTTGTTCTTTGAGCGAATAACAACCCCTTTGGTGGATCCCATCGCCCCAACTGTACAATTTGGAAAGGGGTGGGGGAGGGTTAGGGTCACCTGGAGGGCAGGGACATGAAGGCGAGGCTCACAGTGGGAAAGATGTTTCCAGAAGACAGCGTTACACTTCTCGGAAGAAAGGCAGTAAGAGAAAGATGAGGAACTTTATTAAAAGCTCTGAGGGGAGAAGGTGAGCTGGTGGCGAGTTGAGTTTCTTCTGTGGAGTCTGTGACACGAGGTGTCTGTCCACTGCTGTCCAGGTGGAGGGTCCTGTAGCCAGCGTGGGGCAGACTCCACCCCATGGGACGTTCTCATATCTCCCTTCATTCTCCCTATTTCTTCTGTCTGCGCCCTGTAAAGTCCAGTGTTTGGCAGGTCCTCAGTGACTTCTCCAGGTGAGACACCCCTGGTTCTTGAGTTGCTCCCCAGAGGAGGTAATGATTCTGGGACTCCGTAGTGAAACAGAGGCCTGAAGTTGCTGCAAAGCCTGAGCCTTGGGCTCCCCGGGGAGAGCACCCAGGGCCCTGCCAGACACGGGAGGGTCAACCGTTAGAACCAGCCTAAGTGCTGAGAGACAGGGGCCTCTGGGGTCAGGTGAGAGTCAGAGCTGAGTGAAGTGGGGCTTGACAAGAGGGAAGCCCCCAGTACAGTCTGGGGGCTGGACATTGAATCGAGGGATGAGGGCAGGCAGGTCACCGAGCGCCATGGCATGTTAGCAAGGAGCGCCGTCGGGTCTCGAGGAAGCTCGGGGGAGATGTCCCCCCAGCAGCCACCTCGCGGCCCTGATTCTCTGCTCGACAAGCAGTGTACAGCTTAAGTTACCTCACACTAGGAAGGAGAAGGTTCTGGCAGTAATGTGAGCGCTTCAGACACTGGAATGGATAGATGGGGTGTGGTTCATATATAGCCTGAGCGAGTGGAGCAGGGGCAACCATTCCCAGCTCCAAGGCCATCCAGGGGTGCCACACATCTCGGAGGGCTGGTGGAGTCAAGGTCACTGGTCACTGCAGTTCTAGCCAATGCTGCGTAGGTCAGGGTCTCCTGGAGGTGTTTTCTCAATAAAGGGAAAGTCTTGCTAGGGAAAGAGCGATTACCCTGCTCCCCGTTTCTAGGTGGAATGCAGATGTGCAATCTGGAGGCGCAGCAGCCCTTCTGGGGCAGTGACAAAGGCCATCACAGCAAAGGACTCCAGAGAATGCGCATGTGGGGGGGCTGTCCTGGTTCCCTGATCACATTCGTGGACAGCTGCCTCAGCCTTGAGCTGCCACGCAGAGCCAGCCGGCTTTCTATTTTTGCCACAGAATGTGCTCTTCCCAGTCACAGGTGCCTGTGGAGTTTCCGAGATAGCAAGGGTAAATGCAGGAACCCAGAAAGTCAGCTCACGGGGTGCGCGTCCACGGGGGTGCACTTCCGCTGTCTTCTGATCACGAATGTCACTTGTATGCTTTGTGAAGACTCAGAAGGGACGAGTTAAAGAAGAAGAAAAATCACCATGATTCTGTTCTGGTTTTCCTTTTCAAGTGTAAGCAGAATTGCATTAGAAAATTTAATTTATGAGAGAGAGAGAGAGAGAGAGCGAGCCCATGTTGCAGGATAGAGACCAGACAACCTTTGGAAAGTCCTCTCCTTCCACCATGTGGACTTCCTGGGACCAAACTCAGGAACTCAGACACCAGACTTTCAGGCAGGAGCTTTGTCTACTGAGCTATCTCACCAGGATGGCGTTTTCAATTCCTGCTCCTTGGTCAACAACCTGGGAATTGTATTAAGGAAACCCATTCTGTTGTCTGGCTCCCTTAGAGCTGCATTACCAATTTGAGCTGATTCAATATTCCAGTACTGTGATTTAAGCTCTCATAGTTTATCCAGTCCGCAAATGGTATCTATTTGTTGTTGTTGTTGTTATTGTTGTTGCTGCTGTGATGCACCGAGCTGCAGTGGAAGGTTTTGGGCAAAGTCTTGCAGGACTTTCTGATTCTCTCCTGTTGCGCAAACTGAGGATGTGGCATTGCTGGCTCGGCGGTGAGGTGGCATGTCCGGGTCTCATGCGTGCAGCAGCCTGAGTGCCTCCCCGCACGTGCGCCCTGTCCTGGACTGTGGATGTTTCTGGAAACTTTAACTCTTTGGATCCGAGTCGACCCTGATGTAGCTCCGTAGTTTAAACACTTTTCCTCTAATATGCTTCTCAGAATGGTTATTATTTTAGATCCATTACCAACCTTCCTTTCTCCCCTCTCTTTTTCCATTTTTTAAAAATATTTTTATTGTTGCATACATAAATATAGTGCATTTATGATATTTCTATCCTTTCTCTATTCTAGATGTGGACTTGTTGGTCTGAAACTTGCAGTCTTCCTGTCTTAGTCTCTCAAGGGGCAGAACTATGGGCCTGACCACTACATCTAGCCCTTCCTCCTCCCTCCCTCCCTTCCTTCCTCCCTTCTTTCCTCCCTCCCTTCCTCTCCCTCTCCCTCTCTCCCTTCTTCCCTCTCTCCCTTCTTCTCTCTCTCCCTTCCTTCCTTCCTCCCTTCCTCCCTCCCTCCCTTCTTTCCTCCCTCTCTTCCTCCCTCTCTCCCTCTCTCCCTTCCTCCCTCCCTCCCTTCCTTCTTCCTTCCATCCCTCCCTCCCTCCCTTCCTTCCTCCCTCCCTTCCTCCCTCCCTCCCTTTCTCCCTTCCTCCCTTCTTTCCTCCCTCCCTTCCTCCCTCTCTCCCTCTATCCCTTCCTCCCTCCCTCCCTTCCTCCCTTCCTTCCTCCCTCCTTCCTTCTCTCCCTTCCTTCCTTCCTTCCTTCCTTCCTTCCTTCCTTCTTCCTTCCTTCCTTCCATCCTTCTCTCCCTTCCTCCCTCCCTCCCTCCTCCCTCCCTCCTTTCTTTCCTTCTTTCCTTCCTTCCATCGTTCTTCCCTCTCTCCTTCCCTCCCTCCCTCCCTCCTCCTCCCTCCCTCTCTCCCTCTTTCTTTCCTTCCTTCCTTCCTTCCTTCCTTCCTTCCTTCCTTCCTTCCTTCCTTCCTTCCTTCCATCCTTCTTCCCACCCTCCCTCCCTCCCTTCCTCCCTGCCTCCTTCCCTCCCTTCCTCCCTCCCTCCCTCCCTTCCTCCCTCCCTCCTTCCCTTCCTCCCTCCCTCCCTCCCTCCCTTTCTCCCTTCCTCCCTTCTTCCCCCCTCCCTCCTTCCCTCCCTCCTTTCCTCTCTTCCTCTCTCTTTTAGTCTGTGGATGCCTCACCGTCCTGTGCCACATTTGGCTGATGTCAGATGCTCTCTTCTATGTGTGCATGTGCGTATACTCACCTATGTGAGTGGAGACCAGTTGTCTCTATCGCTTCCCGTGTTGTCTTTTGAGCTAGGGTCTCCCACTGGGCCTGGAGATCATGGTTTCAGCTAGCCTGCCTGCCGTGAGCCCCCGGGGGTCCAACTGTCTTGACCCCATCAACACTAGGGTTGCAGGGACAAGCTGCTGCATGGGCTTTTTCTTAAACTGGGTGCTGGGAATTGAACTCAGGTCCTCATGCTTGCGCGGCAAGCTCTGTACCTCCCGAGCCAGCTCCCTTTCTTTCTTCTCTCCACCCATCACTGGCCTCTTGTATGCCAGCTTGGCCTGGAGCTCACTTCGTAGTTACGGATGCTCCTGAGCGCCTGAGCCTTGGCCCTCTGGCTCCCCGAGTGCTTGGGCTAAGTCCTGCGTCACTGCACCTGACTTCTGCAATGCTGGGATTGAACCTGGGGCCGTGTGCATGCCAGGCCAGCACTCCACTGAGCTGCCACTCCCCCCCCCCCGCCCCCCCACCCCCTCCTTATATTTCTTACATCCAGTCCTGGAACCAGGTTCCTTCTTTGTGGACTCAAATTAGGCTTGCTTTGGGCTCTGCTTAAGGCAGATTTATAAAAAGACCAGCTTTCCAAGAGAAGCCAGAGTCAAAAGAGGATTTTCTTAACAAACTCTCTTCATTCTCCAACTGAGCAGCAAATATCTAGGCCAGGACAGGAGGTACTTTGGGGCTCCGCTTCCCTGCAGAAGGGTGCACTGTAGAAGTCTCCAGGCAGAACCCCTCCATATGGACAAAGCACCCCCCCCAATATGGACAAGGTGTTAGTCTGTGGGAAACTGATGTCTTGCTCCCGGAGGTGAGCCGCCCCCGCTTCGCCTGCCTAAGCCGAGGGACAGCGACTAGCGGCGGCAATGGATTTCACTGTGCCTAGGCTCATCAGGGGAATGGCGAAGCTGCTTGTCCTTCGCAGATGCGGTGAAGCCCGCAGCAGGCCAAGTTCTCTAGTGAAACAATGCGGGCAAAGCCCGGAGAACAAAGAACATCTCGTTCCCTGTTCCGTTCACCGGGCTAAAACACATTTAGAATCTGGTGGGGCCAGAACAGCCTAAGCTCTTAGGTTTTCCTAGAGATGGTTTCAAAATCCACAAATCGACAAGTGGGACAAGCGTTTCTTCACCGTGTGGCTCAGAGTCTGGCCACCTCACCCCTGCTTCAGTTCTGAGGTGCCTGCATGCCAACCCTCCCACACAGACGGAAAGGGAGGGCCGATTCTAAATTTTCTCACATCCCCTGATAGGCGACATTGTGTCCCTTTGGAATGCAAATGGTCCTCATTTCTCTGTGATGCCAACAAGCAATGCCTGATCCCTCTTGGTCTCCCCTCGCCGGGGACCCTGCTTGGATTCTAGACTGGCTCTCCTCTGTCGATCCTGAGGACGCCACGTACTCTCCCCTGCATCTCCAGCCTTGCTGAATGCTCATGGGAGCAGTCCCATTTTCAGTCCCCGTGGATCTGGAATAGGTCAGCATTGTGTCTTTTTATTGCTATGTGTTTTCTCGGCGTTTTGACATTTCCAGCAGCCCCCGTCCACTGAGCGCCTCCCCGGCTCCCTAGGGTGACATTTGTCCTGTCTGCTCCTTTCTTGACCATGTCCAAATGTCCCTTGTTAACTGCCACTGCTTCTCCTGCAGAGGGGGGTCGATAAGTGCCCCAGGTTCATCTGTCTCCGGCGACTCTTTGGTTTACAAGCTCAGTCACTTGCACAGTGCTAAGTGTTTGGCGAGAAAAATTCCCCGAGCCGTATGCGTCTGGCAGGGCACATGTGGTGTGTGCGTGTGTGCGCGTGAGCATGTGCCGGTGTGTGTGTCCATGTCTCTGTGTGTGTTTCTATATCTGTGTATACACTTGCGTGTCTTTGTGCGTGGAGTTCTTGTATGGGTAGGAGCCGGATTGCTATGACTCTCTATTCCGACTGTACGGGCTTTAGTTGTTTGAGAAGCAGCCAAGCCCCTGTTTACCTCAGAACCTTTGAGGATGATGTCTCCAGGGAGCTCAGCTCAAAGGTCCCTTGTCAAAGACTTCCAGGCTGACCTACATAAGGGAACAGTCTTGTGTGCTTACCTTTGATCTTTCCCTCATAACCTCTGTGCCTGCTTAACATCTTCAAGTCTAAATCTGCACCAGTATCTACATTTATATTTTTGTCTAGTATCTACACAGTTCTATATATGATTATGTATATTATGTATGTATATAGCATATATATGTATATTTGTTTACTTCATTATTACTTACCTTCACAGCCAAGATAGAATCTTTACATGAACAAGGATTTTATCTAGTAGTATGTAGTAGATAGGTATTGAATAAACAAATCCTATTAACATCCAGTGAGAGCAACTCTATCGGTCAAGGTGGTTAGTTGCAGAATCCCCTCAAGCCAGATAAATGATGAGTGATGTAGTCAGGGAAGTAAGCAGACTGAGCTAGGGAGAAGCAGACAAGAGCTTTCAGAAACGCCTCATGGCAGAGTTGCCCCTTGCTGCTGCCCTGGTCAGAAACCTGAGTGGCAGGAAGCTCCCACTGGGTCCATGGGGCCCAAAAGGCTCCTTCTGCCATCGTGTGCATTGGCAGCTTCACACTTCCTTCTTCCCCATGTAACCGAGATGTAAATCTGGGCATCTCAAGGGTCCAGGTGGTTGGCAGGAGCTGCGTCCCATGTCCATTCTCTGGCAACCAGGCTTAGAAATATATTTCTCAGACTGTGGAGACAGCTCACGAATTAAAGATTTTGCCTTGCAAGCAAAAAGGACCTGAGTTCTGATCCTGAAAATGCCAGGCAGATAGAGCAGAGACCTGTAGTTCTGGTCTTAGGAAGCAGAGCCCGAGGAACTCCAGAGCAAAGCAATAAGGACGTAGAGTAACCAGCATGATTCTTGATGTCACCCTGAGCCTCCATAGGCACTCCTCAGGTGCCTCTTACATACACACACACACACACACACACACACACACACACACACACACACACCAAACAGCATGCAGGTAGTTAGAAGCAGCAAGATGTCATCTCGTGTGTCACTTGCAACTCCCAGCAGCGCCACTGGGACTGAGAGCCAGTGGAAGTGGATCACCAGACAGCGGCTGCCAGCTGGGGCAGCCGGGCGGGAACAGGCGTGTGCAGGCTCCTGGTAGGGAGGTTTCCTCGCAGAACACAGCGCTCTCGCCCTGCATGAGCTTCAGGCTTCTAGTTCCCACCGCAGGCATTTTCATAACGCGAAGGGCTACTCGAGTCACCGCCGCTGGCGATGGTTTTCCTCCCAGCGATTCTCAAGGGCACACTGTGCCCTCAGCTCGCTGCTCTCCGTTCTCCTGGTTACAGGGTTGAGCACCAGCCTGTCTCAGGACAGGAGTGCTGGAGGACATTTGAAATAAACATGGGGTCTGGGAGGAGGAGGAGGGACGAGGGGACCCCCCCCCAGCTCCAGAAACCCCTCTCAGCAAGTGCAAACAGCACGTGACAATTTACCAACATAATTTCTATTACAAATGAAACCAAATTTCAACTTGAGTTTTAGAGGGGAAACCATATCAAACCAAGCAATTGTGAAGTGGTATGTCAAAGAAATTTGGGGAGCCAAGAATAACAGGTGCCTGTCAAAATGCTTATTTTTTCATTCTTTTTTCTTTATTTAGAGAGAGAGAGAGAGTGTATGTGCATGTTTGTGTTTGTGTGTGTGTGTGTGTGTGTGTGTGTGTGTGTGTGTGTGTGTGTGTCTCAGAGGGCACTGTGTGTCCCTGTGGAGGACCAACGGTGACTTTAGGAATCATCCTGGATGGCTTCTACCTCCTTTTTGCTTTGCTCTGGGATTTCCCAGGCTTTGCTCGCCAGGGCCAGAAGCACAGGCTGCAACCACTTCTCTCAGGTATTTTTTTTTTTTTGGTAGAATATACAATATATATATATATATATATATATATATATATATATTTAACATTTTTTATTATTATTTCCGCTCATAAAAACTTAATAGGTAGACCAGTTCCCGCCCCCCTCCTCCTCCCCCCGAACCCTCTGCTCCCCCTCCCTCCCTCCCCATCTCCCAGTGCCTCCCCCCCAATTCCCAGAGAGTCCTTTATTGTGTATGCCTAACTCTCCTCTTGGTCCTCCACTCTCAGGTATTTTTATGTAGGGTCTGGAATCTGAACTCAGGACTTTCTGAGACCCATCTCTCAGTTACTTTTTTCTTTAATTTTTTTCTTTTCATGTACGTGTGTATGTATGTATGGGGGTGCCCACACTCATGTGAGTGTGAGTGCTTCTCTGCAGGTGGGTGTGCATGGGTGGGATCATCTCCACGAGTGCGCCTGAGCGTATGTGCCTGTGGAGGCCCAAGGGAGATACTAGGAATCATCCTCAATCACTCTTCCATCTTACTGTTGTGGGCCCGGGTCTCTAAATAAACCCACAGCACGTCGTTAGGCCAGTCTGGCTGGCAGTTTTCTCTGGCAATTCCTGGGCTCTGCCTTCCAGGGCTAGAACTACAGGCGAGCAGCCGCGTGCACCCATTTTTAATGTGGGATCTGGGCATTCACGTTCAGGTCCTTCTGCTTGTGAATCAAGGCCCCTGGCCACAGAGCCATCTCCTAGCTTCGTTGTGAGGCGCTGTGCGCTGTACTTTTGCTGGACTGAGTGGCAATGTGGGGTCTCCACAGCCTCTTCTCCCGTGCTCCCCCACTTCCTGTCACCTGTCTTCCTTTCTTGAATGCTCCCTCAGTGTCTGGCCGGTGGACATCACTTGTCCTGTCTGGGCCATCAGCACGCTTGTTTCGTCTGTGATGTCCTTCGAGAACAATAGATTCTTGTTTGCTTCTTGGGACAGGATCCCTTTTTTTTATTAATACATTTTTTATTATTATTTCAGCTCATACAAACTTAATAGGTATACCAGTTCCCTCCCTTCCTCCTTCTCCCCCCGTACTCCCTGCTCCTCCTCCCCACCCCCTCCCTTCCCATCCCCCAGTGCCTCCCGCCCCAATTCCCTGAGAGTCCTTTCTTGTGCATGTCTGATTTTCCTCTGGGCCCTCCTCTCCAATGACGTACAAGGACCCAGTGGCCTTTCCCTGAACCCTTTCCCGTGTTCCCCTTAGGTATAGGAACACTGCTGTGTCTGCCAATCCCTTGCCTCCAAGGATCTTGGTGCCTTTAGCAGATGCTAGACTTTGTGGGGTCAATAATGTGTTGGACAATGCGCAGGGCATGTAAAGTCCAATTATGATTGCTTCAGCCCTAACTTGTGTGGAGTATCTTACATATCATTGCTCCTCCCATCCTTTTGCTCTTACATTCTTACCGCCCCCTCTTCCGCAAATGTCCCTGAGCTTCAGGATGGGGAGAGATTAAGCTGGCCTAGTTCTAGGTGGTTGATATAGAGTCTCTGAAGTTCTGGATTGTGGTTTGTTGGTTTTCTTTTGCAGTTTTGCTGCTCCTGCAATGCCCTTCACACCATCCTGGTGGGCATTGTATGTCACCCCCTGGCCAGAGACAGAAAGCTGTTAAACTAGAGTCTTGTGATAAAAGCACATTCAAAGGTAGATGTAATAAAAGTGGGAAACCACAGTGAGGGAGGGGTCTATCACCCATTTGCACAACGGTTACTTTTTATCTGCCAGTAGTAAATGATCAGGAACAAAAGTCTGTGAACTTAATCAGATGTCTCATTACTTATTTGGGTCCTTGGTGGAGGCCTATTTTCCCTGCTGTAACATGGTCCCTTCTCTCCTTGTTTTTGGTGTGGCCCTCCTACCCCATCCCTCCTGTTCGTAATCCTTGCAATTACTGTCTCTAGGTGGGCTGGGTGGGTTTGGTACTAGGAGCCACCTATTAGGGAGTACATATGGCGCTTAATTTTCTGGGTCTGGGATACTTCACTTAATATAATTGTTTCTAATGACATCCATTTCCCGGCAAATTCCAGTAATTCATCTTTTTTGATGGCTGAGTAGTACTCCATTGTATAGATGTACCAGTTTGGGACAGGATCTCTTGAGAGAACCCAGGTGGTGTTGAGCTCTTACGCTTCCTGCCTCAGTCTCCCGAGTGTGCCACCCTAAGCGGCAAGTCCTTCATTTCAATAGTGAAAACAACAATTTTTGTCTTATATTATAGTTTGGGCTTTGTAGGTATTAGGTTCATGTTCTTTTCCAGGCATCAGATATATTTTTCTATATTTTTATTGGCTCTGTGATTATATTTTTCATACTTAATCTTTAACTCACAATCTATGTATGTGATATATTGTAGGACTCCAACACTTTTTCCCCATTTGAGTGACTTCCCCAATACATATTTGCTAAGCAAGTTCTTTTCACACCAACTTTTGAGGATCTTTCCACTATGATCAAAGTTCCCGAATGTTCATATCTAAGTTTTCTATTTTAATTTTTGGTGCCAGCCATTTACCTTCTCATTGCTGTGGCTTTAGAATATGTCTACATCCTCAAACAATAGATTATTCCTTGCTGTATTTTTTTAAATAATCACTGTAGTAGCTTGGGAACTTTTATCCTCTTTTTAAAGCAAGTTTTGGGATAAATTTATTGAGTTCCAAATCCTTCGGCCTCTACCTCCCAAATGGTTGAATTAGAAGCATGAGACATTGTGCCCCGATGGAACTAGTACTTTTATAAGTTGTCCCATATAACAACATGCATAGATTATCCATTTCTTTAGAACTTTTAACCTCCTTTAGTTGGGGGTCACGGTGCCTTTCACAGAGGAGTATAGATCTTGGTTTTTGTAGCGGTCATGAATGATGTCTTATTTCTCTCAAGTGTCATGGATGGGGATTTTGGTACAGATCATACATTATTGGTTTTTAATCTTATGAGTTTTGATAGTTTGATTTTTTATGTAGCTTACCATATGTTATGGACAACATTTTAATTTTCTCCTTCTAATTCTTTTTTTCCTTCTAATTCTTTTTTTTTAATGTTTTATTTATTTATTCAATTGTGCATGTGTACATGTGTGCGCATGTGTGTATATGTGTATGTGTGTGTAGAACCATGGACGAATTCGGGAACCACCATGGACGCCTCCACCTCTTCCTTGTTTGCTCTGCCCGGGGATTCACAGGCTCCGCCCTACCAGGACCGGAAACGCAGGCCGCCCCTGCTTCCGCCTGGCGCCTATATGTGGGGTCTAGGATCCGAACTCAGGACCTTCTGCCTGCAAGGCAGAGGCTTAACCCCTGAGCCACCTCTCCAGCCCCTTTTCCTTCTAATTCTTAAGCTTTGTATTTTCTTTTCTTGTTGTATCGCTTTGGCCACGACTTTGTTTTTTTTTTTGCTGTGGAATAGTGATGTTTAGAGGCACCCATTCTGTGTTTCCCATATTTGTTTACTTACTCCCCTGGGTTCAGGGGACCGAGCCCTGGGACTCACACTGGGATTAATTCCTTTGATTCTGTAGCATTGAGGTTCACTTCAGCCCAGTATTGCTGATCTTGATCTTGGTTCATGTTTGTTTTTGTTCTGAGTTGAGGTCTCACCATGAGGCTAAACTGGCCTTAGATTCTTGGCTCAAATATCCTGACACCCCTTCTTCAGAGTAGCTAGGATCACAGATATGCACCCGCTCCAGTTCTGCTCATCTTAGTGGAGATGCCAAGTGTCTAAATTAGGCGTGATTTGGGCTGGAGGGTTTGGGTACGCAGTCTCTACAAAAAGAGGTGATTCCTCTCTAGTTCTAGCTTTTGTTTTGTATTATTCTGTGACTTTCTGTCACTTTTGCCTGAGCTCATCAGGGACAGGTGCACTTGAAATACTGGCACGGCGGTGATCTAAAGACAGATGCTTGATGAAAGGGATGTCGCTGTCTATGGAAATCACCCCTCCCCCCACTGATGGAGTGCGAGGCTCGGGCCCAGCAGGGACCCATGCTTCCTCTCCAAGGATGCAGCTCCCCTCTCAGCCAACTGTGACATATGATGTATGGATAGGAGGGCGTTGTGGAAAGAACATTCCCTGTGACTCAGGATGTCTCGGGTTGGAATTGGGACCTTGCCGCCTACTAGCTGTGCGACTGTGAACAAGTTATTCAATCTCTCTAACCTCCAGTGTTCTGGATTGCAGAACAGGAAAGTACCAGTTCCTGGGAAAGCCACGCGTGGGTTGTTCTGTGACATAACCCACAGACGGGCGCTCGCCGAGCTGTTCTTGTCAGCTGTTGTATTGGAAACCCATAGAAGGAATCGCAATTAGCATTCCACAGAATTCTTAATGATATGCAAAGTGCTCTTGATAAGAGGCGGAGAGAACGCCGTAGGCAGGCTGGGTCCACGTGCATCTGAAAAGGTTTCAGAGCTTGGAAAAGGAAAGTGTGACGGAGATCAAGCTTCACAGAGATCAAAATGGGTAATTCTCAGTAATTCTTCATGTCTCTTTTAGCATTTTCTGTTTCCAAATTTTTCTGCCACGGGCGCATTACTTTTATAAATCTTTGAAACATGTTTTATGGAAACAGAAACCCCAGTGTGACTCAGCAGGGACCAGGCTGCCAAGTGTTTGCTGCGGTGGTAGAAGCGGGGTGCCCCTGAGGGGCTCGTGTGTCTGGCACAGGGCTGGTCCCCGGGGACCAATATTTGTTTAGCTCTGGCCTCCGTAGCCATGGGAACCTTAAGTGCCATGGTGGACAGGAATGTGTCTAGCGTGTGACAGCCACAGCATCTAGGGGAGGACAGGGTTGAGAAAGCAGGAGACACGGTAAGGGTGCCCCCATCCTGGAGGAAGGGGGATTGGGCGATAGAGATGAAGACCAAGAGAGATACAGTGACGAGAGAGACAGAAATAGAAGCAGAGAGAGGAAAACAGAAAGATTCAAAGACAGAGAAAGTCAGAGACAGAGAAAGAGAGAAAGAGACGGAAACAGATAGTGAGAGGCAGATAAAAAACTCATAGATAAAGTAGAGGAGGAGCGAGGGGAGGGAGCGGGAGGGGTACATGATGGCTGAGGAAGGTTCTTTCGGGTGCCATCTGACACGGTGTCCGGGCACCGCTCTCCTGCCCAGCCATGGGTTCTAGTGTGAGCTTTGAGTCCTTAGGGGTCCTGCCCACTGTCCCATAGTCCACAGTCCGAGGACCTGGCTGAGTCGCGGTGTCCTTCCAATATCTCTCTCAGCTGGACCTGCAGTGTCTCAGCGGCCACTAGCAAGAGGGCAGACCCCATGGGATGCGAACGAAACCAGCTGCTCAGGCTGAGGATGGGCGGAAGCCCTGGCCCAGCACACCTGCCGCCTCAGCCTTTGGCCAGATGTGGGGGTCCGGCCTTCCATTGGTAGGAAAGAGTCTTTGATTCTTTCTGTCCACCTCTCTCTGTTTCTGTGTCTCTCCACCTCTGTGTCTCTTGGTCTTCATCTATCTCCGAGGCTCCTTCCTAGCTTGTCTTACTCCTTAGCCTTGCTCAGGACGGGGGTGGGGGGTTTATCACATCCGCCAAGAAGGTCCTGTGTAACACAGTGACTGAGCAAGAGTTCCAGGTAGAAGGGAGCCCGTCTGAAGACAAGAGTCCTTAGCGGGGTGGAGTCCACTATGCCCTGGATCATGTCGGGGACCCTCGCTTGCTCGACATCCTGCCCTGGAGCTGCCACAGCGAGGCGGAGGTCAGGACTTTATGTCTCTACACGTGCAGATTCCTCAGCTCTGCCGAGAGCCTTGGAGCGGGCAGCTTCGTGTCCCTCTAGAGGTCACTGGGCACGTGGAGCAGAGCAGGGGGCTCTGAGGGGCTGCTCTGCACTGGAGGATAGAAGGAGGACCTGGGGTGTCAAAATGAACCCCGAGCTTCCAGTCCCGAAGGTGGGGGGCAGATGGCAGCACAGGCAGCAGTGAGAGCAGCCTGCACATCTGGGGGATGACCTGGGGAGCCGAGAGGACCTCAGAGCCCCCGCTCCTGAGCCTACACTCCAGCCCCCCGGGGGAGACACACGAGGCTGAGACAGCCCGAGGAAGTGATGGAGCTCCTTAGATTAGCTGCTGATGGAAATGAGGACGGGAGGCTCTCTCGCGACGCTTCAGACGGGAACAGATTATTGTGATTCGGTCCAGAGGCCCTTGGTGTAACATTTGGCAAAACAACACGAAACAACAATGACAACAACAGCTATCTTTCTATGTTTTGCCATGTCCTGAAGATTTGAGAGAGGCTCAGTTAAAAAAAAATAATAATGGAGGGTTGGAGAGATGGCTCAGAGGTTGAGACTCTGCCTTGCAAGCAGGGGTCCTGCGTTCCGATCCCAGGTCCTACATAGAAAAATGCCAGGCAGAATTGGTAGCAGACTGTACTTCCGGTCATGGTGAAGCCTGGGAAATCCCAGAACAAAGCAAAAAGGAGGTAGAAGCAATCCACGATGATTCCTGAAGTCACCCTCAGTTCTCCACAGGTACATACAGTGCCCTCTGACACACACGTGCGCGCACACACACACACACATACACACACACACATGCGCGCGCACGCTAAATCAATAAAGTTAAAAGACTAAACATAATGGATATTTTGTTAGAGGGAATTTCAGGCAGCAAAGCATTTAGCATGTGACGTGGTCCCTGATGGCTGCTTTTAACTAGGTTTACGGTATTGAGACTAAAAAGCAAAACAGGGGGATTTGAAAAGATGCTCAGTTTGGGGAGAGAAGGAGCATAAATGCTTTGAAGTTGTGGGTAAAGAAGCTGGCCTTGTTAAGGAGAGCGTGTAACCCCATTAAAGAAAAGCCAAGCACCGTTCACGGGGATAATAGGAAGGTTATTCCGGGGTCCTAGTTCTGGCTCTGCTTCCTGGTCGCTACCGTCTTGAACAGCTGACTTTGTCACAAGCTTCCTCCGCCATGATATTCGTTTCCTTGCTGGCGCAACCAGGGGCCGAGCCCTCTGAAACCATGAGCTGAAATAAGTGCTTCCATCCTTGCGTCGTTGCCTCCAGGTGGCGCATGAGCAAACCAGCTACGGAGACCGTTGGGGCAGGTGGACCCAGGCAGCCACAGGCGTGCAAAGGCCCTGGGCCGGAAGTGGCGGCTGGACAGCAGACAGTGCTGCCTGCCTGCCCACCGCTGGCTGCCGCCGCATGCAGGCCGCATGCAGGCCGTGGTTTTCCACTGGCCTTCGCTCCGGTGGGTCTCAGGGTGGCTGTGGGTTAGAGCTGCGGCAGCAGGCTCTGCCTGCAGCTGCTCTGGACCCAGCAGTTCCCTGGTGGAGGAGGTGCTTCTCGCTCTGGATTTCTGGACTGTGAGCTGGGAGATACCCACAGGGACCCTCCAAGTCTGTGCCTGTGTTTCGCCCACCACATTAGGGAGGCGAAAGCGTGTCAGAATCCCGTCTCACATCTCAGGGGGGCTGGAGCACATGCTGGAGAGACTAGCCCGAACCATCGTCGACTCCCTCAAGGCTACTGTGAGTATTAAAGGCGCCGGGAGCACTTGGGAGCCACGCCTAGCGGGCTCTTAGTGACACCCAACGATGGTTTACGCCACAAAGATCTTGACGATTCCTGTGAAGAATGGGGTTTTGTTTTCCCCAAGAACACTGGGGAGCCATGGAGACTGTCTTCAAGCAAAGGCAAGCTACTGGTGGGGGACAGTCTGGGGGTGTTCGAAGATGAAGACCAGGAGACCAGACGTGGGAGCAGGAAGATGGAGTGGATCTCAGGAGCACCAGGTCAGGAGGGCACATGCTGGACACACATGCAGCTTCAGGTTTCAAGTTGGTAGATGTTTATGATGCGTGCACAGGCGCGGTTCACGCTGCCCATGGAATTGGACGTGGCATCTCTGTACACCCCGGCAGGACACATCCAGCTGTGTTTCCCTCCTGTAATTGTCCGTCGCTTTGTCTTTTGTTTCTGTGGTTTTTTTGGTTCCCCATAGCAGACATGTGAACGTCTAGAAAATAAAGGTTATTATCCCTTCAAACAAGACACAGTGTGAGGGGCAAAGAGACGGGGAGGCTGTTTCGAGGAAGGTGCCCGGGTTGGTCCCTGCGTCCTAGGCTTGGGTGGCAGGGGAAACAGTATTTGCCACCTGGAGTGGGGGATGCAGGGGAAAAGCTGGCGTATGGCTGAAAGCTAGCTTAGACGCTTTGAATGTGGGCTTCTCAGGGGACGCTGAGGCACAGAGGGTGATCTTGGAGGATGGGAGAAGCGTCTAGATGTGGTACGTGTATCTTGGGCAGGCGGGGAGGGCCTTGGTGGTGGTAGATTCCAGGCCTTGGAGTGTGGAAGGCATTGTGAACCCCCCAGGGGCATGCTTACACTGAGGCTGACATCGGTAGTTGATTTCTCACGGTCTTTTTCCAAACTGAACCCTGAATTACTTGGGGTTACCTACACCTGGGTCAAAGACTCCAGTTACAGAAACACTATATGGCTAGGCTAAGATTTGCCCATGAATTGTAAGTACAGTTGATGTCTGTGAACTTTCTCATGTTTTTTTTTTATTAATTTTATTATTTATTCAATTGTGCATGTGTGTGTGTGTATGTCTATATGTGTATGTATGTGTGTGTGTATGTCTATGTGTGCATGTGTGTGTGTATGTCTATGTGTGTATGTATGTGTGTGTGTACAATCATAGGCGAATTCAGGAACCACCATGGACGCCTCCACCTCCTCCTTGTTTACTCTGCCCTGGGATTCACAGGCTCTGCCCTACCAGGACCAGAAACGCAAATCACCCTTGCTTCCACTTGGCATCTATACGTGGTGTCTAGGATCTGAACTTAGGACCTTCCACCTGCAAGGCAGAGGCTTAACCCCTGAGACACCTCTCCAGCCCCTCGTGTGTTTTTTAAGGCAAGGTCTCGCTACCTGTGGTAGGCATGGAGCTCACCATGTAGACAAGACTTGCCTTGAACTTGTGGCAATCCTCCTGCTTCAGTCCCTCAAGCACGTGGGAATACAGGCATGTGGCCCTGTACTGTCTGATGCGGGCAGGTACTTTGTAAGTGTGGCTCTGCCCTTCTTTCTCCTCTCAGATGCGATGTCTGGAGCGCCAGCAGTCACCGTGCTCTAGGAACCTGGAGGCACATCCTTGATGAAGGCTGTGGGGAGGAAGGAGGCTGCCAGGCCTTCCGCGAGTGTCCAAACCAGTCAGACATGTGTTTTACATATAAATAAAAATCTCTCCTCAAAGTTGCTGCTGGCATTGCTCTGTATGACATTTAGATGAGCTGGGTCTAAATGACACCGTGATGATTCTGTGATATTTGGTCTGCCTGCCGCCCAGGGTGGCAGTTTTTGCCTTTGCTGGTTAGTGTCTTGCAGGGTAAATAGCTTCTCAATTGTACCCGGTGGCAGTGACAGATGAGGTGTCGTGCGCCACCTGGTGGCCACGCTGCACACAGCTCCGCTGGACGTGAGATTCGTCTGTCTATCACCTGACCAGCCTTTTGCAGCTCGGCCAGTCATAAGCCCAGCACCTCAAGTTCTGAACAGTCAGCTGCTTCTGACACGAACTCCGGGAATTCCACATGGTCCCGGGCTTCCCAGTGCAGGTGGGCTCCAAGATCCAGTGGCTCTGCTTCTAGGAAGCGCCTGACGCCTGTTGAGAACTGGGGGCTAAATAAAGATGCCATGTGACCTCCCTTCTGCAGACTTGGGGCTCAGAGCAATAGTTAAAGGAGAGAGGCAGATGACTCACTGCGTCTCGGAGCAGGAAATTAACACCGAGGGAGCCTAACCCTGCAGCAGCCCGCATAAAATTGATTGGCTGTGGTTTCAGCCGTGGGCAGAGTAGCTTTTTATGAGACTCAGCTCATTAATATTTCTTTCTTTTTGACCTTGGGTACAAACTTGAAATGGGGTGGTGTGTGGAGAATCCTATCTGTAGTACCAGCTCTCAGGAAACTGAGGCAGGGAAATTGCCATGACAAGGCTATATAGTGAAGCCCAGGCTAGCTCAAGGTACAGTGAAAACAAAGAAAAGATGACACACACACACACACACACACACACACACACACACACACACTCCTTGAAGTGACCAGCAACATGGACTTGCGTTTGAACCTAGACTCCAAGTCTCTGGTGGGCTGTGTGGGAAAAGACCTAGGCTGCCCCAGAAGTTGGTTCCAAGAACTGACACAGCCTGTGTTTTTCCCTGTCAGGGTCGGTGAAGCAGGTGAGCTGGGTTGGCCCGGCTGTGTGGGTGACAGTCCCGGGGTTCACAGAGGTAGTGTAGATGGGGGGGTCCAGTCAACATTGGGTAGAAGGAGCTGGAAGCCAAATGAGATCGGGGCGCACACAGAGCCATCTGCCCCTCACGGTGCAAGGCCAGGCCTGGAAGGAAGGATCTCAAAGCAGGTGCATCATTTTACTACTGGGGAAGCTGGGCCGCAGAGGTCACGTGACTCACATGTGCGTTGGCAGAGAGGGGTCAGTGCCAAGATTCCCACCCGAGAGGAGGTTCCTTCCACAGGCTCTGGGAACAAGTCCCAGACTAGCCGAAGACTCTGCTTTGAAATGCTCTGTCTCTCTGTCTCTCTCTGTCTCTGTCTCTCTCTGTCTCTATCTCTATCTCTGTCTTTGTCTCTCTCTATCTCTGTCTCTCTGTCTCTATCTCTGTCTCTCTCTGTCTCTCTGTCTCTGTCTCTCTGTCTCTGTCTCTCTCTCTGTCTCTGTCTCTCTGTCTCTCTGTCTCTCTCTGTCTCTGTCTCTCTCTGTCTCTATCTCTCTCTGTTTCTATCTCTCTCTGTCTCTCTCTGTCTTTGTCTCTGTCTCTCTCTGTCTCTGTCTCTCTCTGTCTCTGTTTCTCTGCCTCTCTCTGTCTCTCTCTGTCTCTGTCTCTATCTCTGTCTCTGTTTCTCTCTCTCTGCCTCTCTCTCTGTCTCTCTCTGTCTCTGCCTCTCTCTGTCTCTCTCTGTCTCTGTCTCTGTCTCCTGTACTAACAGTGACCATGCTCTTAGGCAGAGGTTCTTTGGTTTTCTTTTTGAGAGAGGGTCTCTCTATGTCACTCAGGCTTCTTGACCGTGATCCTCCGGCCTCACTTTTCTGCCGGGGTCCTAGGTATGTGCTGACACCCTGAGGAAGAGGTCCTTAGGGAGTCCTGGTCCCAGTCGAGTAGAACAAGGTTCTCTCCCTGTCGAAGGGCCCAGAGTGGGTGGCCGCAGCAGCCTCACTTGCCCTCCCCCAGGTGTCCTCACAGTGACAGGTCCCGGCTCCATCCTCCTTACGCAAAACAGCCTTCCGTACGCATCCCCACCTGGCAGCCGCAAACAGTCACGTCCTGCTTTCCCTGAGGCTGAGAAGAGCAGATGGCAGGGCACATCCTCGTCTGGGTTCTCCCTTCTCGCTCTGCTGGCTGGGGGTGTCTGTCGGCTTGGAGCCCAGCGGGTGGCCAGCCCAACCCTGGGCCTGGCTTTGGGGCGGCTGTCAGTTCCTGGCGAGGCACAGGTGGGCAGCTGTGTGGGGGGCAAAGCGTTCCCTTCTGGGTGTGTCTTCTGCAAAGAAGCTCCCCGGAGGTGTCCCAGGCAGGCCGGGTACCTGTCGTGATGGGCCATTGGCATCTCTCATAAAAATCTGTCTAGGTTTTAGGGGTTCACCTTTGGGATATTGTCTGTGCCTAGTACTTTTTGTTTGGGCTGTAGATAAGGTTATGTTAAAAACTTGCTTTAAGCTAAAAGCAGCTGTAGTCCCCCTCCCACTCCGCCCTGCTCCCCATCCTGTAGTTCTAATTTGCTTAACCGCAGTCTCTTGTCTCATGAGGAATCCTAGCTCCGCTGCCACGCCCCCCACTGCATCCTGCCTGCAAAAGAAAGAACAAAACCCCGCTGTGTGTGCGTGTTCTGCAAAACCTTTAGCAAGCTGCTGCGGAGTGAGTGACCACAATTGCTTTTCCCCTCTGAGCTACCGAAACGGCCAAGACTGCTTGTCTCTGTTTGCTGTGGATTTTACCTTTATAAGGCACAGAAACCCAGTAGCAGGGTCTCGAGCCATCTGGGATGCGAGTCCACCCAGGGCCTCCGTTGACAGACAATCAGGCACACCGTGGGCACAGTTGGGCGTGGCGTGGCCTTTGCTGGACTGGTCATTTGGTCATAACACTGTTTGCTGCTCGTACTCTGGGGCCTGTGCGCTGCAGAAGGTTCCGCAGCCATCTGGGCTTGTGGAAGGCTGGTTACGCGAATCCAGGCCTTCTGGAGCCGAGGTCTCAGGAGGGGTGTGTGCGTGCGTGCGTGGTGCGTGTGTGTGTGTGTGTGTGTGTGTGTGTGTGGTGTCTTCCTCCAGAACCTTCTTCTCATGTCCATGGCTTTGGGACCAGACTGGTGGCATTTGTGTCTTGAGCACTCCCTGTTGGTCTTGGAACTGCTGGTGGAGCAACGGGAAGAACCTGGACCTGGGTGTGTGTGTGGGGGGCATGGAGCAGTGGAAGATGCTTGGGGGGGCATAAAGGCTTTGCTGTAGTTTCAGTGTCTTTCTGCCTGTGGGCTGGTACTGGGCCTCTACCAAGATGAGCTGGGGGGAGAGGCGGGTGTTTCGGGTTTTCCCCAGATACCACATCGAGGTTCTTGGCATCTTTGAGGAAGGCACAGATGGCAGTAGTGAAAATGGGGGTTCATTAAGGTCAGGGTTAAAGCATAGTGCCCACAGGGTGGGAGCTGGGCTTCGCCCGGCTGGGGCTCCGGGGGCCGCTTTGTCTCCTGGTCCTGGGAGAGGCCCTCTGGGACCACGTAGGTGGTGGTGGCTCTGTGTGCAGACCTCACTTGGCTTCCAACTCCATCTTCCCCATGCTGGCTGCTCCACGGTCCACACCATCTCTGTGCGCCCCGGGACTGTCCTCTCGGGGCTGGCTGACCCACTGCACCTGCTTTATTGACACCCCCCCAGCTACTCCAGGGCCACCTGGACCTCCTCCTGCACAGCCCACCTGGAGAAAAAGGAAGGGAAGAGCCCCTGAAGGGAAGCGCCTTCTTTGGCTGTGGTCGGTGTTGCCTTTCCTCTGTTTGCTGGAAGAGTTTGCCCGTCCTCGGGGTCTCTTGCGCTCGGCACCTCTGGATTGGTGGCTTTCAGACTCAGTCCCTTGCGTCAGCCTCTGCTGCTGAATCCTCAACCTTTTCCACCCTGACTCCTGCAGGCTGCGTCTCCACCCACCCAGCTTCTTTAAGGATGCTGGCGGGAGACTCTCACGGGATGGGTGGTCCTTAGCTTCCTCCAGCTTTCATCAGACAGGATCCCAGAGGTCCCAGCTTCCCCTGGTGACCCACCTCTGGGCCTCAGAGCACCTCCTCTTCTCTCTGTCCCTTCCTCTGCCCCTTAGCTGCAGTGTCCTCCTGGTCCATTTGCCCCTTGGCTCCGGGGTTGGGTGCTAAGCGCTTGGGGGTCCTGCTTCTCCAGACCTCTCCAATGTTCCTTCCTGACCTGGATTCATGGAGAGAAGCCCCCTCCCTCTTCCTGGGTTTGAATATATATAAGAAAAGCTCATCAGATTCACTGAAAACGCTCATCTGACATCTAGTCGGACTGTCCTTCTCTTCCCAGGTCAGCCTGACCCCAGGCCGAGAGCTCTCCTCTGCGAAGGGGGCGGGTCGTCTCCTCGGTTCTTCCTGTACTTGTTGCCGGCCTGGGGCCAGCAGGGAGGAGGCGGCTTGGAGGACACTGAGCTCCGCTGTGGGGGTGTCTGTTCTTGCTTATCACGGCCTGGAGCTCTGCCCCGCAGAGGGCACCGCGAAGCATCACGGAACGTGAAACTACGTATGAGGTGCCTCAATGACGTTGATCTCTGCGCCCCAACACGCACCCCACTGCTCCCCTCCCTCCAGGCTGCTGATGCGCTCTGTGTGACACACACACACATATTACAGAGACCCTATCGGGTTCTTGTGCCCAAACTGTGCCTTGGATCAGCAGAAGTTTATTCTCTCACGATTCTGGAAGCACAGATTTGAAATGTAAGTGTCGGCAGGACCGTGCTTGCCGCAGAACATGTGCTGGTCCGCTTCTGGAAGTCCAGGGTTCCAGGGCCCGTGTAGCCTCTGCCTCCATTTTCTTTTTCAAAATTTACTTTTATCTTATTTATTTATTTTTTTTGTGTGTGTGTGTGTGTGTGTGTGTATCAGCGAGTACTGTGTGTTCCTGTGAAGGGTCAAGGGTGACTTTGGGAATCATCCTGGATTGCTTCCACCTCCTTCTTGCTTTACTCTGGGATTTCCCAGGCTCCACCCACCAGGGCCGGAAGTACAGGCCCCACCACCTGGCGTTTTTTACATGGGACTTGGGATCCGAACTCAGAACCTTCTACTTGCCAGGCAGAGTCTTAACCCCTGAACCATTTCTTCAGCCCTCCGTTTTATTTTTTGAGCCAGGTCTTGCTGTGTAGCCTTGGATGTTTTCAAACTTATGATCCTCCTGTCTCAGCCGCCTGAGGGCTGGAGAGACAGGCTTGGTCACGCTTGATTACCATCATGTTTTCTTGCTCTTTTCTGGGTGTCCCTATGTGCATTCCTGTTGAAGGCAAGGGAAGAAAGGAAGGAAGAAAGAAAAAAGAAAGGAAAGAAGAAGGGAAAGGGAGGGGCTTGTCCTGCGTGGGCAGGGCCGCCAGGAGACCTCGTCTCGCTGGCCAGGCCACTGCAGGAGCGATTTATAGCCAAGAAGTAATTGAACAGATTCAGACTTGACTACGAGCCCAGGCAGTGCCCTGGATTCTCCAGGCTGGGGCAGCTCATTAAAAAGAAGAACGAGATAAAGGCAACAAATTGTTGAACCGAGAATTTTTCTTCTTTCTTTCCTTTTTTTTCCTCCCCAGAGTTCGGGCTTTTTAAAAAAACCCTAACTACAGTGATCCGGTGTATCTTGTCCTGTATGCTCTGGGGTCTGACATTCCAAACACCGCAGGACTCCCCAAACCCTAATGGCAAGTGTGGGGGCTACCTCTAGAAGTGTGTAGAAGAGGGTCCCTGTCTGCCTAGTTCTACCTTCCAGCCAGAGCAACTTTTCTCCATCTGGCCCTCAGGTGTCAGTCACCTGCCTGTCTGTGACGTCATTCAGATCAGCCAGTCATGTCCTTCTGGGTAAGTGGGGGGAGGAGCAACCTCTTCGTATTGCACAGCCCTTCATTGCAGACCCCCTGCCCCCAGCGCATCCTCACTCCCCAGAGCATGGAGTCTTCGTGACAAGCATGTCGTCGGTCACATTTACTTTGCACTTGTACCTCTGGCTATCTCCCCTTCTTTGGGGTTGGGGTGCCGCCCTGACTAAGTGGGTAAGGCAGAGACTATCTGCATACCCCACATTCTAAACAGCACAGGAGGAAGCTGCCGTAGCCTTCAGGCGAGCTAGGAGGTACCAAGGCACATCTCCAGTGTCTTGGGCCCTGAAGGGAGTTCACTGAAACAAGGGGGGGGCCTGATGTTTCTTCCCACATCCAGTTCAGAGAAGGCCTTCTAGGGGATGACCCTGAGATGGGGCGTACTGGGGGGATCCTGTATCCTGGCTGTCTGCCTTCTGCTTGTGGAAATTCACAGGCCTGTCTGGGTACCCAGGGCTGGCAGGACCTAGGATCTGTATGCTCTTGACAGTGGGAACCTACCTCTCGCCAGAGCAGCTGGACGCAGCCAGGGAGGGCGATTGGCTTAATTCACCCCAGTTCCAGTAAGAAGGATGATGGCGAATGTCAGAAAATAGCTTGTTTTAGATGTCTTGCATATGACTGCTGTGTCCTGAACGGACACTTCCAACCAGTTACTCCTCAAGGGCCAGAGACATTATGCATTTGCTCTTTTTTCTTAAGGTAATTGGAGATCTCTTCTCTCTCTCTCTCTTCTTTTCCTCCCTCCCTTCCTCCCTCCCTCCCTCTCTGCCTTTCCTTATTTCCTTTCCCTCCCTCCCTCCCTCCCTCCCTCCCTCCCTCCCTCCCTCCTTCCCTCTCTTCCTCCCTCCCTCCCTCCCTCCCTCCCTCCCTCCCTCCCTCTGTGACGTCATTCAGATCAGCCAATCATGTCCTTCTGGGTAAGTGGACCTCAAGATCTCATATAGTTCAGGCTGGCCTTGAATTAGCTATGCACTAGAAAATGACCTCAGAACCCAGGTCCTGCTTCTACCTCCCACACGGTGGGATTGTAGGCATGTACTGATTCTGGGGCTGCAGGTGGTTTTATTATTTCACCCAAACACAAGAGGAAACTAATCTATAGAATTAAAATGACTCATAAATTCAACAGAGTGGTGCCTCTCTCCTTGCCAGTAAATTACATGTTTTCTTTTTGTCTTTTGGGGCTCCTGTTTGCTCTTCTGCTTGAGCATTGAATGGGGACCTCCCATGACCCAGGAGAAACACAGGCAATGAAGACTTCTGTGTGGAAGTGCTAGATTCAGGGGGAGAAAGATGGACAGGTGCAAAATAATGCAAGTAGCTGACTGGGGATTTCAGAGGAAACACACCATGCCGGAAGGCAGGTATCAATCCATTTTGCCTTTAGCCTTCCATTCTTCCCCGACAATTGCCTGGACCTTGAATTTGGGGCTTTGGTGTTGGTAGGAGCTGCAGAAGTGGGTGTATGGGAGCACCACCTAGTGACCAGTGGTTGACAGTGCTGTTTTCTTCTCCAGGGGCAGGAAGGTATAGAGTTTGGTGTAGACTTGGATAAGGTGGAAGGAAGGGAAGTATCAGACTGAGATACAGGTATCAACTTGATGGTTGAGGGTTTGACCTCTGGGAATATTTGCAAAGAATTAACAGTTGAGTTATGTCCAGAACAAGAGGAGGACCAGTTCATGGTAGGGCTCGTCCCTGGGTAGGTGAGTAAGAGAGGGAACTGGCTAAGGAATTGGCCTCCTCCTCTGGTACACTTGGCCATACGTGCTGTTCTGGCAAGTGAGGACTGTCCCTCTCAGCAGTCCTTGGCTGTGTGGGCTTTATATGTCCAGTTTCCTCGACGGGAACTCTCCTGTCAAGCTGCACTAAGAACTGTAACCCAACAATCATAAGCCAGAATAAAATCCCTTGTTCCCTTAAGCCATTTGGTCATGAATTTCTCAGCGAAATGCAGAGTAGCTTCTACAGATGGGAACAATCTGAGCCCACCTTCTTAAAATGTGAAATACACCCTTGAATTTATGTATTCTTACTATGTGTAAACACATAGATCGTGCTTTACTAGAATGTATTAATAGGCTAATATAAAGCATCAGGCTTAAAAATAGTGTCTCATTTGTCTTCCTATCCACATGGTCTTTGCTGTTTTTAGTAAAGTAGCAATATTTGGGTTACTTGGATTTTTTTTGATGCAGGATCCACTGTGTAACTCAGACTGGCTGGAACTCACCGTGTGCCCCAGGCTGTCCTTGGATTTGCCGGAGCCCCCGCTCTGCCACCTGTGTGCTGATCAATTGCATGCCGGCATGCCAGGCTGGGATGCTTTCTTATAAAAGTATCTGCTTTAGCCTCATAATCCACTGGTGCAATAAATACCCGAGCCTAACAACTTAGGGGACAAAGAGGTGTTTCTGCAGCTTACAATTCCTGGGGACAACCATCATGGCAGGAAGTCACACCAGCATTGGAAGCCGAGGGAACTGGTCACATCACACACCTACAGTAATAAGAGCAAGGGAAGGACCAGTACTGCATAATCGCCTGCCCACCCAGTGCTCAACCAGCTCTCCACACCTCTACCCACCTGCCCTGAAAATGGTCCCACCCACCATAGGCTGGGTCTTCCCACATCAATCATACAAACAAGGCCCTCGGCCAACAGGCTTCCTCAGAGAACTGCCTCAACTGGCTAATTCCTCATAAGTATGCCCAGAGGCCCACCTTGCACATGTCCGGTTGACATCTGAGACGGTTACATACTTTTGAATGTTGCAAGTTGGAGCTGGTGCCTAACCAACGGTAGTTATCTTACTTGGCATGTCCCTTTGAAACAGGCTACAGAAAAGGTATTGTGCGCCTGAAAATGTTCCTAGCTTTACTATTCTTGGCTTGGGAATTTGCATTAAGTGTTAAGGAAACCCCTAGCTTTGAAATAATTCACAGGAGCGGCAAACAGTGCGTGATCCTGTGCGGGGCCCTTTGCTTCATCCCACCAAAATGACATTTCACAGTGGAGGGAGGGTTTGTGTTGCTTTGAACTTTACGCTTTGAGATCCTCACCCCCACAGCGATGGCACTGGGGTTTTGGGAGGTGAGTAGGTCATGAGGGAATCTTCAAGAGTGGATTGATGCCCTTACCAAACAGGCCCTGGATGCTGGGTCATCCCTTCTGCTGTGCGACAGACTGAGATGGCAGCTAATGTTACGTGAAAGGATCCAGAATCACTAAGAGACATGCCCCTGGGTGTGTGTGGGGGCGTTCCAGAAAGGATCAGCCAAGAGAAGAAGAGTGTCATAGTCAGGCACAGGTGTCAACTTGACCGTTGAGGGTTTGAGTTCTGGGCACATTTGGGGAGAATTAGAGATTGTCTAGCTGATGGGAAAGGTCTAGCCTATGGGTGGTGGGACTAGGCCCTGAGCAGATGAATAAAATACAGAGAGCTGGTTGAGGGAGTTGGTATCCTTTTGTACACTTGGCCAGACATGCTGGTCTGGCAAGTAAGGGTTGTCTCTCTTCGGCTGTTATGTAGAGATAGTGTGGCTAGTTCCTTTGGTCTTGGTGTTAGCGTGAGCTCTCCTATCAAGCTGGACTGAGAACTGTAACCAGATAATTGTTCCCTTAAGCTGTTTGATGGTCATTTATCAGCAGCCATGCAGGCAAATGCAACAAAGACCCTCCCCACAGTCAGTGGCACCTTTCAACAGCTGGCTCAGATATAAAGAGGTCCGAGAGAAAAAGTGCCATTTTCGGTTCTTGCTGGCATATATGAGGCCCAAACCCAGATGGGCATTGGTTTAGACTACAGAGGTTATTCAGTTTTCATCATTTTAAGATCTCTCCTCTTTCTCCCCTCTCTCTCCCCCCCTCTTCCCTAAGAAATTTATCTCACCTGTAGATTTGTTTGTCCATCCTTTTTGAAGAGCCCCCCACTCGACTTTATTCCCTGCCCATCTCCTGTAAACCACGGTGCTCTGCCAATCCAGTGCCATTCTCTCACTGCAAGGATCTTGTCTGAACACATGTTGGTATGTACTGGACCTCGCACTCATTGACTGTCTGACTGCTAAGCACACATTGGTGACGTCTAATCAGGGCTCGCACCAGTAGCTCCTTCCATCTATTGCTTGTTAGTAGCTCACTGTGCTGGGGTTGCCTCAACCAGGCATCCAGTCCAGAGACCCAGGAGGCTTCTTATCTGAGTAAGTAAAGCTGCTATGGACGCTTTTGCATGAACACACGTTTTCATTGCTCTGGGAAAAATGCTCCAGAGGAGATGGTGGGATCACAGGATAAATGATTCCTTAATTTTTATAAGAATTTGCCAAACTCCTTCCCATTTACATCAGCAATGTACAAGACATCTAGTTTCTTTGAATCCTCTCCAGCAGTTGATGCTATCATTAATTTAAAATTTAACTCTTTCTGATTGGTCTGTAGCGAAATTAGGAATATGCATATGTGTTAAAAAAAGATTCCTAGCTTTGAAATAATAAACTCTCAGGAGCAGCAAACAGAGCACATGTCCTGCGTGCCCTTTGCCTCACTCCACAATAGTGACATTTTGCAGTGTATGTGAGGTGTTTGTATTCTCTTAAAATTTGCACGTTGAGATTGTCACCACCACTGTGGGAGGTGATTAGCAGGCTTGCTAGGAATCTATTGTGTCTTGCTGAATGAATGTGAAAGTCAGTGAATGTGCTTGAGTGTGTGAGCATGTATGTGCACATGTGGATTTATGTGTGTGCATGTGTTTGTGCCTGTGTAGTGTGTGTGCATGTACGTGTCTTCATATGCATGTGGTTATGACTACATGTGTGTGTTTTTGCCTTTGTATGTGTGGAATATGTGTGTTTGTGTATACATGTGCTTGTGTATGCATGTGCATGTATGTATGTGTATGTCTGCGTGTCTATGCCTGCTTGTGTCTGAATATGTACAAGTGTACATGCATGTGTGTGAGCATATATGTGTGTCTGCTGGTGTGTGCACATGTGCGCGCATGCGTCTGCATGTGTGTGGTCAGCAGATGCTTCCCATTATTAGCTCTTTTGGAGTTCGTCATTATAACGAGCACTCTTTTCTGCTACTGTGTGAGAACACTCACAATCAAGCAGATTAAAGGAGATTTTTTTTAGCTTATAATTCCGGAGCAGAGAAGAGTCCTTCATGGCAGAAAAGGCGCGGCTAGCGCAGAAGCTGGAGGAGGCCTAGGTCACCATCTCTGGATCCTCCGCCATCTCCCTGAGGACTGGTGGAGACCTGTCACGTATGCTCACCTCTGCTGGCTCTCCAGCCAGCCCTGCTTCTTTCTCTTTCCTTTCCAGGCCGCAGCCTCCCAGTCAGCCTCGTCCCATCTCAGCATCTTGATGTCTGCAGCACACGTTCAGTCCCTCTGACTCATCCACTCCCCGGTGAAGGATCTGATTTGCCTCCACCTCCCACCCCATGTCACAGGCTGTGATGAACAGACTTGTTCTCATCTCTTCATAGTCCTGGGTGGAATTACTTTCAATCATCCAGTCCTGAGAGTGTACTTCAGAGATTTATGGGACACATGCTTGCTTGAATTCATAAAGTACATTCAGGTATGTTCCAGAATTATCTGCACTGACACCCTCGCCTACACATCTCAATACACTGCTTACCGCAGACAGCATCTAATTGTCTACCTTTGAGTCCTTCTTGATATATTAGCTGACACTTTGGGTTTCTCAAAGATGACTTCTTTCTGCACTTGGCCGTTTTGATAACATGTCCTTGGCTTTTTCTTGCAGCTCTCCCACATGTTTCTTATGTATTTTGATTACTGACCCATTTGCTAATTTGTTAAAGCATCTCTACCCAATCCGTCAAAGTTAGTTATAATTTTTGTCTTTGTCGAAGAGTTACCTATGATCTGGATGAAATCAAATACAGATTTTTTAAAGTCTGGGCTCATGTTTTTTTAGGTATTAAGAAGACATTCATTGTTAGAACATTTTAGAGATGTTTTCCTGTATCTGTGGTTCATGTCTCACACGTGGTCTTCCCTGTATCCATAGTCCACTGTGGTAAATGGCAGTTTATCTTTCTCTGCCTTTCCCATTACCTACCACAGGACTCAGTTTCCCTATTTGCTATTCTTTTTTTTAAAATTTATTATTTATACAATTGTGTGTGTGAGGTGTATACGTGTGTGTGTGTGTGTGTGTGTAGAACCACGGGCGAATTCGGGAACCACCATGGACACTTCCACCTCCTTGTTTACTCTGCCCCGGGATTCACAGGCTCCGCCCTACCAGGACCGGAAACGCAGGCTCCCCCCCCCCCCCCCGCTTCTGCCCGGTGACTATACGTGGGGTCTAAGGATCCGAACTCAGGACCTTCCGCCTGCAAGGCAGAGGCTTAACCACCGAGCCACCTCTCCAGCCCCCCTATTTGCTATTCTTAAGCCACAATCAGATCAGAGCCCCTCTTTGAATCTAGTCTATTGGTCAGTGTTTGAGACAACAGCATGATTTTTTAAAAAAAATTTCTCTGACTTTATTGTTTAACCTAAGATTTGATTGGACAAGTCTCATTTGTCCTGATTTTGGGGCTGGCAGGACAGCTCAATAGGTAAGGTGTCTGTTCACAAACTTGACCCCGAATTTGAAGTCCCAGAAATCCACATGGTGGAAGGAGAGAGCTGAAGTCGAAAGTTGCCTCTCCCCACGTGCCTTGGCCTGCTCTTTCTCCAGCGAATGAGTAAAATGTTAAATAGCTGATCTTGCCATTCATGAAGTTGATTTTTTTTCATGCCTCTTAGAGAGAATTCACCAAGTCCATTCAATACTGTAGTTGAATTTTGGGCTGAGGTTGGCATTATGGAGCTATCTGAGGGACATCATTACCTGTATAGTGGGTGATTCCATCCATAGGGTGGGTGTCATAGTTAGAGACAGGTGTCAGCTTGACGGTTGAAGAATCCTCTGGGCACATTTGTGAAGAATTGGTAGTTGAGTTCAGCCCTGAGCAAGCCTGCAGGAGATGGTCTGATTGATGGGGAGGCAGCGCGTGGTGGGCCGGGCTAGGTCCTGGGCAGCAGGTGAATACAATGGAGGGAGCTGGTTAAGGAAGTTGGCATCCTTTGGTACACTTGCCAGACATGCCGTATTAGTCAGGGTTCTCTGAAGAAACAGAGTCTACAGAATGCAATATATATATATATATATAATTTCCTTCAGTCATATATATATTATATATATATGTTTGCTAAAATAACTCAAGATAAAAATAGTGTCCTTCAAAATAGCTGCTTGCAGCTGGCTGGCTGTTGACCAGAATATTCTGCAAAGTCAAAAGATCCCCAGAAGGTCTCAAGCCCTTGCTTCTCTGGAGGGTTGAAGACGCTGGGTTCCGACGTCTTTGAAGAACAGCTGGGCTCTGACGTCAGTGATGAGCAGTGAACAGCAGCAAGGCCTAGAGACCAGGCTCCAAAGGCGGCGGGAACAGCAACAATGTGGTAGAAAAGGTGAAGCTCCGAGTCGGCCAGGGACAGGGGCAGCAGCAGCAGCAGCAAGGAAGGCCACGATGCTCTAAAAGTGAACGACGCCCGCAGAGTGGGCTGCACAGCAAGCTGACACAGAATAAGGGGAGAGCAAGTCCCTCCTCCTTGCACCTCCTATTATCCAGTCCACCACTGGGAAGCACCACCCACTGTGGGGTAGGTTTTCCACAGCAGTCAATCAAGTACCTGCAGACTTGTTCAGAGGCCATTCCAACCATTAACTTCCACAGCTGCCCCCAAATAGTCTTCTTTTGGGCCCGCCCAGGATTTTCCCCAGGGCATGGCCGAGCACATGGGACTAAAGATGGCGCTGAGGACAAGGGTCTTGGGCGTAACCTGATCATTTCACAGAGAGCCCTAATTGGCTTTCAGGTATCTACCTGCCTCCTGTGCTGAGTGACATTGAACTTGACCATTAGCACCTGAAGGATGTATTGATCTGTGACACAATTGGATGCCCGTTTCGCGTCTTGGTGGCCTTTGTCTATAAAAGTTCCTTTTCTCCCCCCAATAAACTGAGATCTGCTTCTGACAATCTCCCCGTCCCGTGCTGAGTCTCTAGGGGTAGGGGCGGAGGTGGGGACGGCCAGAACCTGCTTTCATCACAGCCAGCAGCTGTGTGTGTGTGTGAGTGAATGAGTGCGTGAGTGGGAACTGGTTCCCACAGTCTTCAACTGCCAAGTTGACACTACAATGAAACCATAACACATGCCGATCTGGCAAGTAAGGATTGTCCCTTTCTCAGCGACCCTGTGGATACGGCGTAGCATTTTCTTGACCCCTGGCGTTGTGTGGACTCTGCTGTCAAGCTGGATTTGGATCTGTAAATCATAAGAGAAAATAAAACTCCTTGTTTCCTTAAGCTGTTGTTGAACTATTCTGCTGCGAGACAACACTCAAACACAGTTTAAGGGGGGGAAAAGGAGATGCTCATTTGGTTTAAGATTCCAGAGGGAGATACAGCCCGTTATGTCGGGAAGCACATGGCAGGTGGCAGAAGCTGCAGGTGGCTTAGGTCACATACATCATGACACTACGAGGGCAAGAGAGCTTCCCAGAGCTCTTAGGTCTTGTGATTCTTTTTATTTGGTCTGCTACTGGGAAGTTCCAGCCAGATTTAAGGTTGGTCTTTTGTGTTGCCAATATATTGATCCAGATAATCTCTTCTAGTGATCTGGCAGCTAATCTGTTAGTTAATCTCAGGTGTTGGCAACCAAGATTAACTGTCATGCTGTTTGGTCATGAATTTATCAACAATAAAAGCAGAGAAATTTTGACAATGCACGATCTTCCTGTTGATCAGATTTTCGGGTCTTTGATTACATGGCCATTTCAGAATATGGTCTTATGCTCTCAGTTCTTCAGCATTTGAGACAGCTGTCAGAATCATCATTTCATCAGTTCTAGGAATATGAACACGATGTGCATGTAGTCTTTATTTATTAAGTGTGGAGGTTTACATGTAAGTTTGAGTTTATTTGATCATCTGTTTCTGTGGCCTGTCAGCTTTTGAGAGTTAGGTGCTAAAATCAACAACGTAGTTGGTTTATGTTTTATTTTTTATTGTGTGTGTGGGTTATGTAATCCATGTATGTACATTTGCATGTGTGTGGGCACTCATGGATGTGTATGTGCACATGAGTGCATGTGTGTGGAGGCCTGGGGGGATATCGGGAATCCCTCCAGCGCTCTTCCACTTTGTTGCTTTGGGCCTTGGTCTCTAACTAGACCCAGAGCAGGGTATCAGGGATTGTCTGGCTAGTCAGTTTGTCATTTGGAATCCGAAGCTCCTCCTTCTAGGGCTGGAATTGCAGATAGGCAGCTATGTCCATTCAGTATTTTATACAGGATCTGGGGAGACAAATTCTTTTTGCTTGCCTCGCAAGACTTTAACCTCTGAGTATCTCCAAGCCTTATGTTTTCATCTTCTACTTGAGATTGCATTGTTAGGTGCATGCACGCTGTATTTTGAGCTAGCATTTCCTTCAGGAAGACTTACCGTGCTTCTCCCAAGCAACGTGGAAGGAGAAAGAACAAGGGCCTCCTGCATTTTGTCAGTTGTGGGCTCTTCTGTTCCACCAAAACTTCCACCCATTTATTTTGAACAGAAAACATACACGCATCTATGAAAAATAATTTTTTACAAAACATAACCACAAACCATTGTGCATAAAGAAGTAATAATAATTCCTTAAAAGCATCAGATATTCAATGTGAGCATTTACAGCTGACTCATAAACATTCTTTCTGTGCATATTATGATTATGTTATGATCTTATGTTATGGCTGATTGCTGTTCCTCTTATCTCCTTTATCTCCTTGCTACAAATTCTGTCATGTCATATGTTAGGATTGCTGCCTTTAGAAAATGAATCTATTTCAAGATTACAGAGACAACATATGAATTAAATGACCATAAAACATTAAACCTGATACACACGTCATAATCTTTGTTTGCATAAATAGAATCACATAATTTTTTATTATTATGTGACTTGTCTGTGTTATTCAACAATGTATATTTTTTGAAAACTAACTTCTAGAGATGCAGCTCTCACACTATAAAACTCATTTTCTTACAGTGTAAAAATCAATGTTCTTTGGCCTTTTTGGCATTATAGATCCAACACCACAATCAGCTGGAGAACGTTTCCATCACCCCATAAAGAAATCTGAGACTCAGTCTTCCCTGCTTTAGCCCCACCGATCTACCTTCTGTCTCTATGGACTTGTGTGTTCTGCACACCTAACAGAAAGGGAATCATGCCCCGTACGATCCTTTGAGTCTCTTCTTTCATTTATCATATTGTTTTCAAGATGTCTTTCATGTGTGGCTTGTAGTACTTTGTGTATGTGTGTATGTGCATGTGTGTGTGCGTGCGTGTGCATGTGTGTGTGTGTGTGTGTGTGTGTGTGTGTGTGTGTATACACATGTATACAGGAATGCCAAAGGAGGGCATTAAGGTGTCTTCTCTCATTCTCTACCTTAATCCTTTGAGGCAGGGTTTCCCCCTGAGCCTGGTTCATGTTTTCTGGCTGGATTGGCAGCCAGCAATATTCCAGTCTCTCTGTTCTCCACAATTCTGGGGGTTACAGGTACATGTAATACTATGCTTGTTTGTTATGTGGGTGCTGAGATCTGAACACAGGTCCTTGTGTTTGAGCGTCAAGCATTCAGTGTTCTTAATCATAATGATCTATCTCTCTAGCCCTGCAAAGATTCCCTTCTTTGGAGGGAATAATACTCTATTCCAAGGATGCCGTCACTAGTTGTTAACATTTGGTTGCTTCTGTTCTTTTGACTGTTGTGAAGGGTACTGTCATGAACATGCACGCAAACATTTCTGTGTGTGTGTGGACACAGGTTTTCATTTTTTTTTTAGCTATATAGCTGGGAGTGGGATTCCTGTATTATGGATAACTGCTGGACTGGTCATCAAAGTGGCATCAGCATTCGACACCCCCACTAGCCATGTACGAAGCTTACAAATTTCCCCACATTTTCATCAGTACTTTGTCTATTTCCTAATAATCATCATTGAGGGGATATTGCATCGTGATTTACAATTCCCTTGTGATTAGTAAGGCTGGGCAAATGCTCATAGGGCCATTGGCCACTTACACATTTGCCCCACGTAAAATGTTTGATTGGACAGTTTGTTTTACATTGGGTTATTGGCCTTTCCATCACTGCCTTACAAGGGCTTTTAACAAAAAAACGAGTTACAAAAACCTTTTCAGACATATGAATGCAGAAATTTCTTTCATTCTGTGAGGTTATGACTGTCTTTTTCTCTTTGCCTCTCTCTCTGCCTCTCTCTCTGTCCCTCTGCTTCTCTCTGTCTCTCTGCCTCTCTCTCTGTCTCTCTCTATCCCTCTGCTTCTCTCTGTCTCTCTGTCTCTCTCTCTGTCCCTCTGCTTCTCTCTGTCTCTCTCCGTCCCTCTGCTTCTTTCTGTCTCTCTGCCTCTCTCTCTGCCTCTCTCTCTGTCTCTCTCTCTCTGCCTCTCTCTCTGCCCCCTCTCTGCCTCTCTCTCTGTCTCTCTTTCTGCCTCTCTCTCTCTGCCTCTCTGTCTCTCTCTCTCTCTCTGCTTCTCTCTCTCTCCATGCTGAGGATTGAATTCAGAGCCTCATGCATGCTAGATAAGCTCCTTATCACTGAGCTGCTTTCCCAGCTCCATTTTCTCCTTTTATTTTGGTTCCAGTGTCACTAAAGTCACGTCACTCAGCAGCCTTTGAACTCACTATAGCTCAGCTTGGCCTCACATTTGTGCCCCTCTGGCCTTAGTCTCCCAAGCAGCTAGGATCTGCACAGCTGGACGTGGCACACACAACTTGATAAAATCCTTTGAGCCACAAAGATTTTGTAATATTCTCATGAAGTTCAGTTTTTCTGTATTCCCCCCTGTTTTTGATATCCTATCTCAGAACGCATCGTCTAGCCTGAGGCTCTGAAGATTCGTGGTTCCATTTCACCCTTGGAGTTTTAGCTGCGACGTGCAGGTCTTTGTGAGCTGCCTTTTCTATGTGATATGAAACAGGGGTCTGATTTTACCTTTGCACATGTGACTGTCCAATTGTCTCAGCGCTGTCTGTCGACAAGGTTCCCCTTTCTTCACTGAACTGTTTTGGTGTCGCTGTGAGGTAGCATTCACGTGAGGTGTATTTCTGGACGCTCTGCTCTGCTCCATCTGTCTTTGGTCAGCTCTTGGCCTGGCTTCTGTGGTACATTTTGGAATCAGGAGGTACGACTCCTCCAGCTTTGTTCTCTGTCCAGGATGTTTTGACTTTTCTGACTCCCTTGCATTTCCACATGGAATTTAGTTTGTAAATTTCTTCAAACAATCTATCTTTTTTTTTTTTTTTTTTTTTTTTTTTTTGTATTTTGACATAAGATCTTGCTGCAGATCCCAGTCTGGTTTTGAACTTGTTTGTAACCTGTGCTAGTATTGAACTCTTGTTCCTCTTGCTTCAGCCTTCTGAGTGCTGGGATTGTGGAAATATGCTGCTGCGACTAACTAATGCTTGGATAGAAGTCACATTGACTCTGTACATTGTTTCTTTTAGTTTCCTTTTCATGTTGATCATAGCTAGATACAGATTCAGCTTAACATTGAGGACTCATTTGTTAAGCATTGGTAGTTGAGTTAAGCCCTGAGAAAACCTGCCAGAGATGGTCTGATTGGTGGGGAGGCCCAGCTTGTGGTGGGTGGGATTAGTCCCTGGGTAGGTGAATAAAATGGAGGGAGCTGGTTAAGAAAGTTGGCATCCTTTGGTATATACTTGGTCAGACAGGCTGGTCTGGATTGTCCCTCTCTCAGCAGTCATGTGGATCTATGAAAATGGTGTGATCAGTTTCTTGTGTTGGTGTAGAGAGGATTAAGAACTGTAACCAGATTATTATTAAGAGAAAATAAAGCCCCTTGTTCTCGTAAGCCGTTTGTTCATGAATTTACTGATAACACAGAGTAACTATGTTCATAAGGATGCATATATGTGTTATGTTTGTTTACGTGTGTGTGTGTGTGCGTGTGTGTGTGTGTACATGTGAGGGCATTCATGTGTGGAGACCTAGTAATGATATTGGGAATCATTCTCCATTGCTCTTCCGCCTTATTGTTTTGAGTCTGAGTTTCTAATTAAACACAAGTACATTATTACAAGGATGGTCTAACTAACTTGCTCTGGGGGTTCCCAGGTTCTGTTTTCCAGTCCTGGAACTATAGGTAAGGCACCTCACCCACTCAGTATTTTATGTGGAATCTGGACCCCCAAACTCCAGTCCTTTGCTTGCACAGCAAATACTTTAGCCTCCAAGCTGTCTTCCCACCGCTGAGTCTGCCCATCAATGCTGCAAACATCTCCACTACAGCAGTATTAAGTCTCTGGTCCTTGAACACGGATGGCTTTCCCTTGAGTAGGGATCTTTTAATTTCTTCCACCCATGCTGTCTAATTTGTTCTTCATTTGTTAAATGATCCCTAAGTGCTTTATTCATGTTGACGTTGTTGTATATGCCATTGAAATGACTTTTGCATTGCTAATCCCCAGAAGATGGAAATACAACTGGATTTGAACCTCGATCTTGTATCCTGAAACCTCCCCCTCCCGCCCCGTCCCCCTGTGCCTCCTGCCCCAATTCCCAGAGTCCTTTCTTGTGCATGCCTGACTCTCCTCTGGGCCCTCCTCTCCGATGACGTACAAGGACCCAGTGGCATTTCCCTGAACCCTTTCCTGTGTTCCCCTTAAGCATAGGAACACTACTGTGGCTGTCAACCCCTTGCCTCCAAGGATCTTGGTGCCTTTAGCAGATGCTAGACTTGTGGGGTTAATAGTGTGTTGGACATTGCGCAGGGCATGCAAAGTCCTATTATGTTTGCTTCAGCCCTAACTTGTGTGGAGTATCTTGCAAATCATTGCTCCTCCCACTTACACTCTTACCGCCCCCTCTTCCGCAAATGTCCTTGAGCTTCAGGATGGGGAGAGATTAGTCTGGCCTAGTTCTAGGTGGTTGATATAGAGTCTCTGAAGTTCTGGATAGTGGTTCGTTGATTTTCTTTTGCAGTTTTGTTGCTCCTGCAATGCCCTTCACTCCATCGTGATGGGCACTGTATGTCACCCCCTGGCCAGAGACAGAAAGCTGTTAAACTGGAGTCTTATTATAAGAACACATTCAAGGATAGATGTAATACTTATACCCAAAAGTGGAATCGCAGGGTCATATGGCATTTGGCAATGGGAGGGGTCAATCACCCATTTGCAACTTTCAGAACCTTTTTGTTAATTAGCTATAACAACTTTTTAGTGGATTCCAGAGTGTGCTGGTTAATGTTAATTATCAACCTAACAAAATCTAGAATCACCTGGCGATGGGCTCTGGGCCGAGGCTTGCTGGGGATTATCTTGAGCATAGTAATTGAGGCAGGAAGACCTGCCCACCGTAGGTGGCGCCATTTCCTGGCCGGGATCCTGGGCTGCGTACGGAGAAGGGGACAAAGCCCCAGCGAGCGCTTACCATGCTCTGCTTGTCCGCTGCGGATGAAGCGGGAGCAGCTGCTTCAGGCCTCTGCTCTGCCTTGACTTATGTGCCTTCCATGTGTGAGCTGGGAATGACCTTCTCCCCTTGAGCTGCTTTTGTTGGGTATCTTATCACAGTGACAAGAAAAGAAAATGACATTTAGCACCTTCTACATATAATAAATACCATGTCATCAGGATGGTTTTACTGTCTTTAAAAAAACCTGGATATTTAAGAAATTTACCATTAAAATTTTGTGTGTGTCCATGTGTGTGTATATGTGTGTGTGTGTGTGTGTGTGTGTGTGTGTGTGTGTGTATGTGTGTGAGAGAGAGAGAGAGAGAGAGAGAGAGAGAGAGAGAGAGAGAGAGAGAGAGGTATGAAGATCAAAGGACAACCTTCAGAATTTATTTCTCTTCTTCTGCCATGTGGACTTCCAGATACTGAATTCAGGTGTCCAGGTTTACAAGCCTGTACCACAGTCTTTACTTTCTTACCTAAGTACCTGAGACAGAGCATTTAGCACAACGTCAAATGGAAGTGATGAGAACAGCTACTTTGCTCCTCAGCAGCAAGAGCACCAGGACACAGGGACTTGTGGGAATGGAGAAGTGACCGGCAGAACATTCTTAGGAACAGAAGACGTGGGTGACCAAGACAGGAGCTGCTCAGCATGAAGTCAAGCGGAGCTAAGGGTGGATGGCTGGGGGCAGTCACCCTGGAACATCGATATTCCTTGCTCAGCTTTCAGATCCGCAACTCACTGTGACAAAAAAGACAGAGCTGTGATCCAGGGGATGTGATGGCTGACTGCCAGCTGCCTGCTCCTGCCGGCCACTAGACATAGCTGCCCCTGCCGGCACTAGAACATGGCTGCCATTCCACGGCTTCCTCTGCAAGCCAAGAGGCCTCTAGTCTCATTCCTGTCGTCCAAATCCTACCTGAGAACTTCTGATTGGTAGAAACTAATCCCTCCGGAGCTTTGACTGTAAAGGAATCTGGGAAATTAGTTTTACTTGTTGGTCTGCCATTCAGGAAGACTTGCTAGTAAGCCAAATAAATACCTCTTCTCCCTTAAGTTGTTGGAGTCTCTCTGTACTGTCTCACAGCAAAAAGAAAGTATCTAAGACAAAGGCCGTTGGGTTGTTTGCAGCTCGGTTGGCATAATTCTGCCATTTATTTTTATTTAAAAGTATTTCTGTGTGTAGGTGTGAGTGTGTGTGTGTGTGTGCATGTGTGTGTGTGTGTGTGTGTGTGTGTGTGTGTGTGTGTATCAGAGGGCACTATGTGGAAACCCAAGTGTGACTTTGGGAATTATCCTGGATTGCTCTGCCTCCTTCTTGTTTTGTCTGGGTTCCCCAGGCTCCGCCTTCCAAGGCCAGGAGGGTAGGCTGCCAGCACTTTCACCAGGCATTTTCACGTGGGGTCTGAGGATCCAAACTCAGGTCCTTTTGCTCGTGAGGCAAAGGCTTATTCCTGAGCCATCTCTGCAGCCCAATTCTGCCCTTTATGATTAAGCAACTTGAAAACCAAATAGAGACTAAGGAAGCATCAGATTCACCAGCCAGGATGCAGTCGTGGGGGACTGTCTGCAATTCTATGCCAATCATCCCCCTGGAACTTAGAGATATAAGGAGGATTTGCATTGCGGGAGACTTGTGACCCCTCAAAATATGTTCAAGCCCTAACCCCTCTAGAACCTGTGAATTATGACCTTATCTGGAAATAAGGTGAATTGAGTTGAGGATATACAGGTGTAAGTGGGCTACATTCTAGCGGTGATCTCCTCCAAAGAGGATACACTGAGAGGTACCCAGGGCAGATGGCCATGTGAGGAGAAGGGACTGCTGGGAGATTCCTAAGCCAGTGCTTTGTGAGCAGCTATGGGGAGCCCTGCTCTCCTGCTCTCCAGATGCACTCTATGCTTCCCTCTGGGGGTTCGAGTATCCCTCTCACTGATGGCTGGGGTGACATCAGGATGCTGAGTTGGGATCATGGTGTGGATCCATCCAAACAAAACACAACAGAAATTGCTTAGAAAACTTGATTCTGTCTGTAAGCAAGACATCTAGAAATTAAAAAAAAATTTGTAGATATGAAGTACAATGTTCTGAAATCTGGCTCACTTCCCAATAGAATGTTCCAGAAAGCTCACCCTCCCCCCAAAATAAAGAAGTTCAGGCATTCTGCTTCCATAGTCAGAGGGCAGCAGCTCAGCACTGGAGGGCTTGACTCTGTCAAGGACGCGCAAACAATTCTAACATACAGCCCACAGGGAGAGAGTCAGGCAAGGGTGTCAAGAGGAGAGACCAAAAGGTCACAGAAGACAGCTGGTGAAACAGGGGCCTTGAGCTCTTAGTGACTGACAAGCGGAGGGTCACACTACCACAAGCTGGCTAGAATCTGAGGACCTCCAAGGCTGTGGTGTGAGGTTTTCTTCTAGGAGTTCCCCTTCATTCTCCTCCTGTTTCCTTCTTTCCCTCCCTTCCTCTTTTCTCTTGGTGATTGAATAGAGTTTTGCACATTCTCGTCAAACATTCCACTGAGCTGCATCCTGAGTGTTCATGAGTAGAATCCCATGGTGTTGGGGTTAGTAGCATCTGGCCTATCAAGAAACTCCTCTTTAATCAGAACTGGGGTAGCTGAGGTGCTGGTGGGTAGGTGGGGCTGGTCTGAGTTGGCAGAGGATCAGCCAAGCTGAAAGAGGGGGAGTTCTCCTTCCTCCTGGCTAACGGAGTCTCCTGCTCTTGGGTCACAGTTGGAGGGCTTGGCTGGGAACACTTACTGTTCTCAGTTTACCTACCCTAGGAGGGCTGATCACAGGGACAGTTCTACCCCCAAGTGCACATGGCCCCGAAGGCAGAACTTGGTCTGGTAGGCTTGAATGGCCGTGTGCTTGGGAAGGTAAGGGTCATGTAATGAATGAACGCTCGTAGTGAATTCACAAAGACCAAGTTTGTCTGATCAGGTGGGGTCATTTGAAGCTCAAGGGTCAGACCAAACTTCTCGTTTCTGTTAAAACATATAGGAAATTCCAGAGGCTCACAGTGGGTGTGAGGATTCCCACCTCTGCACCGTGACACTCTCGGCGCTTGCTGTGCCGTCCTTCAGGTCTGTCTCCCAGAGGGGCTGTGGGTGCTCCGAGGTCTGCAATGAATTAGCACGGACATAGGATGTCCCGTGTTTAGTCAGAAACCTGGGGCTGTGATAGTTAGATACAGGTGTTGACTTAGCAATCCTGGCTGGCCTTTGGGCACATCTCTAAAGAATTGATCATCAAGGCAAGCCCTAAACAAAGTATTGTCTGATTGATGGGAGAAGACCTAGCCCATCTTGGGGAGGGGCATTCCTCGGGTCACTGAGTGAGATGGTGTGGCCCTACCAATTCAGGGAGGCCTTAGTCCCAGCTACGGACAAACCTGGGCACGTACAGACATGCCTCAGACATGTCCCAACAGAGGACCATGCAGAGGGAGGAATGAACAACCAATGGGAAGCGGCCATCTAACCAGCTCCTGCAATGGACACCTAGTAAAGAGCTAAATGATTGGTGGCTGTGCCCCCCCCCACTCCCCAGTGGAGAGATGGCAACACCTGATTGGACCCCGACCCTATATAAGCCCAAACACTTCCTTAATAAATTTGAATCTGCAGCAACTCCTTCACTGCTTGCTCCTCACTTGATTCCCGGGGTCTGGGCAGTGACCCCGTCGCCAGCTTGCCCCCTCGCCTCGAGCCCCGAGGCCCCACCGTTTCCCCCTCCTTTTCCCCCGGCTGGCACGGCAGGGATTCGGCAACAAGATGGAAGGACGCTTTTTAAATTATATTTATTTTTCCCCAATCATACAAACTTAATAGGTACCCTGTCCCCTCCCTCCCTCCACCCTTCCCCAGTCCCCTTGCACCCTCCCCCTTTTCCTCTTCCTTTCGCCCCCACCCTCCTTTCTTTCCAGTGTCTCCCCCTCCCCTCCCATTCACTGGAGCATCTTTTGTGTGAATGTCAAGCTTCCCTCTGAGTCCTCCGTTCTGGTGAGGTGTAAGGACTCAGTGGCGTTGCCCAGGACCGGAAGGACGCCTTCTTCAGCATTCTTTGGCAGTCTTTCTATCCGGCGAGGGAGGAGGTTCGCCCCCTCTCGGCAGCCCTGCTGGATGGGGTGAGGTCCGTTAACTCAGCTCCCGGTGTTGGTTTGAGCTCTCCTGGACTCTCCTGCTGGACTAGCGACTGGATTTGAAAGCCACAACAAAGCCCCTTACTCTCCTAATCTCTCTGTTCATGAATTTATTGGTAGCATAAAGGCAAACTACAATGGGGAGGGCAGACTCTAGATGCTGGGCCAGAGCGAGCATGTCGGGGGGGGGGGGGGGGGAGGCCGTGGTTTTGTTAGATTGGTTTTATTAGATTTCCCCACAGCCGTTTCCTTATGCTCATCGCCAAGGTGGGAGAATTCCTTGCAGCCTCCATGACAGGAAATCGAAAAAACCATCTGACAGAGAAATTAGTATCTCACTGGATTTCTGGTGTTATGCGAACTTTATCTGGGAAATGTATAAACAAGTATCTGTCCCCCTCTAGATAGGTCGCCAGCGGCATGCCATCAAAATCCATCTTGGGGAGCCAATGAGTTTATTGGACCGACTTACAGAGCATGGATGTGAGGGGTGACTTTCAAGAAACGTGTGTGACCCCCAGATCAGCCATGTCACTGGAAAGACTCACTCTAGCTACAATGATGGGGTCCTACCATTAACTCACCTCCTATGTCGATGGGGTTCCACTGTTAGCTCACCCTCTATACACTCCAGGATCACCAGAGACCACAAAGCCTCCAGGGGAGAAGTACTTACAATGACAGGGAGGTGCGTGTATGCTGTGGGGGGGCTAGAGTATCAAGCGAGGGTCTGGTGATTCTTCCCAATGCCCTTCTGTAAGGAAGTAAGCGGTCCCATCTTGAGGGGCTCTGGCAAGGAGCCCTGGCTACTCCGGATGAAGATGATGGTGATGTATCTGGGAGGACAGAGCCCCCGCCTGTTGTGTGAACACTTGTCCTGGAAAGACGTCACACGCAAACATCTTCCACACCACATGGGAGTCCCATGACAGGCAAAAGGAACGCTCACACCAAGCCTGACTTGAAGAAATACGGAGTTTATTTGGCTCGTTCACAGGAGTGGGGGGGGGGGTCACGCACAGGAGCGGGGAGTTTAAAGGCGGCTCACCACAGCATGGCTGACAGTTTCCCTGTCAGCCTACAGGAAGCCGCCTCAACTGATCGTCCTTAGCTTGTATTTTCTGGGGGTCCTCCCAGCCTCACCTGTGAGGGCACGTGGGTGGGCAACGTGGATGGCGTGTGTGCAGCACATGTCCCTGCAAGAGGGCAACCTGTGTTTCAGCCCCTCCAACCCTCACACTGCACACATGTGCACAGGCATGTGAATTTTAACCCCTCCCAGTGCCTCTGTCTCTGTGGGAGCATCAACGGTCAAAAGGTGTGGTCTTTTTTTTTAAATTTTTTTATTATTTATTCAATTGTGCGTGTGTGTGTATGTATGTGCGCGCATGTGTGTATGTGTGTGTGTAGAACCACGGACGAATCGGGAACCACCATGGACACCTCCACCTCCTTCTGCCCCGGGATTCACAGGCTCCGCCCTACCAGGACCAGAAGCGCAGGCCACCCTGCTTCCACCTGGCGTCTATACGTGGGATCTGGGATCCGAACTCGGGACCTTCCACCTGCAAGGCAGAGACTTAACCCCTGAGCCACCTCTCCAGCCCCAGGTGTGGTCTTTTTTAAAAATTTTTTTCCACTCATACAAACTTGATAGGTACCCCATTCCCCTCCCTCCCTCCACCCTCCTTGGATCCCCTTGCTTCCTCCTCCCTTTCCCCTTCCTTTCCCCCCTCCCTCCCTTTCTCCCAGTGCCCCCTCCCCCCCATCCTGGAGCATCCTTTACTGTGCATGTCAAAATCCTCCTCTCTGATGAGGTGTAAGAACTCAGTAGCTTTGCCTAGAGCTCTTTTTTGTGTTCCCCTTTAGTATAGGAACACTAATGTGCCTGTGAATCCCTTGCCTCTAAGGATCCTAGTGCCTGTGATCCATGCTAGCCTTTGGGGGGGGGTCAATGATATGTTGGTTATTGCACAGGTCATGCAAAGTCCTATTATGATTAAGAAGGCCTGGTCTTAAGTCCTGGACTAAATGGCAGCCGTTTGTTCAGAGGAAAATGCCGTAGAGCACCACCAGATCACGGAGGTGTATCTGGGGTGCCGTTGTCAGATGTGAATGGAGGAGAACCACCTGTGTGTGTGCGCGTGTGCGCATGTGTAGCCCTCACGTGCCTTTAAGAAGCAGGATGCAGGGCTGGAGGCAGAATTGTTTATTTTGGGCCCTTGTAGTGCTCATAGCAGAAGTCCAGGTCAGACCCTCACAGGGGATTGTGGGTCCCATTGTAGCTGAAGTGGGGCGGTGACAGGCAGTCCCTGTCCTCATAGATCCAGCGCTGGTCAAAGTTTTCTCCTATGTCCTGGGCCCACACGATCACAGGATCCCTGGAAGCCACGGATGGGTCCTCTGAGAAGAAGTTGAAAGGCCGGAGCAAGAAGCCCACAGAATTCCCGGGTGTGGCCATGTTGGGGACATCCTCGGAGTGGGGGATGTGCAGGAAGCCCACTGACACCCAGGCCACCAGGTCCTATGGGAGAGACACAGCTGTCAGTGGTCAGGGCGGTGCTGAGCGCTGACTCCCCGAGGCCAATCAGATTGGGACTTCTCATACGTGTGAATGAACCTCCCCAGATGGCTTCAGCCCCATTTAAGAGGTACACACATCTATCGTGACCCCTGAACTTGCCCCACACCCAGCAGGTCACACTCCTGGAATCAGGGACAGGTCTGGAGCGAGGCTGGTGATAAGACCTGAGGTGGACAGAGGTGGGGATTGGCTGTTACCTCGTCTTGAATGTTGTCATTGTCCCAATAGAAATCCTTGAACACCACGGGGGGATTCCAGGGGTCGTTCTGGTTGTAGAGGCTGCTGCTGCTCTGCTCAGAATCCTTGTACTTGGTCACTACCAGGGGATATCTGTAGGCCAAGAAGGAGTCAGGTTGACTTTGGGCCCTGGAGTTGCCTTTCGGCCTCTCCTAGGGAGCGTGCTCAGAGCTGAGGATGGGGAGGGGATTATCTCCTGGGAATCTGCAGGACTGCACCTCATCAGTGGAGGGTCAGGAGCCCAGGGAGCCCCCTTTACTCCTTTCCCAAGTGCATGATGATGTGCACCCTCCTCCCACAGCCCTGACATAGCCAGACACAGATGGATAGATAGACACAGACACAGACACACAGACACACAGACACACACACAGACACACACACAGACACACACACACACACACACACACACACACACACACACACACACACACATCACAGGGGAGCCTCTGCCCCTCCTCCCTAGCCTCCATGGGTCTCCTTACCTGGCCCAGGTGAAAGCCTTCTCCTGCTGCCAGGTTTCGGGCACCACTTCCCCTGCCATGGAGTGGATCTGTAGGTTGTAGCTGCGCCGGTAGCCCCAGCGGTTCTTTTCGGAGCTGCTGAAAAGCAGGTACTTGGACAGAAGATGTCTGGAGCTTAAGGTGGCCTCGCGCTCCCGGAAGTGACGGAAACTATCGATTGAGGTCTGAACCACACTGTGCCTTGGGCTCCAGGGGTTGGTGTCATTTTTCAGGTTCATGGTCCACTTCAGGAAGTTGTTCTTGGTGCCTGGAGACATGGAAGGAAAGAGAAGGGTGAGAATCAAGTGTAGGAGGAGCAACCCGACCTTTTCCCTGGGAGGTGGCCATGCTCACTGCCAACTGCTAGGAAGTGGGGTTCGGAGTAAGCCCTGGGCTGGCAGTGCAGTGGTGGATTGGGGGAGTCCAGGGTAGGCAACCCAAAGCCAGAAGCTCAAGAGGAGAGTCCATCAATCAGTATTCAGGAGCTGCGCAGCCTCTTGCAGAATGTAATAAAAGGCTGCACACTGGTGGTGGGCATGGTGGGATGCCCAGGCTGATGTGGGCATGGTGGGATGCCCAGGCTGATGTGGGCATGGTGGGATGCCCAGGCTGATGTGGGCATGGTGGGATGCCCAGGCTGATGTGGGCACTGGTGGGATGCCCAGGCTGATGGTGCCCTGGACAGGAGACATTTCTCTATCTACTGCCCTCAGGTTTACAGGAGTTCATGATGGTTATGTTATGCAGACATGGTCTGAGTGAATCCTCCTGATTTTAGGCCAGGGAGCCTTATCCCACCTCCCATGGAGTGAAGCTGCCAGTGGGAAGCCCTAGAAGGGGGTCTGATTCTAACTCCTACCTGCCACGTCCAGGTCGACCCGGTAATGCACTAGGTGGGTGTGGATGTTACCCAGCAGGTGGGTGTGCACGCGTGTGCCATAGCGCCTCCCTGCTGGAGTGTAGAAGGTGGCATAGATGTAGCCGGTGGCGTGCATCTTGGTCTCCATCACCCCGTTAGGGTAGAAGATAAAGTCCCAGATGTAGTCGTAGTTGTAGACCGTTGAGGTGGTTCTCAGCACCAGCATGTAGCCCTTCAACCCGGCATAGAAATTGAAGCTACCTCTAAAGTCATAGCTGAAGTGGCGCCGAAGGGGCACCCCGGTGGGCATCTCAAAGAGGCAGAGCGCCCGAGGATAGCGGACAGGGCCGTCAGTGTCGTGGTAGTGGATGGCGTCCACGAAGGTGGCCGTGTCTGGACAGTCGATGCCAGGGGCTAACTCGTGAGCAGAGCTGCCCAGACCCCAGCCTGCGTGCATATACCTGGTCTGCATGCCTGCAGGCGTGTGCCCTCTGTATAGCGCCACGGCCTCTTGCACGCTGACCTCGTAGGCAACGCGCTCACCCTCGAAGCGCACGTTCAGGATCTGCAGCCCGGAGGAGGAGCGTAGCCGGAAGGAGAAGCTCCAGCCTCCGTAGAACACCGTGTTGCCCTCCAGCTTGTAGCGGGGACCATTGGGCTGGACCACGCGGGGCCCGGCCACGCTGATGGGCGTGGAGAATTCTCCACGAGGCTCGTAGGAGGAGAAGAGCACTGGCGTTCCCTCTCTGCTTGTGGACTGCGGGTCCCTGAGGGCTATCCTGATCACTTGTCCATCTGCATATTTCTGAGCCAGTTCCTCTGGGCTTTCGTAGAATTTGTCGTTGTACCAGAGGCGCTCCACTCTCCAGTGTCGGACATCGGTGCTCTCATGATCCACCAGGATCTCCAGCCCAGTGGGGTGCAGGGCGTGGCCTTCTACAAAGATCTGCATGATAAACCAGGTCTTCCGTTGGCCGGGTTCCAGGCCGCGGGGGGCTACATCCGTGAAGGTCAGGCACTTGTGGTTACAGTTCTGGAGTGAGTAGCCACCGGTGGAGTCCAGGAAAAACCGATGCAGGGGCGTGGTGGCGTTGTGCAGAGTGTCGTAGAGAAGGGCGTACTCTGCCTTGGAGATGGGTCTGGACGTCCAGGTGGGATGGGGTCCCGGCCCAGAGGACAGTGTTCGCATGTATTCAGGCGACGGCAGGGGCCCCACAGCAAACTCGGTGATGTTGGGATGCTCCTGGGCTCCAAAGAAGATGACGACCCGGGCCTCCCGGGTGGGAGCTGTCTTCCCTTGATCAAGAAAGTTCAGCACTTGCATCTTCTTGGGCAGCAGCATCTCAATGAGGAATACAGAGTTCTTGGCCAAAGTCCGTTCCTTTGCTGATCCTAGCCCCAAATCTTTCCTCTTTAGCAGGAAGTGGTGCACTGCCCTCAGCTCCTTGGCACTCAGGTCTGCAAACACCCAGGCCTTATCCAGGGTCTCCTTGGTGAAGTTTGCAGCAGCCACGTGTAGCAACAGCACTGCAGCCGCCCAGCCCAGGGCCAGACTCCTTTGCATCAGCCCCATGGCTTTGGAGTACAGCCGAACAGAGAAGGGAATCAGCTTCTAAGCACCACACAGTTCCTCGTCCCTCCGCCTGGTTGTTTTTCCTACGGACCCACTTTCCTTCCCCTGTTCCAGATGAAGCCAATGCTAGGGTCTCAGGGTTCCCTCCTACAGTTCCCAACTCCGTCCACTGATTTCTTCCCTCATCGTGAACCTTCTTATAGTACTTCTTACCTAGGAACATTCCTACATTTGTACCTGACGAGGGGTTATCGCATCGGGGAAACATTCTTCAGGAAGGGCCACTGTGAGTCACGGTAGCCCGGGGCTTGGTCCTCAGGGACTGCTAAGTGCTTATGAGCTAGTAGGGCAGAGGGTTGTTCAGCGGCAAAACTGCCTTTTTACTGCAGCAAAATACCTTTCAGAGGGGCGCATTAATCCATCTTTCTTGACAGTTGAGCAGTATTCCATTGTGTACACGTGCCACGTTTTCATTATCCATTCATTTACTGTTGGACATCTAGGCTGATTCCACTTCTTTGCTATTGTGAGTAGAGCTGCAATGAACATACAGGTCCCTGTAATAAGGGACGCATATATGTCCCTTCATTTACTGGACTTCTGAAGCCCAGGTTCTGGGAATCAAGCTGTCGGAGTTTGAGTGCTGGAAAATCACAAGAACTAGAAGCCGTGTGAGCTGACTCAGTAGTTGACATCCTCTGGGCCTCGTTGTGGCATCTGTGATTTGGAAACAGCGAGGACAGTGTGTGCCTCAGTAAAGCTTGTCCAGAGAAACGAACCAGACAGAAGGATAAAGAATTTGGATCATACAGCCTTCCAGGAACACACAGAGTGTTGGCTATACATATCTTTAAAGTGACCTGGCCCAAAGAACACAGCATCTTTATTACAGGGACATATATGTGTCCCTTATTACAGGGACCTGTATGTTCATTGCAGCTCTACTCACAATAGCAAAGAAGTGGAATCAGCCTAGATGTCCAACAGTAAATGAATGGATAATGAAAACGTGGCACATGTACACACTGGAATACTGCTCAACTGTCAAGAAAGATGGATTAATGAAATGGTAAATGGATGGAATGAGAAGAAATTATGCTGAGCTAAGTATCCCAGATACAAAAAAAACCCCCCAGACATTGCATATTCTTCCTTATAAGTGGTTCCTACCAATGAACTTTTAGAATGATGTAATTAAATGGAAACTTCTATAACATCCACACACTACAAAGGAACATAAGTCAGGGAAGTGGGGAAAGACACCATAAGAGTGGAGACAGAAGAACACAGGTAAGAGAAACTCTTGGCATTCAACCAAGATGCATCTTATGAATGGAAGATGAATGAGGCAGCACATGACTACTGGTGAGGGTCTGGTGACCCTAGAATGCTCAGCCCTCATCATGCCATCAAAATCTCACCCCATCCCAAGGCTCAGGGAACCCTATGGAAGAGTGGGGTAGTAATACTGTAAGAGCCTAAAAGTGGAGAGATGTCCTGCCAGTGAAGATACCCCCTCATGATGGGATTGCTGCATGACTTCAATGGTAGATTTACTTCTACCAGATGTGCATGATGACTGACATGTCAGCCTCCCCCACGGACCAGTGAGAATCTCAGGAAAAGCAACTATACTCAGAGACAATCTCTGGAGAAGGTGCTGGATGAAAGATGGGAAACATCCCTACCTGTGGCTTTGCCCGCTGTTGCAGTAGCCTGCGTGGTTGCTGATAAATGACATCAAACGGCTTAAGGAACAAAGGGTTTATTTCCTCTTACGATTCCTGGTTACAGTTCTCAGTCCAGCTTGACGGGAGAGTACGCACCAACACCAGGGCCGAGGGAACTGGCCACCATCACCACATAACAGCTGAGAGATGGACAATCCTTACTTGCCAGACCAGCATGTCTGGCCAAGTATACACAAGGATGCCAACTTCCTCAACCAGCTCTCGGTATTCTATTCCTAGTCCCACCCACCATAGACAGGGCTTTCCCCATCAGCTAGACAATCTCTTGCAGGTCTGCTCTGGGCCTAACTCAACCATTAATTCTCTACAAATGTGCCCAGAGCTCAATCCCTCAACTGTCAAGTTGACACCGGTGCCTAACTATGACAGCCGCTGAAGGCCCCACCTAAACTACCACAGAGGCCTGAGGTCTGCACATGCAGAGGGACGTGAGGATGGGAGGGACATGACTGGATTGGATGTAAATTCATTTTATTTGCACATGAAAAATTCTTGCTAAAAAATACTTAAAAAAATAAAGTGACCTGCACGATACAGTCTGGCCCCAGCCCATCGGAAGTTCTGGGCACTGTAGACTGGCCAATTTGCATCTAGGCTTTGGAGTGAGGATAAGGGTGGTGTCGTTCACCTACTCTGTCCCTCCAGCAGGGCACGTGCATTGGGTATGTTAATCATTCAGAGATTGGAATGTCTCTACTGCGTCATCTCAGATCTGTTTCCTGTTCTCCCTTGCAGGAGGAAATGGTCAGGATGTTTACAACAAAGGTATGCCTAGTTTACTGAGCTGCTCTCTCTATAGATGGAAAGTCATTGCCTCTAGATATTTAAATTGCTATAGACAGCACTGCAGGGAGTTAATGCACACATATGTCTTTTTTCCCTCTGTTTATTGAGAGTCCCAGGGAGTGAATTTCTAGAGGCTGCATCAGGGGACAGACGTGAGTATGGTGGTAGCTCTAGTAGATTTCCTTAGCAGCTTCCTTATGAATCCCCATCATCAAAGTGGGGCCCACAGTGCTCCCGGGTGTGGCCGTGCTAGAGACATCCTCAAAGTGGGGGATGTGCAGGAAGCCCACTGACACCCAGGCCACCAAATCCTGTAGGAGAGACACAGGTGTCAATGGGTGGGTGCTACAGGGTGCTGGCTCCCTGAGGCCAATGTGATTGTGAATTTTTCAAATGCACCTCCAAACTTCCCCAGATGACCCCAGATCTGCTTTACAGATCTGTTCCCGCCCTGTCCACAATCCTGGGAAGAGGGATGAATCTAGGAAGCAGCTAGTGACAAGATCTACGGTGGCTGAGCACTGCCGACTGTTTGTTTGACTTTGGGGAGAGAGGAGGGACAGTCTTGTTCACCTCTTCTGACTCCCCAGCAAGGTGCTCATACCAAGGGCTCTTTATTGTAGACTGTGGGAATCCACCAATGTTGGGAGGAGTGCTGAGAGAGAGGGAGATGTCTCCTCGCCCTTTAATCTGGATTAAGGCACCAGCACGATTCTCCTTCTAACCCACCTCCCAAGCCACAAATCAAGTTCTGCATATCCACCCAGGTGGGGGGTCTCTGTGAGGGGGAAGACCCCACCCCTCTGTTCTCCTTTGTGCCTAGGCATGGGACTGTCTTCCAGTCCCTATTGTGTGTGTCTCAGGGACACATTGGCCCTTGCACAAAGCGTCACTAACCTAACATCCACCTAACAGCGGCTGGGCTGCAGTGGGAAGTGCTCTCCATTCGATTTCTCTATAGAGGACCTGCCCTCTTGCCAGTCGCTCCCGTTGGGAAGCTCCATTTTCCTGTGGAGCCCCACCCAGTGGTTTCTCTGGGTTTCTAGCTACTCTTCTGCCTTATAGATGAGGGTGAGTTCTTGAGGCCTGACTCATGACTTGTGCCTGTGAAGAAGAAATTGCCTTTGGTTCCTCAGATCCGAACCCTGGGGGAGACATCTGGAGAAAACTTTCTCCTGTCAGAGAAACATAGAAAAGGTGGAAATCTGAGCTATCTGGGCTCACCCAGGGCTCAGAGAAGCCCTTGGGTAGCGTGAGATGGAGACTTGGGCACGTTTCGCTTAAAAAGCAGATTACAGGGTAGGGTTCAGATAAAGACAAATTAGGTGCTAACCTGGGGCATGGAGTATATAGGATCTGGGCTTTGTAGACATCTCATGTTTTTCTGTTTGGAAAATTGTTTCAAGCCTCACATAGCCAACTTAGAATTCAGATGTGTTGGGAACACAACATATTTTCTTACAAGTTCTCTAGCTGATTTTTTTTTCTACCAGAGCAGCTTTTTCACTTGGCTAAATTACTACCTCGTATCTTTGTTCGTAATTGGTGTCATAGTTAGATAGAGGTGTCAACTTGACAATTGGGGGTTTGAACTCTGGGCACATGTGTAAAGAATCGGTGGTTGAGTAGGGCCCTGAGCAAGCCTGCAGGAGGCTTACCAGTCGATGGGAAGATCCAGCCCATAATGAGTGGGGCTAGTCCTTGGGCAGGTGCATGAGATGGAGGTAGGTGGCTACGGAAGTTGGCATCTTTTGATATACTTGACAGACATGCTGGTCTGGCAGGTAAGATTTGTCCCACTCTGGGCAGTTCTGTGGACATGGTGTGGTGGTTCCTTCGGTCGGTGATGTCGGTGTGGACTTTCCTGCCAAGCTGGAGTAGGAGCTATAACCAGACAATTGTAAGCCAGAATAAAACCACTTTGTTATTCGACAAGCTGTTTAGTTGTGAGTTTGTCAGCAGAGTAACTGCAGCAGTTAGCTAACACCCCACGCCACCATGAGACTTTATGTCTAGGGTCTGGACCTAACTTATTTTGTCTCCTATGCATCACCCCTCTCACACTTTGGGGTTCAGTCTTTGCAGGGGTGAGCATTTGAGCGGCAGACCAATAAGCGATGTGTGCTGCGCCTGCTTTGTCATCCGCTGAGCTGGTGGATTGCTGCGAGCCTCAGGTCTCCTGGCTGGAGTGACCACAGTCAAGGCTGGTCTGAGAAGTTTTCTCCTCTGCCAGCCTCTGTCTGTGGTATCTTGGGCTGGTTTGGCTCCTTGAAGGATTGTGCTTTCAGGGTCCAACCTGACAGGGTAGCTGCTTATTTTTTGTTTCCTCTATTGTCTTCTTCATATCGTTTAAGCTGTTTATTATTTTCCTCTTCCTATTTTCTCATTCCTTTATTCATCTCCTCTCAGAATTCTTCCCATCCCTTTTGTAGTCCTTCTTGCATTTCCTTGATCATATTAATAACAAATCTTTGGAGTTCATTATCTTGATATTGTTTTCTTGACTTATATCCAATAAGTTATTCTGATTGGGATGTATCATTATAAGGTTGGCTTTTTAAAATAATTTTTAAAAATTATTTATTATTTATTCAATTGTGCATGTATGCGCATGTGTATGTATGTGTATGTATGTATGTGTGTGTATGTATGTGTGTGTGTGTAGAACCACGGATGAATTCGGGAACCACTATGGACACCTCCACCTCCTCCCCATTTACTCTGCCCCGGGATTCACAGGCTCTACCCTACCAGGACCAGAAATGCAGGCTGCCCCTGCTTCCACTCGGCGTCTATACGTGGGGTCTAGGATCCGAACTCAGGACCTTCTGCCTGCAAGGCAGAGGCTTAACCCTGAGTCACCTCTCCAGCCCCAAGGTTGGCTTTTTTTTTTTGGAGACTTTCTCCCCCTGGTTTCTGGTGTATTTTGTGTTTTACAATGTGCATCTTATGTTAGGTCTTTTGGTTGCTTCCTTTGGTATGTGCGTCTGACTTTTGAGTCAGATGTTGGCGCTCAACTTCATAGTTGTTGGGATAGCTTCCCTGGATTTGGATGGGATGGTCTTGTTAAAGCTTAGTGCACTCACAGGGGTCTGAGAAGTTAACCTTTCAACCCAGCGCAGTTTACCTTAGTTCTCAGAGACCTCTGTGTTTATTCTCGGCGGTTTTAGCTTGGGACTCTTTTGGATTCCTGTAGTTTATCGTAGCCTCTTCCCCTCCTGAAGGGCTGATATTCCTGAGAAGCTTCCTTGTGATTGCACTTCTCTTCCCAGGACAGTTTGATTGGGCCACTGTGGTGCTTATTCAAGAGGACCTGAAGTTGCCTTCCAATGTGCCACCGTCCCACCTACTTTATTTTTCGCAGGAAGAGCTTATTAAGTTTTCTCTTGACTGTTTACCTTTGCTGTGTTTCAGTGGTGAGGCTAAACCTCCTGTTTTTCCCTGTGTGTTCTGGGGTCAAATTCATGCCTGTAGGTTTGTAAGACCAGAACTTAAAGGGCTGAACTATCTATCTAGTTCCTGGACTTCATATTTAAAATAAAAAGAAATTCCCCTAAGTTCCTCCCATGTTTCTCCTCCTCCTCTCCTTCCTCCTCCTCCTCCTCTTCCTCTTCCTCCTCTTCCTCTTCCTCCTCCTCTTCCTCCTCCTCCTCCTCTCCCTTCTCTTCCTCCTCCTCCTCTTCTTCTTCTTGTTCTTCTTCCTCTTCCTCCTTCTCTTCATCCTTTTCCTCCTCCTCTTTCTCCTCCTCCTCTTCGTCCTCTCCTCTACTTCATCTTTTCTCTCTTCTTCCTCTTTCTCTTCCTTCTTCTCTTCCTTCTCTTCTACCTCCTTGTCTTCCCCTCTTCTTCCTCCTCTTTCTTTTTCTTCTTCCTCCTCCTTTTCCTCTTCCACTACCATCTCTTCCTCCTCTTCATCCTTTTCCTCCTCCTCTTCCACCTCCTCCTTTTCTATTCCTCCTCTTCCTTCTATCCTTTTTCTCCTCCAAGTCCTTCATGGCTTCCCACTGGGTAATGTCTTCTCTCCAAATGGCTTTTGGGTTTTCCCAGACAGGGAGGTGCATCAGAGAGGTGTCAGCCATCTGCTCGAGGCCTGCGTGAGAAGCAGAGGAGGGGCAGTGTCTCATGTAGCCACAGAGGTCAAAGGGGAGCTCACTCTGCAGTCAGTGACTCTCCCTGCTGCGACTGGAGGCATGCCCACTGCCCTTGTCCCACTCCTCGAAGAGTCTCCCATCGCACCCAGAGCAGCCTGGCTGGTCTCTGTGTCTTCCTCTCTTTCTCCTCATGTCATCCTTTGCTCTGTTTCTCACTCCTTCCCAGGCTCCTTAGTGTCTCAGTAGAATGTGCTGATGTGCTGGGCCTCTGTCCACTCAGCAAGTGCTTCTGAGCCCCTCACCACATGCCCGTAATGACCAAGCAAGTATGAAAACACAGAGGGGTAAGGTGAGGGGGTTTTCAGTCCTCAAGCTGCCCAGCCTTCTCTTTGGAGAAAAGTCTGCATTTGTTTTATCGAGCCCTAGTCTTGGCTGGCCCTAGGTTGTCACCTGCTACTGGCTTTTGGGAATGGTTCTGGCTCTGAGACTTGCTGGAGTGACAGCTCTGAGCAGCCCGGGAGTCACAGTGCTGGAGGAGCAGTGGGGAACGCTCCATCTGCTTGTTTGTATTGTTCTGCTGTTCACAGGTCTAGAGTGGGAAATTCTACACTCATCTCCCTAGTTCCTTAGGTTGCCCTAACAATCGCCACATCTTTGGGTAAATACCTCTTGAACTCTAGAGCTGCGTTCTTTTATTCTCTTTCCTCCCTCCCTTCCTTCTTCCTTCCCTCCCTTCCTTTGTTCCCTCTCTCCCTCCCTCCCTTCTTCCCTCTTTCCTTTCCTTCCTTCCTTCCTTCCTTCCTTCCTTCCTTCCTTCCTTCCTTCCTTCCTTCCTTCCTTCCTTCCTTCCTTCCTTCCTTCCTTCCTTTTCTTCCCCCCTCTTTCTTTCTTTGGGGTGTGTATGTGTATTTGTGTGTGTGATTTCCGTGCAGGCGTTTATGCGTGCCATGTGGCAGTCGAAGGTCAACATTGGACGTCTTCCTCAGTTTCTTTCCATCTCACTTTTAGAGACAAGGTCTCTCATTGAACCCGGAGCTCAGTATTTGGCTAGAATGGTGAGCCAGCTCTGGGATCTTCTTGACCTGTACCCTGGATGCTGGGGTTGCACGCGGTACCACTGTAACTAGCTAGCGATGGGAACACAAGTCCTCCTTGGAGGGGATGCTGAAGCCTTGTGAAGCTTCTCAAGGGCACCTATCGGCCTTCCACTTCGCATTCCCGGGCCATGGAGTCCATAGCCCCCCCCCTGTTATGCATAGATTATCCTACTGCATCTCCCGAGAGCTTGTCTGGAGGTTCCAGCAGGGGAGCACAGCTGCTCCTATACCCTGGACCCAAGACTGGTCTCCTCTCTTTGGGGAAGGTCGTCCTCTTGGCCGAGCTTTGGGAGGGACACAAATGAAGCAGCGAGGGATGAAGGGAGCACTGGCCTAGCCAACCAGATCAGCCGAATCAACTCTGGTGATCAATGGGGTGACAGATGTTGCAGCCAGATCGCCCTCACATCCCCCACTGTAGCTCTGTGGAGTGTTTGTCTCCCAAATCATTTCCCCTACAGTTCGCACACTATCCAAATTCATGCCCCCCCCCGCCCCCCAGCACCAGGCATTACAATGCAGCTGTGCCTAGTTTATCGATGGAAGTTTGGTTGCCTCCAGACATTTGTTGTTACAACATACACATGCTTTCCTGTGCTCATTGCGAGATCTTGGGGGTGAGCTCCTAGGTGCTGGACCAGTGGGCCAAAGGGTGCAGGTGTGGGTGACTTGGTTAGATTTCTCCCAGAGCAGCTTCCTTACAAGTGCCTATCACTGAGGTGGGAGAATTGCTTGCAGCCTCCCTGAGAGAGAACCAAAATCTTCAAGTATAAAAAAACAAAGTAAAAACAAAACAAAGTAAAACAGCCGGCCTGATAGAGAAATAAGGATTTTCAGTGGGCTCTGTTTGTGCTGGCCATGGAGGGCTTCCGTCCACGACTATCCATCTGTAAACTTGGTGCCACGCCCTCCCCCCAGCACTCCCCCTAGCCATGCTTTAAAAAGCAGCGTGCAAGGCAGAGGCAAAATCATTTATTGTTGGTCTTTGTGGAAGGAGCGGAGGCCGGAGCCCTCACACAGGATTGTAGGTCCCATTGTAGGTGAAGTGGGGTGGTGACAGGCAGTCCTTTTCCTCGGGAACCCACTGATGGACATAGTTGTGGTCCTTGTCTCGGGGCCTCACGATCACAGTGTCTTTAGATGCCACCGATGGGTCCTCTGGGAAGAAGTTGAAGGGACGCAGCAAGAAGCCCACAGCATTCCCGGGTGTGGCCGTGTTGGGGATATCTTCAGAGTGGGGGATGTGCAGGAAGCCCACTGTCACCCAGGCCACCAAGTCCTGTAGGAGAGACACAGGTGTCAGTAGGTGGTGCTACAAGGTGCTGGCTCCCTGAGGCCAATGTGATTGTGAATTTTTCAAATGCACCCCAAACTTCCTCCGATGACCCCAGATCTACTTTACAGATCTGGGCAGAGCTGTGTATTCCTGCGCTGTCCACAGTCCTGGGAAGAGAATTGAATCTAGGAAGCAGCTAGTGACAAGATCTAAGGTGGGCAGAGGTGGGGCTGGTGGTACCTGGTTTTCAATGTTCTCGTTGTTCTTCAGGAACTCTTCGAAGACCACGGGGGGATCCCAGGGGTCGTTCTGGTTGTAGAGGCTACTGCTCCTCCGCTCAGACTCCCGGTACTTGGTCACTGCCAGGGGATACCTGCAGGTGGAGAAGAAGCCGGGCGACTTAGGGCTCTGCAGTTGCCTTTCAGCCCCTCCCAGGGAGCGTTCTCAGAGTCGAGGGGGGAAGTGCTTGTCTCCTGGGAGTATACAGAACTGCCCGTCAGCAGTGGAGGGTCAAGGAGGGTCAATGATTATCACCCTATGATCCCTCCTGGATTGCAATGTGTCCAGAAACACACACACACGCGTGCACACACACACTCTCTCTCTCTTTCAGGGACAGATGCACAGACATACACGCAACGAGGGAAGCCCCTGGCCCTCCTGCCCAGCCTCCGTGGGTCTCCTGACCTGGCCCAGGTGACAGCCCTCTCCTCCTTCCAGCCTGGGGGCAGCACCTGCCCCGCCATGGAGTGGATCTGCAGGCGGTAGCTGCGCCTGTGGCCCCAGCGGTTCTCTTTGGGGCTGCTGAAAAGCAGGTAGTTGGGCAGAGTCTGTTTGAAGGAGAAAGCCGCCTGGCGCTCTTTAGAGTAGTGGATCTTCTGCAGTGTGGGCTGAACCAGGTGGTGTCTTGGACTCCAGGGGTTGGTGATGTTTTCCAGCTTCATGTGCAGAGTCTGGAAGCTGTTCTTGGTGCCTGGAGACACGAAAGGGAAGAGGAGGGTGAAATTCAAATGTTGGAACGGCAAGTTCCTCCCTGCGCCCCAGGGATCTTCATCCCAAGCACATCTGTAACTGTCTTAAAAGTCAACCTGAAACGACACAGACTCTGAGCATACTTCTGACGAATTATCTAGCGACGGCCTCTGGGGAGGCCTGTACAAGATGGTCTCCAGTGTGTCACTGAGAGGCGCCACCCGACCCACAGTGGGGACGATCCCTCGGCAGGTGGATAAAGATGGAAAGAGCTGCTGGACACTGGTCAGCTGACAGGCAGGCGAGCACGCAGCATCGGTCTGTTCTCTGCTGCTGCCGTGGATATGAAGTGACCAGTCTTCCTGGCTTCCCACACTGTGACTTTTTCGCCGTAAAGGACCAATATAACCTGGAGTCGTGAGCTGAATCCCTCACTTCTCTAAGTTGTTTGGATCAGGTATTAACTGCAAGTACTAATTACAAGCCATTAATTACTGATTGCGGCGCTAAAACAATGGCCAATGATAGGAAACAGTGGTGCTCAGCGCTGGCACTGGTTGGGGGTGTGAAGGAGTAGGGGGACAAAGGAAGCCAAAACCATGAGCCAGGAGTTAGCTCACGGCTCAGTCGTGGGGCTGGGCAATTCTCACGGGACCCTCGGCAGGTCTGCGGACCACCGTGCTTCAGCCCCTTTGTGTTCAGCCCTGGAGACAGGTGGTCTGTGTTTCTGCAGGGCTGAGCTCCGCTGGTTTACTCTGTGCAGAGGCCCAAGTGTACTGAGTGCGCGGAAGCCACCCATCTGGCCCTGGTGGAGGTGTCCTGCTGCTGGATTTTGAGCTCGTGTCAAAACCTGCCGTTCCTCTGTAGTGGCATCATTTATCCAAGAGTCATTCTGGGTATCTCTTTGGCAAGCTGCGAATGGCAGTTGCGTTTCTTTTTTTTTTTTTAAAGCGAGTTTTCAACTCTTTTTAAATAAAATTTATTTATTGCGTGTGTGTATGTGTATGTGTGTGTGTGAGTGGACACTGTGTGTCCCTGTGGAGGACCAAGGGTGACTTCAGGAATCATCCTGGATTGCTTCTACCTGCCCACCAGGGCCAGACGTGCAGGTCACTACTCTTTGTGGAGTTCTTGATGTGGGACCTCGGATCTGAACGCAGGATCTTCTGCTTGTGAGGCAGAATCTTAATCCCTGAGCCATCTCTCCAGCGCATCTCTTATCATCTTGGGTATTTTACCTTTTCCTACTCTACCAGCCCAGGCAAGGGCAGATACAGTGCAACCACAGGGAGGGAGTCGCTGACTTCTTGCTTCGTGTGGTCTGGAAGTAGACTGAACAAAATCCTCCTGATTTTAGGCCAGGGAGCCTTATCCCACCTCCCATGGAGTGAAGCTGCCGGTGGGAAGCCCTAGAAGGGAGTCTGATTCTAACTCCTACCTGCCACGTCCAGGTCGACCCGGTAATGCACTAGGTGAGTGTGGATGTTACCCAGCAGGTGGGTGTGCACACGCGTGCCATAGCGTCTCCCTGCTGGAGTGTAGAAGGTGGCGTGGACGTAGCCCGTGGCGTGCATCTTGGTCTCCATCACCCCGCTGGGGTAGAAGATGAAGTCCCAGATGTAGTCGTAGTTGTAGACGGTTGAGGTGGTTCTCAGCACCAGCACGTAGCCCTTCAACCCGGCATAGAAATTGAAGCCGCCTTGAAAGTTCGAGTTAAAGTGGCGCCGAAGGGGCACCCCGGTGGGCATCTCAAAGAGGCAGAGCGCCCGAGGATAGCGGATAGGGCCGTCAGTGTCGTAGTAGTGGATGGCATCCACGAAGGTGGCCGTGTCTGGACAGTCGATGCCAGGGGCTAACTCGTGAGTGACACTGCCCAGGCCCCAGCCCACGTCAATGTACCTGGTCTGCATGCCTGCAGGCGTGTGCCCTCCGTATAGCGCCACAGCCTCTTGCACGCTGACCTCGTAGGCAACGCGCTCACCCTCGAAGCACACGTTCAGGATCTGCAGCCCGGAGGAGGAGCGCAGCCGGAAGGAGAAGCTCCAGCCTCCGTACAGCACCGTGTTGCCCTCCAGCTTGTAGCGGGGACCATTGGGCTGGACCACGCGGGGCCCAGCCACGCTGATGGGCGTGGAGAATTCTCCACGAGGCTCGTAGGAGGAGAAGAGCTGGTGGCGTCTCCTCTTCGCTTGTGGGCGGCAGATCCTCGAGGACCACGGCAGTCCACTTCTCCACTGGTGTATTTCTGAGCCAGTTCCTCTGGGCTTTTGTAGAACCGGCCGTTATACCAGACGCGCTCCACTCTCCAGTGCCGGGCATCGGGGCTCCCGTGGTCCACCAGGATCTCCAGCCCAGTGGGGTGCAGGAAGTAGCCTTCTGCGTAGCGTTGTAGAATTATCCAGCTCTGGCGCTGGCCCGACTCCAGGCCTCGGGGGGCCACATCCGTGAAGGTCAGGCACCGACTGTTACAGTCCTGGAATGAGAAGCCACCGGTGGTGTTCAGGAAAAACGGATGCAGGGGTGCGGTGACCTCCTGCAGGAGGTGGGCGAGCAGGGTGGTCTCCGTCGCCGTCACGGGTCTAGATGACCAGGATCGCTGATGCTGTGCCCTGGGAGCCAGCGCTCGCATGTAACTGGGCTGCGGCAGGGGGCCTACCGCAAACTCAGTGATATTGGGACGGTCCTGGGCCCCGAAGAAGACCACAGCTCGAGCTTCTCGGGCGGGGCGTCTCCCTCCCTTTTCCAGAAAGTTCAGCACGTGCTGCTTCTTGGGCAGCAGCAGCTCAACGAGGAACACGGAGTTCTTGGCCAGAGTTGGTGTCTTGGATGGCTGCAGCGCCAGCTCCTCCCTTGACCTCAGGAACTCGTGCACCACCTTCAGCTCCTGAGCCGTCAGGTCTGCGAACACCCCGGCCTTGCCATCCTTGGTCTGCGTGGCCGGCTCAACCATCTGCAGCACCGAGAAGGCAGCCACCCAACCCAGCGCTAGGCTCGGTCGCGCCAGCCTCATGGTTCTGTAGCACAGCGCAGGAGAGAAAGAAGAGAGAAGAGGAAAGGAGAGCAGGGAGGATGGGGGGAGAGGAGAGGGCTTAGTCGTTACTCCCCCTTGTCTAACACCCCAGGGCACCATATTCCCAAGTCTCGCCGTTTGCATCCCTGCTGAGCTTCCTTATTTTGCACCAGCTGGGAGGTCTTGATCCCCAATGACGTCACAGCCCTTCTCTGTCCATCCACCTATTTATTTCCTCCCCGATCCATTTTGACCTCTTTTATCTGTGGACTTGCCTACCTAGATACACTCTCATGGTTTTCCCTTTGGGGGGTTCGTTTGGGTTCCACAGATCATTCCTCAGCCAGCGGCACCATCCATCACAGTAGCTCAAGAGGGCTGCACTCAGGCAAAACTATTTGTTTTCTTAAAAAAAATTTGCGTGTGTTGGGGGCAGGTGACCCATCTCCCCAGCCACAGAATGCCATTCAAAGAGCAGACTCTCTGAGTCTGGCTGCTTCCTGGGTTTGGGTCCTGGCACATCCTAGAGCAAGGACAGATCATGTGACCTTGGCCATTCAACACTCCTTTTTCTCAACTGTGAAATGAAAATGATGATAGCGGTGTGCTCCAGCAAACGCTATTGAGAGACAAACCAGACAGTAAACACACATGTTTGGCGCAAAGCCAGTCTTCCAGGAACACAGTGTGGCTATGTTGGCTCTTCCTTGAAGGTGAACCCTGGTGGTTCACCCCAGACTCTTGGAGACTGAGCCCTGCAGACTAGCTGAACCAAATATCCACTAGGGGACAAAGATAGGGCCAGTCTTTCCAGGTTTTTTTTTTTTTTTTTTTAACCGTACAAAGCTGTAGGTCATCCCAGGTAACAAGTTAGGGTGATTCCCTTCCCTCTTTCCTTTTGGAGGAGGGCACGGTCAGGGTCTTTACTTTCCCACTCCATCCCCAAACTATCAGCAAAACACTGCGAATGGGTGCAGGGCACGGTCTCTATAATTCTGACCTTCTAGGTGGCCTTTACTCCATCCCACTTGTGTGCCGCGCCCCGCGAACCCCCTGGCGCCTGCGTGATGTGCGGCCTGCTGTCGCCGTTACAGCCCTCGGCTGGTCCTGATGCTCTGGGTTCCCAGGGGAAGCGCCTTCCCTGTGGCATTCCCCTGCAGAGGCGCTGCCCTCTAACCCTTCCCTGGGACCAGAGGCTCCAGCTGCTTCCGGAATGCCACTCGAGCCTTTTGCAGCGTCATAGGCATCTTGAGCAGGAGCCAGACAGCATCTGCCCTCATCCTCAGCCCTCTCACCCCATCAGCATCCAGCAGGGTGGCCCGTGTGTGATGAACACTGAGTCACATGACTACCCAGAGCCCCCCGTTTACCACCGGGCTTCACGCTTGCTCTGCATGACAACTGCATCTTGCCTGGCAACTGCAGTGTTGCTACGCTCAAGTCCTCCCTGCCCTTCTGCCTCTGCTCCCCTGGTCTTCTAACATCTCTCCAGAAGGCGGGGCTGGAACCCTACAGTAGGCCACGCGCCTTGCCCCCATGCCTCCTTCTTGGCCCGCCTCTTTTTTTACAATCTCTTATCTCCAAATGCCCTTCTGCTTGCCCAGAAGGAGGGAGATGCGGAAGAGACTTCTAGAAATCTCTGTTCTGAAGTCGCGTGTGCGGCTGGGGGTGGAGGGGGCGGCACAGTGGCAGCTGGACTCTTGGAGGGCAAAGGAGGACTTGGCATCCAGGGGTCTCTCTGCTGGAATGATGGGGTCAGCCTGTTTCCTGCACCCCCTGTCCTCCTGTGCTCTCCTGTGCCCTCCTGTCTCACCCTGGGATGCCTTGGAGGGCTCTCCTGCGCTCTCTGTGGCTTCCGGTACTTCCTGGCCTTCATCCGTGTCTTCTCTCTCTTGCTGCCCTTGCCCCTCATGCCCGTTTCCCTGGGCATCGCTCCCGCCCTTGTCTCCAGCCCGCTGGCGTCCCATCAGAACGCACCTGTGTGCCTCGCTCCCGTGCTCCTCCTCCTCCTCTGCTCCCAGCCTTTGCTCCTGGCCACTGACCCGGGAGCCTTCTTGAAGCTCTTGGACCCCGCCCCGCGGGGAGGGACAGAGTGAGGTATGGGGCAGCCTAGCTGGGGACGGACCGCTCAGGGGGTTCCTCCGTGGAGACGGTGCTGGGTCCCGGCTCCTGACCCAGCACCACCTTCCTCAAGAACCGCCCTTGACGTTCTGGGTTGGAGTTGTGTTATAAATCTGCTAACGCTGTGACACATGCAGGGGCGTAGGAGGAAGACATGGGCACGTTTGCTAGCAAGTGTCTATTTTTTTGTTTAGAATTGTTTCTTTTTGAGGAGATTATATTCTTTTAAGGCTTTGCAGATGTATTTGCTTTGTTTTCACCCCTTATTATCTCATTCCCCCCACTTCCAGCTTTCTTTTCTATACCTATCACTTGCGTGCCGTGTGCAGAGCCCCTGGGAGCCCTTCATGTCCTTCAGTGCATCTGTGGCTATTTAGTTCCATCTGGGTTCCTGGTAGTGACATGTGTCTAGGCGTTTGCTGGAGCAAGGACAATATTCCAGTGGGCATATCCCTGGGAAGAGTCGCTCCCCTTCTCTCCCATCCAGTCTTGACCCTTGTTAGTCTCTGAGCAGGGTGTGGTGCTTCTTGAGGTCTTTCCCCTGGCATGATGTAGAGTAGACAGGTCAAATCTCATAGTCTCGTGAAAACAAACTTAGCACTTAGCTATAGCGAGTTCACAGTTGCAGAGTCCTGGTTACGTCTGGAAGATATCATCTGGCTGTGCCCCTTGCTATCTTCAGGTTCTTATATTTTGCATTAATCAGGGTTCTCTAAAGGAACAGAAATGATAGAATATATATATATATATATATATATATATATATATATATGCAAAGAAAATTTATTAGGTTGATTTATTACATAAGATCTAGATAGTCCAACAAGACTGGCTGTAGCGGCTCAGTTCAGGAGCTGAATATCTCAGCAGTCCCAGCTGGTGCTGAAGGCCGGAGGATTCCTGGAGAGTCTCTGGACTAAAGTCACGTTGGAGGGTTGAGAACTGGTTCTGATGATGGCGAAGAATGGTGGTAGCAGAGAGAATATGAGAACTCACTTGAGCTCACTTTCTTTCTTATACTTCTTTTTATCCGGTCTGCTACTGGATGGCGCTTTCTACATTTAGGGTTGGCCACTGTATTTCCAGTATCTTAACCCAGATAATCTCTTCAGGTGGTCTGCTGGGTGATCTTTTAGTTAATCCCATGTCCAGTCAAGTTGACAACCAAGATTAAATATCACAAATCCGCCCTTTGTCAACTTGACACCAAATCACATATCCTTATACCATTCTTAATCTCCACATAAAAACAATGATAAGGTCATAATTTCACTTAACATAATATAACCATCCCATGTGCAACCGCAAATGCATTATTTCCCCTCCCCCCAAGAGAGGTAACAAAGTCCCTTGAGCAATACTTATAGTCTTTAGTGTCACATAGCACAGTGTTATAATGTAGATTACAGCACTTTACTACTTTACAGATATCTCACTTGACATTATATTATTTGATAAGAAATGGAAAGAAAACATAAGTGTCTGCTTAATGTATGTGTATATATGCACATGCATATTCCTAACAGAAGAGAAGCACTCATAGTAGGTCTCATGATCCTTGTTTCTATAACTGGTCACCTGATTTTAGTTGGTATTATTAACTACCTTCTACTATCCATTCTATATTTCCTCTGCCCTCAGCAAGCACTTTGGCAGGTCTTAGATTTTTACTTCATTCCTGAAGGATCCAGACCATTTACTGTCCTGCCTGTATTGGGTTGTTGCAGACTCCCATTGACTTTAATCACAGGGCATGGTAACACCAAGAGATGCCCCAGTGGGTCTTCTGCATTCCAGACATACTCTTCCTTACCACCACGATGGAGAGCCAGTCTAAGTTCCCTCTGGTAGACTGGTTCAATCGCCCCACCCCTAAAACCATTACTCCTTTCTTAGCCTGTAGACTTAAGGACGCCAAGACCCCAAATAGCCAAGGAGAAGTTTTAGTTTCCAGTTCAATGGAATGTATGTTATGCTCCTGGAAGAAACATCCCCTGCTCTGGAACCAAAACAGCCATGTCATCAGAACACAGATTCTTCAGAATAGGAAGCAAAATTTTTTCTAATAGGTCACTAGGGGTGATAGTAAAGAGTTCTGTTCTCAGCTCCACCCCTTGATTCCTGGACCCATGAATCCAGGCTATAAGAGAAATGGTGCCACATATTGGATACGGATTCAAAGCATATGCCACCTTCTAAAGGACCCTATCCCAGTCCTCAGACTATTGCCACCTAATTATTACAGTAACTGTGTCTTTAAAGGGCCGTTACACTGTTCTCTCAAGCCAGCTGGTTTCAAATGGTCTGGGGCATGGTAAGACCAGTGGATTCCATAAGCATGGGCCCATTGACAGACTTCGTTTGCCTTGAAGTGAGCTCCCTGGTCAGAAGCAATGTGGTGAAGAATATCATGGCAGTGGATAAAGCATTCTTTGAGTCCATGGATGGTAGTTTTGGTGGAATCATTATACACAGGAAAGGCAAATCCAGAATAAGTATCTATTCCAGTAAGGACAAAACGTTGCCTTTTCCATGATAGAAGTGGCCCAGTGTTGTCCAGCTGCCACCATGTTGCTTATTGGTCACCCCAGGGGATGGTTCCATATTGGGGGCTCAGTGTTGGTCTCTGTTGCAGGCCAGGTGAGAGGGAGTCCATGTTGTTGAGCCCACGGAGATAACCTCCACTTTTGCTACTATGCCCACCTTGTTTATGGGCCCACTGGGCAATAACAGGGATGGCTGGGGAAAGAGATTGACTGTCCACCGACTAGATCGTCCTACCCATCTGATTACTGAATGTCCTCCACTGAAGTTACCCTTTGATGAACATCTACACAAGACTCAAGTATCTGTATGTCCTTTGCCCATTTGGAAAGATCTATCCATGTGCTTTTCACTCTAAGCCTCTGACTATCCAGCCAAACCATTAACTACATCCCATAAATCAATATGCAATTGCGCATCTGGCCATTTTTCCTTCCAAGCAAAATGCATGACTATGTGCACTGCCTAGTGCACGAGTGTCCTTCAGGGTTGTTCCAGAAAGGGGCTATAATGCTGCAGTTGTCCACCTCTGGGTCTCACCTGAATAGTGTGTAAAACCATCTGCTATCCAAGCCCTACTCATTTCTCCCCCAGCCAGCTGGTCACAGGGTATACCCCAAGAGGCTTTATAAGTCCGTGCTTGGGGACAGAAGCACTGGAACAGGGGTAGGAGCCATAAGCGTTTGGGCAACTTCTTCATGTAACTTGTTTGTGCTTTCAGGACCTGCTTGGGTTCGGTCCTGTATATGCCGCTTCCACTTGATAGTTGTGCTGTTGCACATATCCAACTTTATGGTTTGCTGGATCAGATAACACCAAACTCATGATGGGCCCCTCAGGTCTTATGATAACTTGGTGATCCCTGATCCCATGGCGCAGAGAATCTTGCAGAAGAGGAGGCAGTAAGAATGTGAGAGGGTGGGGAGGGGTGCTATCAGACAGGATCTTCTAGTCATGACAGGGCTCTGCACTCGAGAACTCACTGCAGTAATGTCGACTTCTGCAAGACTTGCACAATGATGGGTCTATGAACATTTCATCACGGGAAGGAGAGGGTCTCAAGAGATACTATGCCGCCCCGAGAGACTGAGGATTGGTACCAGACAGGAAAAGAAATACTTTCCTCAGTGAATTACCCAAGGATAAGGCATTATCCACACCCCAGCTAGTGCTCAGGCACTCACCAGTACAGGTCACACATGCAGAAAGATGTGAAAGTGTGGGGAGATTAGCTGGAAAGGAGAAAGTGTATGGTAGGAAAGGAGAGGGGATGGGATTGGGGCGTAAGGGGGGTGGAAATGATATGAACTCATTGCATTCCTGTATAAAATGTCAAAGAATTAAAAAATGAAAGCAAAACAGTAACAATGAGGTATTGCTTCACACCCACTGGGATGACTGGAATGAAAAGGTGACATATTAATAGCTGTTGACAGGATGTGGAGAAATTCTGAGCCCTCCTACACAGCTGGTGGTAGTGGAAAGAAGGTAACCCCTTTTCTCAAATGACTAAACATAGAGTTTATAAATGACCCAGAAGTCTGACTGTTAGATAAATACCCAAGACAAACAAAACATATGTTCACACAGAAGCGTGCATGAAAAACCCATATATCAGTATTGTTCATGCTTTCCAAAGTTGACCACACAGATAAACAAAATGTAGTAGATACATACAATGAAATATTACTCAACCATAAGAGGAATCAATTACTGATGCATGCCAAAACATAAATGAGAGAAGCTACATAAGTTCAATTTATATGAACTATGCAGAACAGGCGTCAGCTAAGAAATGGAGGTGACCTACAGAGTGGATTGGAGTTGCCTTGGTGATTGATGAGGGTTGAGGTGGCACAGAGAGGTGGGGTGAGAGATGACGGACATGGGTTTCTGCTGGAGGAGATGACAATGTTTTAAACTGGCGGCTGCACCCCACTCTGCAGATGTGCATTCTTTAGTGAGTGAACCTTGAGATGTAGGAAAGAGGTCTGCAATCAAGCTGTTTTCCTAAACAAAGGGAATCCTATCTAGACTACACAGGAGACGCTTGCCAGTCAATCAGAAAGTGACAGAAATCTTCACGGCCCCCCGGATAAAGGGTCTGAAATTATGAGGGAGGAAACAAAAGAAGCTCCTGAGAAGATGCTCAAATGTAGTGGTCATTTGGAAAACCCAAAGCATTCAACAATGAGACTGAAGCTCACAGTCCAAGTGCTGGCAGAAATGACGGGGCTGCATGTTATCAAGTGTTGCCAGAGATGTGAGGGGACATAGCTCCTGGTGTGGCGGGTGGGGAAGGACATAGTTGGTGTGCCTTTAGATTGTGGTTAGTCCTGTAGATGAACAGTTCTGCCTCTTAGCATATGTACCAAAGAGATTCCGATACACATCCACAGTGGGGCGTAGGCATGTCTGATGTTGAAGAGGGTTCCTTAAAGGGTATCCCTGGTTTGCACCTGCTTACCCCTAAAGTTTATATTTTCACCCAACAACTCGATGACATCATTCAAACTTCTTAAGTGCTCTTTTCACTAATCTTCATTCAGATACTTTGCCGATGATATAAGGAAGGCATTGGAGGTCAGTGTTGTGCAATGAAGCTTCATGTATTCGCTTACTTTACAGAGGGCGGACAGGATCTTTGCAGGCTCACTGTTGCCTCAAAAAATGCTGATTGTTTTTGGACAACTAAGGAGTTGAAAAAGAAATGTCAGCCAGGCCCAATGCAGAATGAGGCAAGCCCTCCCCCTGCATTCGTTGTCTAGTCAACAGGGTTGGATACCACAGCACACATGAGAGACACTACTTCGTCATTTATCCAGTCATTTCCCATCAGCCACCTGGCCTCCTCATCCCGGGGTGCTGACATCCTGCCTGGCACTGGCCCCCTGGTTCTGACAGGCTTTGGGCCAGTGCTACGGTCATTACCTCTCTCAGCAGGCTGCTGAAACTAGCCTGGGATGGGTGAGCAATCTCTACTTCCCGAATGCTTTCTTGAAGGGGAGTAAACTACATAGAACATTCTGGAGAATGGCGGGGGGGGGGAGGAGGCAGTAACCATGAGTCTCTAGAACAAGCTTGACCTTTTCAACCTGCGCCAGTCTGTCATTTGCTCCTCCTTTTGCCCCTTCGGTGAACTGTTGCTCAGGCTCTAAAGTCTTCCAGAGGCTCATAAACATTGGATTTTGCTTCTTATACATAGTTTCTCTAGAAACTCTGGCTCCATCTGCATCTTGCCACATTTGTCTATGGGTGGTCAAGATAGCATCTTTGCTCTGCCCATCTCTTGTCCCCATTTTATTGCTTTAGTAGTTTATGAACCCGATTTACACACCTGTCTAAATCACTCAGTGAAGCCTCCTCCCCTGTTTCTTAGAAACAGTGACATCTTCCCCAGCAGCTAAGAGACTTTCTTAGACCGTGAGAGACTGGCGATTCGAGAGACGGAATGCCTACACTTGGTGCCTCCAGCCCACCTGCCTCCTGTCTGCATTGAGAGGGAACTCCTCGAATGTCCTGTTTTGTATCTGACGCGGCATCCCGCGTGCGTGATATCTGTGCTTCCTCCTAAAGGCAGCGTGCGTGATATCTGTGCTTCCTCATACAGGCAGCGTGCGTGATATCTGTGCTTCCTCCTAAAGGCAGCGTGCGTGATATCTGTGCTTCCTCATAAAGGCAGTCCTGGGGCGCCGCGGCACTGCAGAGTGGCAGTGTCTGAAGTTCTCTGGTTCTGCCGAGTTCTGGTCTCTACCGAGTCAGCATCATCTCAGTATCAGATTCTTGGCAATGGCCACCGGTACAGCGGGCAGCTACAGTTCACCTTTGCCAGACTCCCTCCTACTTCATAAAGGTCATGACCCTCTGCGGGGTTCAGCACACCCTCTAAAGCACCATACCTGTACCAAGGTCCCTGCCTAACAACTCCTTTCTTAGCTTTTCTAAGAACATAGTCGTATCTGGCTCTGTGATCTGGGCATCAAACACTGCCTTCTGCGTGTCTGGCTCCCCCACTAATGCCTGGCCTTTATTATCTGCTCAGCTCAGACGCCCTGGAGGACCTTCCTCAGCCAGTGGTAACCAGTGTCCTAAGGACTCACCTGGGACAGTCCACAATGGGTTAATTTCCCTTGTATCACCTCAGGCTCTGCTGCCTCTGTCTCAAGGAGAGACAGGGAGTTAGACTGTCTGTTCCCACACTACTCAGACAGATCCCCCTTGTCCCCACATCCCCCACTGTCATGCCCCAGGCTCTGAGAGACCCTTTCGTCCCTTAACAGTCTCTCCTGACTCCTCCAGCAGTTCCAATGTGGAGTATTCCCTGGCAAACGCAGTTTACTACTGGACAGGGATGCTTAGTTCAGTTGTACTCCAGATTGCATTCAGTGTTAAGGGTGGGACTTAAATGGCATCTTTTATTGCTTCTACCTTATTCTCTTCCTCATCGCTAACTGATTCTTCTCATGGGTTCCAAGGTTTTAGATTCCTGGAAGTACTGTTGAACATTTCGTCTGACTTGTACATTCTTCCCCTCATATTCCACTAGCTGTTTCAACCTCTGCCTTGACTACTTCTGTCAAATCAAGAGAATATCTGCATGTATTTCCCTTGCTGCAGCTCCTCCCTTAATGGACAAGTTCCTTCGAGGCAGACAACTGAGCCTCTATTACACGTCTTATTGCCCATAGCAAACCGATACCCTGGCCTGGTTGCAATTCTATCACATGTGTGGTACTTTTAGGGATAGTAAAATGTTCTCTAATTGCTCAGTGTTTTGAGAGTATCTTGCATGGCAGACCCCATTCATCAAGGAGACCTGCTATCTTCCATGTCACCCTGGGATTTTCCCCTTAAGATCCTCCTCTCTCAGACAAGATGTCCTTGGTTGCATGTCTTATCACAGGACCCATACAAGCACCACCAGTAGAGCGAGGAAGCACACCTTTGGAAAAGGAATCGTCTCTGCAGACACTCGGTCCTCAGGTGGACCAACCTCAGTTGTGTGGGAAGCACAGGATTCTGGGAAGACACACCACAACCCAGCAAGGCCTCTTCTTTGACCTCATTGCAGAGAGTGGGTGAATTCCGAGGCCTGTGCTCTGGGCTGAAGTGTGGTGGCCCGAGGACCTGCACGGAGGAGTCTGCGTGGAGCATGACAAGACTTAGGAGTCGGAGGTGGAGGGCAAGGGGGCCGTAGGCAAGGGGACGAGGTACAGTCACGATTCTAAGATGTGTGACGCGTCCTCGGGGCACGAGAGGAAGGCACTGCCTGAGGCTCGTATCACCACTGGGAGAGTGTTTGTGAAGAGATGTTGGGGAGGAGGAGGTGAAAGGGACTTGAGCAACCCAGCGGAGACCAGGGGGAAGAGAAGCCTTTGAGAGAGGCCTTGGCAGCCCCGGGAGCCCCGGGCACGTGGAATCTTTGGGTAGAAAGGCTGGGGTGAGAGCCGTGCTTGTTTCTGAAACAAGATCGAGTCCTGCAGCCTGTAATCCACTGTGTCGTCCAGGCTGGCCTTGAACTTGCTGCAACCTTCTTACCTCAGCCTCCAGAGTGACGGGATTGATACCGTGCCTGACCAAGGCCACTGGTTCTTGACTCATGTTTGTGAAATGAGGTGTAAATCCCAGGTTTCGAGCTCTGTGGCCATGAGCTGGCTCCCTGTGCTACGTGCCCAGTCGCCTAGCCTTTCTGTTGTAGGTGACCTAGGGCACAGCCCTTCCCTTGCTGCAGTTAATGATTGGTGACAATTAACGATAAAACCCGGGCAAAGATTATACCCTTTGAGTCCTCAGCTGCCTGCCTTCCTTAAAGGGACAGAACCAAACCATCCGGGGACAGAGACATCTAGTCCTGTGTGCATGGCCAGGGGTCAACTGGCCAGAGATGAGACCCCAGCTTACAGATGTCCTGTTTTTAGACTTTGATGTTCTGGTTTCAGGCGTCCTCCCTCTCTCCTATCAGAGATGGGCTGGAATAATCTAAAGTGGGATTGTGTCCACAGAACCACAGAAAAGAGATGGACCCTGGCTAGAGGTGGGTAAGAGTGGTCTCTGGGCTAGATCTTTCTGGAACAAAGCCAGTGCCATAGACTTCGCCATGGATTAGGGAATACTAATTTGCAGGGAGGAAATTCCATTGCTTTTCAAAATTAGGGGTTCTGGGAGGTCCAGAGACTTTGATCCTGCCCTTCCTGATATAGGAGAACATTTTCAAGTGCCTTTCTCTGTTTCTATCACTGGCTAACTTTCTCCTTTTTTTCTTCTTTCTTTCTTTCCTTCCTTCTTTCCATCCTTCCTTCTTTCCTTCCTTCTTTCCTTCTTTCCTTCTTTCTTTCCTTCTTTCCTTCTTTCTTTCCTTCTTTCCATCTTTCTTTCTTTCCTTCTTTCCATCCTTCCTTCTTTCCATCCTTCCTCTTCTTTCTCTTCTTTCTTTCTTTCTTTCTTTCTTTCTTTCTTTCCTTCTTCTTCTTTCTTTCATCTTCCTTCTTTCCATCCTTTCCTCTTATTCTTTCTTTAATTCTTCTTCTTTCTCTTTTCTTTCTTTCTTTCTTTCTTTCTTTCTTTCTTCTTTCTTTCTTTCTTCCTTCCTTCCTTCCTTCCTTCCTTCCTTCCTTCCTTCCTTCCTTCCTTTCCTCCTCCTTCCCTCCTCCCTTCCCTCCTTCTTTCCTCCCTTCCTCCCTCCCTCCCTCCCTCCCTCTCTCCCTCCCTCGTTCCCTCTCTCCCTCCCCCCTCTTCTTTCTCTGATTGTACATGCTAGGCAAGCACCCTACTACTGAGTTGCATCCACAGGCTGGATGCAGCTATTTTAGGGACACTCTCTGCACCAGGCATTTTTCCAAATCCCATGAGACATTAGTGAACAAAGTAAACAACCCAAGAGTCACAGTGCAGAGAGGCAGGAGGTGAACTGGAATCAAACCAAGTGGGCCTATAAATCAAGGGCGCAGGCCTAGTTGCTGGGAGAGTTTGTCGGAGGGATGCTGCCCGGAGGCTTGTCCTCCAAGTGTCCCCCACGGTATTGGTCGGCTGTGACTGTAGAAACAGTATGGTTCACGGGACAGGGGACTGAAAACTTGCCAGATCTGGTGCCAGATCCAAAAGACAACTTTCCAAACCACCTTGCAGGAGAGTGGGTGGAGCCACACCTGGAAGAGACCTGCTCAGTTTTGTACATCTTCTGCTTTCTATTTAAATTTTCCCTCTGCTTGGACGCCCAAGAGATGCACCTCCTCCCAATGTGGTCCTACTTGGTAACTTTCCTTTTCTTGCTTGATTTTGCTCCTGATGGCATAGGGCAGGTGGCTGACCCGGAAGCACAACCCCAGCGACTGCTGAGAATGGGATGCCACTCATGGTGCACGCAGAGGTTCTGTCCGGTGTCCGCTGTCGCGGCCCGATGGGCCATGATGGTCGCCACGGTCAGGGTCGGTGGAGTGGATGTGGTGAGAAGCGACAGGGTCTGCATGGACTTGAAGGGAGGCCAGGAGCTTGCTGTGCAGGGGGGGTGTGAGATGTGAGAGGGGAGGGGGGCCGCGGAGCTCCCAGGTGGGTTTCCTCCCAGCAGGGGCGTGCGGCCGCGACAGCCCTTGCTCCTAGGCAGCTCCCTGCCTGCTGCCACTTCTGGACTCAGTGCTAGACCAGAAGCCATGCGAGGGGCAGAGGTGGAAGGGAGCACCGGAACCTTCCCGAGGTCACAGCCAGGTCCTCTAGCTGCTCTTGCCAGGTTGTGCTGGCCGCCTGACAGCCGGTGGCCAGATCCTGCATCCCACAGATCCCGCATCCCATCCACCCTCTGCAAACCACCTCCAGTGACTCCGGGGTTGGCAGCAGGCACAGCAGAATTTTTCCATCCCTATGGTATCACTGTTATTAGCCACTTATGAAATATGCATTGGATTTTTAAAGCAAAAGAAGAACCATCAAGGACTCCAAAAAACAAGAAGTAAAGTAGAAGTCTGTTGCTAATCTTTGGAATAAAGAGTGTGTGTGTTGAAAAAGCACAATGCCTGAGGGTTGTCTTGCACCTCCACACTCACATCCTGGTGTACACATACCTGCGTGTGTGTACAACACACACACACACACACACACACACACACACAGAGTAGAGAGAACAATGAAAGACATTGCTTTCGAGAAGTCTGGCTGTGCAAGAGAAGAACGATATCCAGGATCAAGAGGGAAAAAAATAAAAGCGAGCAAGAGATTCTGTTTTATGCTTTTTAACTGTGGAAACTTATCAGTTAGCACGTGAATATATTTGTGTAGCTGCACAGCTACGTGTGAATACATGCATGCATGGTGTAGAAAGAAAGAGCTTGTGCCGTTGGGTGCGTGACCTCAAGTGATACAAGGGCGCGTCTGTGTTAAGAAATTTGGTGACTGGGACATCCGGATGTTTTCTGGATTGGCAGCATTCTGAAAATCCTCAGGACAGTTTTTACCTTTGTGCCCGCCCTCCAGGGACTCAGTTTCAGAGGACATACTGTAGAATGGTTATTAGTTTAGAATGTAGTGGGGTCTGGGTTTAAATCCAAATTCTGCATACTGGAGTTAGTGTGGACAGAGCAGTCAGCTTTTAAAATCTGATTCTTAATTGTAAAATGGGGATGATAACAAACATTAAGGGACCAATAAAGTTGCTGAGAGGATCAGGTGAAATAAATGTATGTATAGCACTTAACAAGTGTTATTGATACAGAAGTCATGAGGTTACTAGGATGTTGCTTTCAGTTGGATGTGAGTGTACATGGTACATGCTCATATGGATATGCATGCACATACGTGTATGTTGTGTGTTTATATGTGGACATGGGTATGATTATAAGAGAGGCCTTGGGATATAATAAGTGCAAGAACGGCTTCTAGATTTTTCTCCTTGCTGTCGTCCTGAAGCTGGCACACTCATATCTTAGTTTCTTTATAACATATTTCTATATCTCTCCCCTCTCTAGTTCTTAACCCCCTTTCTAACTCATGTGGATTGGTCATGGCAGGAATCAAAACTTCTAGTACCAGCTGGTTTTCAGGTGTCTCTGGGGAAAGTCATGTTGTCATGGGAGTACCCCAGTTCCAGCATGATTCATTGATGGGGGGCTCCATCATTCTGCAGCTGACCACAGACACCCCTGGGAATAAGCTAAATGTAAAGAATGCCAAGCCCCGCACCTCCCTTCCTGGGAGCGCTGGCCTCCCGCCCGCGTCCAGTGGGCCACGGTGTTCTCCCTCCTGAGTGTCTTTGGGCTCCTCTCTAGACTTTAAATCTTTCCTATCACTGTCCGTCTCGGGGCTTTGCAGCCCCAGCACAATGACACTCGGAGTCTGAAAACTGTTACAGCTTCAGAAGCTGTTTGGCAGCTTCCCCAGACTCCGTAAAGAACCCAAGCGCCCGCCACTCAGTTATGACAAAAGAGGATGTCACCAGACGCTGTCAGACTTTCCTTTTGCTGTTTGATTTTCTCTAAGGCAGGGTCTCACTCTGCATCCAGGCTGGTCCCTGGACTCACTGCGTGGCCCAGGCTGGTCCCTGGACTCACTGCGTGGCCCAGGCTGGTCCCTGGACCCACTGTGTGGCCCAGGCTGGCCTGGCACTTTCTGTCCTCACTGCCAGGTAGTACTTGGGAGGAAAACTCTCACCCCACCTAGAAGCACTGATCTAGAGATAAACACTCAGGATTTGCTCCTGAATGTGGTTGGTGCCATCTGACCCTCCCAGCTCTTATCTGGGGTCCCTCTCTTGCCATCTGCCCCCCACTTTTTTTTACTGGAACATAAATCTGATTACCTTTCCTCTGCTTTGCCGTGTTTCAGCTGTCTACTGGGTGAAATGCCAACCCCTTAATTAGGCATCACAATCCTTTACCATACAGCTAAGATCTACCCCGGCTCTGGGGGTCCAGGCTGCTGGCTCACTGGGGATCCTGGCGGTGCCTATCTGGCCCCTCCCCCCATGCCCAGCAGCGGACCCATCTCTCCTCCAGTCTCTGGTCAGCTCTCCAGAGCTGCCTCCTCACTGTCTCCAGGGCACTTCCAGCCTTTTCCATCACGTTTGTCACAAATCTGTCTCTTCTTCTTGACATGGGAACTTTATCTCAACATATTGGAATGTTATACAGCCTGGGGCATGATGGTGACTGCTCACTTTTTGTGTATATGTGCGCATGGATGTGGACAGACATGTGTATCAGAGGGCACTGTGTGGCTGTGGAAGCCCAAGGGTGACATCAGGAATCATCCTGGATCATTCAGTCCTTATTGTTTTGCTCTGGGGTTTCCCAGACTCTGCCTTCCAGGGCCTGACATACAGGCCACCACCATTTCTGCCTGGAATTTTTACGTGGGATCTGAACTCAAATTCTTCTGATTACGAGGGCAAAGGCTTCAGCCACTGGCCATCTTCTCAGTCCATTTTTTTTTTGACTGAAGGGATGAACTGTGGGTGCACACAAGGAAGCTGGGAGACGGGCCAGTGGCGTTATTTTAATTCTTTTAATTCTTTTTTGGGCCTAGGCGTCGAACTTATGACCTCATGCATGCAGGGTCTCTACCACAGAACTCTGTCCCCAATCTCTGTGTGGCCCCTTCTAAGAAAGAAACACACTTACTACCCAATTTCCGCTGAGTCAGCCACAGGATGGGACTCAGGGAACCTAGGAAAGGGTCTTCAAGTGACCTCTAGGCTCTCAGTGGAAGGACCCCTGGCATGCTCTAGTGAGCTTGTTTTCTGGCCTCCCAGCCCCACACTCCGAAGGGCCTGCCCTGGCTTGGGGTTTGTCCTTGCTGTCTTAGGATTCCTAATGCTTTTATTTCCCACTGGGCTCCGTGACGTATGTAGCTGATTCCACCAGGAATGAAGCAGACAGGGTCTTTGTGGGGATGAGAGAGGGTACGTTCTCGAGCCTTTAGTTCCTGTTGTGTGAACGTAAAGGGGCTGCTTTCCTTCCTCGTTAAGGATGCCTGAAGGTGCCCACCCCTGTCTGAGCCTATCCCACTCGTTGTGGGGGTGAAACCTGCCACGCACAGGGTGACATCAGAAAAGGAACTGCCTACGGATGCAGATCTTAAAAGAGGGATAGAATCTCCTGGGGGCAGTGGGCATGGCAGGACAGGGCTATAATCCCAGCACTTGGGGTACACAGGCAGGAAGGTCAAGTTTCAAAGGCTCCGTCAGATACTTAGCGAGTGTAGGGCCCACCTATAATCCCAGCACGTGGGCCTGGGTTCGAGGCCAGCCTCCAGCCCCGCACTTGGCTTGCGCTTTGCCCTAGGTGCCTTAACATTCTAACTTTTCAAAGGGGCCCTGAGTTTCTATTTCCTGCTGGGTGTGCCATGTGCACACGGCCCTGGCCGGGTCAGGAAGGGGTGTGGGGGCGCGGTGTGCAGTCACTCTGCATGTTAATGCATGATAAATTCATGATCAAACAGCTTGTAAGGAACAAGGGGTTTTTAAAACTTTATTGTGTGTGTGTGTGTGCGCGCGCGCGCTCGTGCGTGCGCGCATCAGAGAGCATTGTGTGTCCAGGACCAAGGGTGACTTCGGGAATCATCCTGGATTGCTTCTACCCTCATTTGCTTTGCTTTGGGATTTCCCAGGCTCTGCCCACCAGGCTGCTGCTGTTTCCACCTGGTGTTTTTACGTGGGACCTGGGATCCGAACTCACAACCTTGAAGCTTGTGAGACAGAGTCTTAACCCCTGAGCCATATCTCCTCCGTAAGCAAGGGGTTTTTATTTCCTCTTACAATAGTCATATCACAGTTCCTTGTCCAGCTTGGCAGGAGATTTCATACCTATACCAAGGGCCGAGGGAACTGGCCACACCGTGTCCACACATCTGTAGCACTCACTGCTAAGAGGGGGACAATCCCTCCTCGTCAGACCACCATGTCTGGTCAAGTATACCAAAGCATACCAACTCCCCAGACAGATCCTCCTATCTCATCCACCTGCCTGGAGACCAGTCACACCTACCATGGCTGGACCTCCCCATGGTCACAAAATCTCCTGAGAATCACTGGGGGTTTAACTCACTCGCTATTTCTCTACACGTGAGCCCAGAGTTTGGACTCCGGACAGTCAAGTTGACACCTATATCCAGCTATAACAGGAGGTGGGGAGTGAGGGAAGAAGCTGTTGCAGGAGTGGAGTTAGCTTGGTAGGGTTGGTTCATAGATGAAAGAGTCCAGCTGAACACAGAGCTCCGCAGAGGCCCATTATCAGCAGGGGCCAGGAGGAGACTCCAGGCAGATAGGCTGCAGCAGAAGAACCCGGAGGCCAAAGTCTGAATGGACTTGGCCCTGGCGCATGCACTCCTTCCTCTTCGCATTCCTGCTTCGGTTTCATTCCTCTTAAGCTCCCCACTGGGGAACCAGCACTCCCTGGGCAGGGGGAGAAAGTGCCCCTTGGCTGTGAGCTAGGGCTGGGCTGCTTGACATTTGCACGGGGTGTCAGAAGGCAGGGCTGGCGGAAGCCATGGCTGTGCTGGGTTAATGTCCCTGACCCCCACAGCAAGACAGGGACATGGTTCAGCTGGTAAAGCGCTTGTTGTGCAACACGTGGATTTGAGTTTGGATCCCTCGCGTCTATGTGGAGCAAAACAGAGCCAAAAGGCCTGGTGATATGTGCCTGTAATCCAGTTCTAGGGAGATGAAGACGGACGATCCCTGGATTGTTGGCCAGTCAGCCCAATCAATCAGCAAGCTCCAGGTTTAGTGAGAGACTCTTGTCTCACAAAAATAGGTGAAGCGCAATTGAGGAAGACCCCCGAGGTTAACCTCTGGCGTCCACATTTGTGTGTGCGTGAGCACCACCCACGTGTCCACACATGCCCCACCAGCTGGAGAGTCTGGCCCCAGGTTTCCTATCACTGAAGTGCCCTGGAGGTGAGAAAGAAAGAGAGAGAGAGAGAAGACAAAAGAGAGGAAAGAGAGAGCGAGAGAGAAGAGAAAGGAGACAAAGAAGAAGAGAGGGAGAGAAAAGAGAGAGAGAGAGAGAGAGAGAGAGAGAGAGAGAGAGAGCGAGAGCGAGAGCGAGAGCGAGAGCGAGAGAGCATGCATGCTACAATACACACGTGAACCTGTAGAAGTAAGAGGACAACTTGGAAGGGAAGTTGGTTTTCTCTCTCCACCATGTGGTCTTCTGGGGATTGAACTCAGGTCACCAAGTTTGTCCACATGCACCTGTTACCCACCAAGCCATCTCACTAGCCCCAGGACTGTGGGGTTTTATCAACAGGAAGAAAAAAATGATACCACCGTATATTGTGCACATGAGCAGTGAGCTGGTTGGGGAAGTAGCGCAAATTGACAGCCAGCCTCAGAACCAAGATTGTCCAGCTTAGGGGAGGGCGACATGCTTGGAGAGTTAGTGGAGGCTCTGACGGATGCCCGTGTGCTGGGAACCCTGAGTTCCATCTTGCTCTCCATGGGGTCTGTGCCCACAAGATTCGGTAGAGTTTTCTCAGTTTCATTCTGTGTGGGATGTAAATGGAGGGCGAGTGAGAGTGTGTGCCCCGCGTCCATGTTAGCAGAAGGCGCGTCTTGCAGGCAGGAGCCTGCAGGAGGTGACTGGTCACTTTTCACACAGAGGCCCCTGGCCAGTCTCTCCTGCACTTGTAGAGTCCTTTGCACATGTGTTTGCACATGCATATCTGAGTTTGCCTGAGGAAGGAATGACTATGGAAACCTAGACCTGGGTCCCCAGCTGTCCTCCCGAGGCCGGTTGCAAGGCCTCGTGTAATCCTGGACCCCGCAGAGCAGGCGTTCTCCGTCAGCTCACACGACTGCAAAGCAGCAGAACCGACCTTGATCCTGCGTCTCAGTGGCTCCCACACTGGCAGCTGCCTTCCGTCACACAGGGCGTCCCTGTGGCCAAGCGCTAACTACACTTCAAAGGGAACAAGATGGGGTCAGCAGGACAGGTAAGGACCTTCTGGTGAGACACATCCTGAGCCTCAACGTCCTCCACCCTCTGTCTTGCTGCAAAAATCTGTTTTGGAAAGGACTTCGTGTGTATGTGGGGCGGGTGTCTAAGAAAAAATGCCCACCGTGAAAGCACAGCAATCTTAGTGTGTCCCGTTTACGCACTTGAAAACACTTCAGACACGTCTTATACTTCAGTAGCTTTCACCATTGCAAAGGCATTTGTTGCTTGTCCTAGAAGGCAGGCTTCACATCTAGAAAGTCATCTTTTAGCACCTATTAATGTCTCTTTTTTATTTTTATTTTATTTTGAGATAGATTTTCTTTTTTATTATTTATTATTTATTCAATTGTGTGTGCGTGCGTGCATGTGTGTGTGTGTGTGTGTGTGTGTGTGTGTGTGTGTGTGTGTGTGTAGAACCACGGGTGAATTCAGGAACCACCATAGACGCCTCCTCCTCCTTGTTTACTCTGCCCCTGGATTCACAGGCTCCGCCCTACCAGGACCAGAAACGCAGGCCGCCCCCACTTCCACCCATCGTCTATACGTGGGGTCTAGGATCCGAACTCAGGACCTTCCGTCTGCAAGGCAGAGGCTTAACCCCTGAGCCACCTCTCCAGCCCCAATATCTCTTTTTTTAAAGAGAGATAGAGAGATAGAGAGATAGAGATAGATAGATAGATAGATAGATAGAGAGAAAGAGAGAGAGAGAGAGAATATTCCCATGTGTGGAAGCCAGTGGACGACTTTTGGAAGCTGGGTCTCTCCTTCCACACAAGCACCTCTACCCTCCAAGTCGTCTTGCAGGCCCAGTAGAGTCTGTGTAGTAGATCTTCAGGCTCGCAGGCACGGGGGGCCGGTTCTTCAGGCCCTTGACCCTTCTCCTGCCCAGTGACGCTAATGGGGTCTGCTGAATCCCAGTGAAGCTCCAGAGAAGATTCTGGTTCTTCAAGGGGACGGGAGATGAACTGGGGTCTCTATTCTGTAGAAGTGTAACTCTCTCTTCTTTCCCTTACTGACAGTGTATAGAATGCACCCATCCTTATCTTTTCCGCTTCCTAACTAACCTTCTATACCCTGGGGGACAAAAGCTGTCAGGTGCACTGTGGCCCCGAAAGCAAGCTGGCTCCTGATCCACGAGGAAAAACCTCTTGAGACATAAGGAAGATGCTTCTTTTTAAAATTCCATTAGGAAATTGTTGCACCTGGACCGCTCCGCCGCTGGATGGAGCGCTCTCTGAAGGGCTTCTGAAGTTACTCCGTCAGGGTGTTCTCAGAATCTCCCTACGTCCCTCCCCATGACTCCTTTCCCTTTTCTTCTTCCTCCCTTCCCCATCTTTTTTGAGGGTTTCACTGAAGCTGTTGTCTGAGCATTTTCTTTCTCTCTCTCTCTCTCTCTCTCTCTCTCTCTCTCTCTCTCTCCCTCCCTCTCTGTGTGCATGTATGGCATATGAGTGTGTACAGATTTGCTCACCTGTGTATGCACCCGTGTGGACATCAGAGTCGACTCTGAGGGCCTCTCTCTGTTGCGTGCCACTTTGTGTTTTTCTGAGTCAGGGTTTCTCGCTGAACCTGGAACTGTCACTTCGGCTGACAGGCTGGTCAGCGAGGCATCCATCCATCTCCCTGCCCCCGTCGCAGCACTGGAGTGACAGACATGCTGCCAGCTTAGATTTCACATGGGTTCTGGGGTCCAAACTCAGGTCTTCAGGTTTGCACAGCAAGTGCTTTGCCCACTGTGCATCTCAGTTTTTTTCATTACCGAGACAGGTCTTAGCATCTTGTATCATTAGGAAAGGTCATTTTGGAGAAGGGCAGCCCATGCCCACTCTGAGCAGAAGCCCCCAGCACCCCAAACTACAGAGAAGAAATTTGAGCCCTGTTTACAGAGACTGTGTGGGAGAAGGTGATGACGGACCAGAACGTGGAGCCACTGCATCCTCGCAGCTGTTCGTATCGTCCCTTCATGGCCCAGACATTTTCCAGATGAAGAAACCTGGCTTGAAACACCTTATCTTCCTTGTCAGGGCCTGATCCCGGGTCAGCCTCAGCCGGGTCCCAGGGAGAAGACCCCCCCATGTTCCAACAATGGCTGGCATAGATGCCTGGACTCAGCCCCTATTCTGCTTACTGCCAGGGGGTCGCTCAGCAAGGTGTCCCCTGGACAGAGAGCTCAGGCTGTCTGAGGAGAGCGGGCCTTGTGCCTAACTTGAGAGGCAGATGTTTGATGTTACTCTGGGGCGGAGGAGGGGCTGTGTCTAGAAGTCTGGGGGTTTCCAATGCCAAGAATCTTCCTCATTTTGAGCTGCCTGGATTTTCATCGCATATCTAAGGGAAACACCAACTCCACAGCGCATGACTTAGGCCACTGCCCGCAAGGCAAAGGAAGCGGTGGTTAGTGTTTGTGACTTGGACATCATCAGCGTTTTCTCTAGAGTTACAGAGATGAGGGGCTGGTGCTTCCACTGGGCTTTGGGGATTTGCAAATGCTCGGTATAGAAGGGGCCTTTCCACATGTGCTCGGATGCGTCCCAAAAGAGCAAGGCCTTGCTCGGCTGGGCCTCCTGGGTCTCGTGTCACCTTGTACCTCTTAGGCAGCTCCCTGGGCTTCTCAGGCCGTGGAGCTCAGGGGTTGGACCATGGTCCTGTTTTCCTGGTTTCTCCTTGGGCTTCTTCCGCGGGATGTCTGAGGCGGACAGAGCCACAGCAGCGTGAGCTCCACGAGTCTCCTGGGTTTCTCTTCCGCCCACCATCCCACCAGCTTTGCCCTGAGAGTGTGTCTCTGCGTCCCCGCCCTTCAGGATTCTGGTCTCTAAGGAAGGCAGCCACGGGTTGGAAAGAGCATCTCTGGACTGTGGGGTCTGAAGGCAGCCATGCAGGTCTTAGTGATCCCTTCCACCCCTTGGAGCAGACAGACCACTCTGCAGTGCACCTGAGGTCTCCTTGGAAGGGCTTCTAACTGCTGGACCCTGCTTTAGCTGTTCTAGAGGGGAGCCCACCTGGGTTCCAGATTTCCAGACAGCCCCGGGGAAGTTTTCAGGTTCAGCGGAGGCAGGACCTCTTGGGAAACAACCATTCAGAGATAAGAGCACTTATGGAAACGTTGGCTATGGCTTTTAAAGTGAAGCTGCAGGTTCTCATTGCTTAAGTGTCAAGTTTTTTTTTGATATATGACGTCAAAGAACTGGAATATCCTCTTGCTATTTGTGGTAATGACGATTCTTGATAAGTATACAAGGACACTTGTTGTAGGGCAATTATGTCTCCTCCACCTCTCCATGTTGATGTGCTGGTCTCCAGGGCCTCAAAATGACTGTATATGGGGAGAAACAGGGTTTGAAAAGAAGTCGTTAAACGGAGTGCTGAGATGGCTCAGTGGGTAAAGGAGCTTGCCAGGCATGTCTGTTGGCCTGAGTTCAATCCCACAGGGTGGGAAGAGAAGACCGAGTCCCCAGATTTGTCCTCTAACCTCCACACATGCACACACACACACACACACACACACACACACACACACACACACGCAAACACACACACACACACACACACACACACACACACACACACACACACGAATAATTAAAAGTCCTTAGCCAATAAGTACTTCTGCTAAGTACCTCAGGGTGGTGGGTGATTTCCATGTGCCGTTTATAGCGCTGAGCGCTCCACAGTCACATATTCTCGGCTCTTTGGCCAGTTGTGGTTCTCTGTCGTATGCCTCTTCCATTGCAAAAGGAAGTTTCTTGGCCAAGTTGAGAGCGTCTCTAATCTGTGGGTCTAGTGATAAGTGTTTAGATGGCTCACAATCCTAAAATTCTTGCTGAAACTCATCCGTGGGGACGCGTCTGGCAACGCCTCCAGAGAGCATCCCCGTCTGCTGCGGCTGACGTCAAGTACCAGCAGGCCACTGGAACACCGGGCCGAGTGGCAGAGAAGCTTGAATAGCAGGCGGATCTGTCACTCAGACTTCTGTTCTGGGTCCCACGAAATCTAGAAGCGCTGAGTCACTTGATGGATAACCGGAACAGAACACTCAAGGCAGGGATGTGCTCTCTCCAAAATCAAAACCGGAAGGCTTGGCGTTGTGTTTTTTTCATGGTTATAGAGGGAGACAGATGGATCACTTGACCGTTACCTTCTGTCCAGCTATTCTGTGAGTGCTGCTGATAACTTCATGATCGAGCAGCTTATAGGGGACAAGGGTTTTATTTTGGTTTACAGTAGTCCAGTTATGATTCCTTGTCCAGCTTGGCAGTTGAAAGAACTGGCCGCACCGCATTTATGCATCCACATGACTGCTGAGAGAGGGACGTCCTTACTTGCCAGACCAGCATGTTGGACCAAGTACACCAAAGGATGCCAACTTCCTTACCAGTTCCCTCCATCTTATCTACCTGCCAGGGCACTAGCTATACCACCATGGTCTTGGCCTCCCTGTCAATCATGTTTTCTAGGGCTCATGCAACTACGAGCTCTTCACAACTCTGCCTAGAGCCCTAGCCTTTAGTTGCCAAATTGACATTGGGTGACAAAACTCCTACACCTTCAGAGGTCTAGCTGAGCTCTTAGAAATTTCACTGAAGTAGAAGTTCTCTCTACTGTATTTGGGTTTATTTTTCACAGTTGGCTTAACAGTGATCCCAGAGTGGATGCTACCTCAAATGTACTAGGTCTAATCTAAATCATGTCACTGACATAACACAGATTAGCATGTTATCTTGTGTGAGGGAAAAGTGCTCAAATACCTGTGAACTGAATTGTGACGTAAAACTAGAAACTTGGTCTGCCCCGGAGGGCAAATGATAAGGGTGTATTGCTGCCTGTGCTAGCTGACAGCAAACTGCCTCTGGTGGCCAGGGATGGGAGCAAGGCATTGGGCGAATCAGCAGCTGCACACCAAGTACCAGGGATGTGTTAATCAGCTCGGGCAGTGACACCACACTTGGTATAGCAGCTGCCCTCTGAACCTCGTAGTTAAGCTTACCCTAATCCGATGTCAGCCTCTAGATTCCATCCGACTTCTGCGCGGATTGACAGGGACCTGGATGGGGCTGTGGTAGGAGCTGCCACCTGAACACTTTTAAGTCCCTTATGGCAGCAGCGCTGACCTCTTCAATCCCTGCATGGTGCGGTTTCGAGACAGAGAGAGGCAGCTCTAGAAACTTGGGTTTGTCTTTTCCCATAATTGTTTTTGCCTCTACGGGTCAGAGAATCAGTGCGGGGATTCAGCCGGCTGTTAAACATGTTTATCCCGGTGGCGTGTTCTGTGACCAGACACGGAATGGTTCAGGACCTGCTGCATCTGCTGTGAGTCACATTTTAGCTAATGCTCCATCGATCGCCTGATCTCTGTGTAAGATGCTGCTCCTGCTGGAGGGCTCCAGGGATGTTTTGGGAGGTCTTGTGGAGTCAGTGTCACTTAAGAACCAGGGACTAGTACTTCACAAAAGTCTGATTATTTTCTCATTTCCCGATGGACTGTTTACACTGGTCAAAAGTCGTATGTCCCGTGAGTGAAAAGTAGGGGAAAGGTTATGCTGGGAGGGCTTGGGAGTGTACCCGGAGTCCTTCTCGGAGGGACCTTGACCCCCTTCACTCATGGGGTTCTGAAAATTGATTGGGGCCAATGATCTTCTGTCTCTATGACTTAAGTTGTACTGTCATTCAAGTGGCTTGAAGTTTTCTGCTTGGTCAGAGCAAGTGAGGGTCAAAGGTCAAATGAGGCGTCTTATCCATTTTGTCACTAGGAGCAGCACTTTCAACTCAGCGCCCCGGGTCTCCACAACTCAGCCTGCTCTGATTACTCCCTTGCCTCGGCTATCCATCTCCGTAATCATGCCTTCCTTGACTTTGACCGGGGAGAGTCACCGCTTGACCCCTGTGACCTTAGGGTCAATTGTTCTTACTTCCTCTCTCCAACCGAGTGGCAGCAGTTCTCGCGATAGGATCTGACCTGTGCCAGTTCTATGCCAGGCCGTCTGCAAACCACAGAGCTGCTGGAGCTATGAGGGTTCCCCTTATAAACCTGTTGTGCAACGTGTTGGTCAAAGTCCATCTTCTGGACCCTCCCAGTACCATAGAGTAGGTGTCAGTAACGGCAGCATCCAGTTTCCCTCCAGCTTTGCGTTGCTCCTGGACGCTACCCCAAAGGTTCACCGTCATCTGTGACTTGCTCACAGCAGGCCGTTCTTTGATCCAGCCAGCTGAACTGCTAGCCTGGTCCTGACTCTGAGATGTAATGGTGAATGCATGCCCACTACCTATCAGAGCCATATTGAGGACTTCAGCCAGATCCACATTTTTATCTCACACATTTATCATCCATCCCTGGTGGTTCTCTGGGTTTCTTTCTCCATAAATAACAAAGTTGAGCTTGCTCCTTGAGAATGGAGCACGTCTCTCACAGGTCAGACTTGATGCTCCACCTTTACAGGACCTGAGCTTTAAGCAGGTAGGTCTAGAAGTAAAGTGAGATGGTGGGACTTGATTCTGAGGTGAATCAACTTCATCTAGCTTCTGACTGGACTTAGGGACGCCATTGCAGTTTCCTAGGCAATACAGGCTTCGTGTCCTCCAGCTATTGATGTGAGTGTGTAAATCGAAGGTAAGGATGGAGAAACCGCTTTCACTCGTGAACAAGACTGATCCGAATCTGGAAGCTCTATCCCCAGCATCTCCGGGGTCCTGCACACATCCCCACCCACTTAGAGAATTCTATCCTTTCCTACCACAGAGCCCAGCTCATGCAGTAGACATGCCAGGAGGATGAGCCTTCAGCTTTTGTGGGAACTCAACGCACTGAATGATGAAGGTGTGAGCCTCACCTTCTGCAATTTCAGCCGTGGGCGACAAAAGGGACTGACGCTGACTTAGACACACTTAGAAACTTCCAAGGTTTCCTGTGGGACAGGAGACAGAGGTCAGATCTTTGTGCCCTTTCTTTTCCTATATCACTTGGTTATGAGGTGTTGGGAGTGACCAATCCACGATACTGCAAATGTTCAAACATCGTATGCAGAGTCACTTTTTGGAAATGGTAAATTAATAACATTCACTGTTTATTTTGCTTATCTCTTTAAGTGGTTGACACCACTAACTCTTAGTGCTCTGTACCTGAAAGTGAAGTCCTCAGAGCGACTAGGTTTCATGAGATTGGACGATCAATTCCACAAACCACAAAACCATTCGAGTAAATGTTTCTTTAAAATTTCCTCCTCAATACCACCTTTATTTCCAAAATCTGTTAATAGTTAGGGTTGCTGGAGAGACAGAAGGATTTATTCTTTTTTTGTTCCAACTTTTTAATAACTAAACTTATAATGATTGACATTTTACTTATTTTTTGAGTAGTTATTCTTTTTTAATTTATTTATTTTTCTGCTCATACAAACGTAATAGGTACCCTTGTCTCCTCCCTTCCTCCACCCCTCCCTGGACCTCCCTGCTCCCTCCCCTCTTTTCCCCTTCCTTCCCCCCCTCCCTTTTTCCTAGTGCCCCTCCCCCATCTCGGAAGCATCCTTTAATGTGTATATCAAACTTTCCTCTGAGTCCTCCTCTCTGATGAGGTGTAAGGACTCTGGCATTTCCTAGAATTCTTTCTTGTTTTCCCCTTAAGTATAGGAACACTATTGTGACTGTTTATCCCTTGCTTCTAAGGGTCCAAGTGCCTTTAGTCCATGCTAGACTTTGAGGGGTCAATGATAAGTTGGTCATTGCGCAGATCATGCAGAGTCCTATTACAATTGCTTCAGCCAGGATTTATTCTTTAAGAGAATATTTTGTTTGTTTATTTATTTGAGAGGAAGGAGGAGGAGGAGGAGGAGGAGGAGGAGGAGGAAGAGGAGAAGAAGAAGAAGAAGAAGAAGAAGAAGAAGAAGAAGAAGAAGAAGAAGAAGAAGAAGAAGAGAGAGGAGGTTGCCACAGTGAATGGGTGGCGGTCAGAAAACACTTTTGCTTCCACCATGTGGACTTCTAGGGGTCAAATCAGGTCACCAGGTGTGTGAACAGGCACCTTACCCATGGAGCCATCTCACTGACCTGAGGAATGATTTATTAGGGGGAAATGGCTAAGGTAGTTGTGCAGGTTGAGAAATTCCATGCCAGGCCACCTGCAAACTGGGGACCTTGGGATGTCAATAGGAGGGCGTAGTTCAATTCTAAAAAATCTCAGGACTGAGGAGCAGATGGCCGAGCATTTATTCTGAGGTCAAAGGCTTGAGAACCAGGTGGGCTGCTGGTGTAAGGCTTTGCGTCTGAAGGTCTGAGAGCCTGAAGTTCTGATGTCCAAAGACAGAAGAAGAAGAATACATTCATTGCTCCAATCCAGACAGGAAATTGCTTTTGAGTTCTACCTATGCCCCCAGCTGATTGGATGCAGCCCACCCATATGGAGGGCAGATCTTTCCCACTCAGTCCACGGACTCACATAATAGTATCGTCTAGACTCAGAAGCAATCCTTTGCCAATTTCGTAGGCATTCCTTAATCGACTCAAGACGAGCTATCACAGCTGGTAAACAGTCAACGTGACATACAGTTCATGCTTTCTTTCCTCATCGTACCTCAGACACACTGCTGTGCGTCCGTTTTTTGGGAAAATGTGCACATATATCATCTATTTATATCAATCAATCAATCAATCAATCAGTCATCTATCTATATTTATATTATCTATCTCTGTTATTTATCATCTATTTTCCTATCATTTATCTACACATCATCTACCACCATCTATCATTTATCTATAATCTCTCATGTATGTATGTATATATGTATGTATTTTGATATATGTATGTATGTATGTATGTATGATCTATCTCTATGTATCTACCATTAGTAGTGATACAAAATATAAGCAAAGCTTATCCTTGGAATGTGAAATAATATCTACTTTTTGTCCAGCTGTTACATTCCCTATGGTTCTTAAAATGGCACGCATTGTTTTTATGATCAGGCAAATTCAATAAAGGTCAAGAACAGAGTCCCTGTGGTCAACAGGACGACTCAGGAAAAGAAAAGTATAAAGGAAAAGGGGAAGTCACCCGGGCAACCTTCACAGTCGATGGGCTCTTCCCCTCTTCAGGCTGCAGCTGGGTCAGGTCTACCTGGGAGTGGGTCTGAGAGTGAGCGTCACACCCCACGTCCCCAGACAGCAGCAGAAGTAAGTTACTGATGCGAGCCCATTGGCTCTCCTTGGGAGAGCTCAGCCAGGGGTCACCACCAGTGTGCCCCCTGCGATCCTGTCAGTTTTCAGAACAGACCAGGTCTCTCTCTCCTGCTTTGCTGGGCTTTGCTGCTCTAGCATTAAAAGCACCTTGATCTCACGTGTGGGTGGTCCACAAACAAGTTCTACGTCTCAGACGCTGGTCCACACAAGGATGTTTTATTTGCTCCTTCTAATGGCTGCATGTCGTCATGCTACCTATGGAGATGTCAGACACACTGTGTCAACCCAGCAGACCCTGGTTCCAGAGCCATGTCTATCCCACCCCAGGTAAGGAGAGAATGGAAAGCCGCGGCTCCTGCTGGGGGTGTGGCTCAAGTGATGAGTCAGGTCTGTAATCAAGGACAGTCAAGCAGCGGTCACAGGCAGAGACTGAAGTGTATGTAGGGGAAAGAGGAGGGAGAGACAGGGGCTTACAGATTGCCCCCAGAGGGCGGCCTTTGCACTTCTGACACTGGCCAGGGGCAAGGAGGTCACTATGGACTGAAGGAGCCAGTAGAGGGCACAGCGTGAGGCCATCTAGGAGACAATGGCTACATAAGCACCCCGAGTTCTGTCCTGCTGGAATACTACTCAGCAGTATAAAGAACAACCTGATGCCGATGCTTACAACAGGCAGGGGCCCCATGACACTGCGCTAGTTAAGAGAAGTCAGATGCAAATGATGAGGAGCAAGTCTGGGAGAGGCAAACAGAGCTCTGAGAGGTGGGGTGGGAGCAGGGGCCGACAGAGAAAGGACATGGCAGAATTTCTGGAGTGATAAAGTGTTGGGTATCTTGATGGGGGTTCAGATGGCCCAGTGTGAGCGAGACACGTGGCATCTGAACATGGATCCACGGTGGCTGCATCCGGGCCCCCAGGAGCTGGGAGTGTGTTCCCTCGTGTGGCAAGAGATCTCTCGGATGTGATTAAGCTGAAGACGTGACGGTAGGGAGGACACCTGGGTGATGTAACCACCAGGGTTACGGAGTTTGGAAAGGTGCAGAAGGAGAGGTACCTATGGAAGCAAGGGGGTTGTGAGCCAGGGGATGTTCTAGAAGATGAAAAGGTAGTAGATGAGTTGTCTCTGGAGTTCTCCGAAGGAATCAGGCTTGTTGATACCTTGACTTTTGCTGGTTGACTTTAGACCACTAGGAGAACAGACATCCCAAATCGAGACAGAGTGTGATGATTTGTTCTAGGAAGAAGAGCAGGAATTCGCTGTCTGAGACCTGTCTGTTGCACCGTGTGCTTGCTTTACCTTAAAGGAAGCTGGGAAAGAACTACAGCAGAAATGGAATTCTGGTTCACGACATATGAACTGAATGTTTGGGGTGACTACAGCTCTCTCTGCACCATACTTAGAAATGCATAATTTTTAAATATCTTTATTATTTTTAGTGTTATATACATGAATATAGTGACTTTATAATATTTCCAACCCCTAGTCCCAAATTCCATCATGTCTCCTTTTCCCCTGTAACCCTTCATTTCCCCTGCCTGACTCCCTCCTATTTTCAAATCTTTTCACTTGTGTAGTCCACTGTGGTTCACGTGGTCTGTGATGATTTATGGCTGATCTGATTCATGCTCCAGCAAGCATCCTAGACCAGTGGGTGGAACACCGAAGGAAGCATTCTCCTTTACCTCCCCGTCAGCATCAGTCCTCGTGTCTCTCAGAGGGTGAGGAGCTTCTTGGGATGTTCTGATGTCATGGTGATATATTGATAAGACAATTTCCATGCAGTTCTTGTATGAGAGTGCACATCTGCCGTGAAATCGTGTATATCACAACTATGTCACGACCAGGAGATAATGACTGGCCCCGACCTTCCCACTTCAGACTCACCCTTACAATCTTGCCACCCTCTCTTCTGAGACGTTCCCTGTACCTTCGGGTGGGAGCCCTGTGTCGTTAGGGACAAGCAATCCGAAGACACTCATTTTCTGCATTTTGGAAAGTCCTGCTTTTCAGTAATAAACACCTTCTGTTGTAAAAGGAGCTTCTGGTTGAGTGCTGAGACTATAATAACAGACATTTATAGAGCTGTTTGGCGTACTGTCTTCCTAAGACATGCATAGAAATGTTAAGGCAATACTGTTTGGACCCACGTTAAAGCAAATACAGTCAAATGCTAATCATGTAATTTGTGTTTTCACCTCTTATGGTCTAAGTCATACCCTAGGCCGAGTTTTCTTTTCCTTTCTTTTAAAAGTTTTTATTTGGGGGACAGGTTATGCTATGTAGTCCTGACTGATGTGGAAATTGCTTTTGACCAGACCGAATATTGACTTGGGGTGATCCTCCTGCTTCTGCTTCAAGAGTGCTGGGGTTATGGGGTCATTACTGAGCCTGTTTTCCAGACTGAACTTTATTACCAGTTGTCCACTCATTTGAAATGTCAGTCACTTGGAGGGGAGGAGGGAGTTCCTCTAGCAAGTAGCCAGAGGCTCCTACCCTGTCTTTCTCATGGGGGTGAGTGAGGGAGGGGGAACCAGAACTCCTGAAACACATATGGTCTGAGGGCCAGGGAGTAGGAAGTCAGTGCATTTGAGCCTTACCTTTAAGGACGACCTTGTTTCAGAGAAGTGACAAACGCACTTGGAGATGCAAAACAGTGGAGTTGTTTTTTGTGTAGCCGGTCAGCCCAGGGAGCCCAGGGAGCCCAGGGGGAATGTCTTTCTCCAAAAACTTGGCACTGTTCTTTGTCCCATTTCCATGGCATAACTTTCTGGCCTTGAGGATTCTTACCCGAGCAACCCCGATCCTTCTTTCGTTCATAGGCTGTTCAGACTTTTCTCCATCCTCCCTTGCAGCTGGGCAAATTGGTTGCAGACACCAGAAGAAACTGTTATCAGAGACATTTCACATGAAGATCATTGATTCATTCTCAAAAGACAGAACAAAACAAAGCCTTTGCATGGATGGAGCGACAGAGATATTTACACACAGAAGGATTAAAGAAATGCTCAGGATCATGAGTTGCAATTTCCGAGTTCATGTCTGTTACACATCCTAGCTGCAGGGCCTTGGGCAAGCGACTGAAAGTCGCTGAGTCTCATGTCCCAAGACTGAGCCTCGCGGGGTTTCTGCGAGGATCCTAACACACAAAGTCAAAGCATTCACCAGGAAGTGTCTGGTGGGTTCTGGAAATGGCCGGCATTGTGATTGTTCATTGATCCGTGTCATGGTTTGAAATGTGTCCCCCACAGTCTCATGTGTTTGGCAAGGTCGTGGCACCTTGAGAGGTGGGGCCTGGCTGGAGCAAGGCAGTCACAAGGGGTGGGCCTTGAGGTGGATGAGTCCCACCCTACCTCCAGGAGAAGTCTGCCTTTGCAGCAAGCAGTCTGCAGCTCTCAGCCTCGAAGATGTCTGCGGTGACTTAGCCTCCTCCAGCTTTGGCCAGCCAGCCATGCCGCCTCTGCTTTGAGAGACTGTCCCTTCCCTCTGGAACCGTGAGCTGAATAAACCTCCCTTTATCCCTTAAGGTGACTGACTTTGGGTGCCCTCTCACAGCAGTAGTTAAGAGTAACGGTTACAATCGTGTCTCAGCAAACTGCACGGGCCGCTTATCTGTACACTTGGCTCATGTGCCACAGATATCTTGGAAACGACCGGCGCGCGTATACTTTGTGTCTAGACTATTTTGAACTTCAGACTTTAGCCGAGGGTTTCTCGCCAGCATTTTTCACTTGCCTGTCCCACAGGTGCCTCAGACACAGGAATGTTCCAAAAGTTTCCATGCCACGGGGAATGTTACCACCATCGATCCGGAAATGGGTTTTGGGATCTTGCCAGAGTCATTCTTTACTTTCCAGTTATACCCAAATGTACCAGCAAGTGTGTGTGTGTGTGTGTATGTGTGTGTGTGTGTGTGTGTGTGTGTGTGTGTGTGTGTGTGTGTGTGTGTTTGTGTGTGTGTGTGGACAGTTTCACCATGCAATCCAGGCTGCCTGAAACTCTCAATCCTCCTGTGTCAGCCTCCATAGTGCTCAGACTGCAGGCTTGGGCCTCCCTTGCTCAGTCTCAAGATCTGTTTCCTGGGAATTTCATTCGTGTATTTTCATACCACTACCTCCTGCGCATTTGTTTGGTCGTGGATTCGTGTTTTGCCAACATCCCTGCTCCCAGGCTCAGCGCCCCGTCTCTCTGTCCACTGGAATGGCCTCTCCAAGATGGAACACGGCCGTCTTGCTCCCCGTCTCCGCAGTCTCTCTCGGGTGCTCTGTCTCATGTGAACATTGCAGCTGAAGAGTCATTTCTGCAGGCTCTGCTCCCTGTACCCCGTCTAATCCTGTCCCCCAGGCCTGAAGGCCTCTGACTGTGATCCTTACTATGGTCTCCTCTCTGGGCTCTGTCCCCACCTGGCGCTGACCATCACCCTAGTCTCACCCCCTGGCTCGGTGAATAGCTCTCTGTCACCTCTGCACCCCATGTCCAGCTCTGAGGTTGATTCTAGGGGCTGTGTTCATGTGTCTGGATAGCAAGTGGAGTCAATTCCAGGCCCAACAGAGAGAAAGACGGAGGAGAAGAAGCTTCAGTGTGGAGTTGGGAACCTGCTGGACTCAGATGCATTTCCCAAGCGAGGCTCCCTGTTTACAGAGCTGTGGTAGGTCAGAGGAAATACGGGCCGTAGATTACCCAGGCTGGTCGGGGCTGCTGGGGTTTCCATGGAGCTGGGAAGGGGACTCAGGCGGCGCAGAGCTGGGCTAGGTGTTGGCACAGAGGGGGCCACAGGAACCTGAGTATTGATCTCATCCACCTGCCAAGTTACCTACCTGCTGAACCCAAAGTCGAGTCATGAGGGCAGCCCCTAAAGGCCAGCCTGACAGGCCAGGGCAAGGTCAGGGGGTGCAAGGCAGGTCTCATCCTGTGTGGACAGCAACTTCACCTGTGTGCAAGAAGCTGGTGCCTTTCCTTTCCTGGCTTCACTTTTCAATAAAATAGTCGTGCCTCAGCCGGCAGGCGAGGAAGTCGGGACGCCCTTCCGTTCTGGAGTTGCTGGCTGCTTCGCGTCTCCTGCATGCGTTCAGCTTATCCCGTGGGTAGCTCCTCAGGGGGAGCCATAAGAAAACAAACTAGACCTGTCGTTCCAGGTGGTTCTGAATATCTTCTGCAAACTTAGGAGTTTCTTCTCATTTTTCTTCATTAGAAGACTCGGATTCCAAATCTCTAGGGCACAGCCTGTTTCCACGAATGCAAATTCAATCTATGTGGCCTTCTTTCAGGCAGAGGCTCTGACCCCAATCACCAGCAAGACTACCCCGAAGGCTGGTGTAGCAACTCACACCTGTCATTCCAGCAGGAGGGGTGTGGCCAGACTGCACAACCAAACCAAACCAAACCAAACCAAACCAAACCAAACCAAACCAAACCAAACCAAACCAAACCAAACCAAACCCTCAACCAAAGAAAAACCACCCCTGAAGAAAGAACCGTTGAGTCCCAAAGGGATTCTGTATTCGTGGCGCTGCAATGCAGCAACGCTCTTGCTCAGCGATGGACCATTCCATTCAGGAGAGACCTCAGGGACTGGCGTGGCCTGGACTGGAGACCACTGGATGGTCACCATCAGCTAGGACATTTCAGGTTAGGACAAACTCCTGACTCAAGTCATACAGACGTCCTGGCTTCCCGGGCTTTACAGGGGCTGCGGAGGCAAGGGGGACGGCAGAGCCCCAGTGCACAGTGCAAGAGCCAGGCCAGGGCTCCCCCAAGAGCCAGGCCAGGGCTCCCCCAAGAGCCAGGCCAGGGCTCCCCCAAGAGCTAGGCCAGGGCTCCCCCAAGAGCCAGGCCAGGGCTCCCCCGCAACAGCTCCTCCTGTCAGGGAAACCCTGCACCGAGCCGGGCTGACTGCACCCTGCAGACCAGAGGTGCTGCGCTGGGGCCACCTCTGCTCCTCCTGGACGGGGTGCAGCTGCTAGAACCTTCTTCAGCAGAGGACCCACCCAGTGGGTGCCTGGTGGGTGATGCTCAGCCGAGCGCGACCCCTCATGGGGTTGCTGTAAGGATTCCAATACCTGAAGTCAAAATATTCATTACGAAGACATGGTGGCGCCTGGTAAGTGCCAGGCTTGCTGGTGATTCCCACCAGGGGTCAAAGGTCCACGTTGTGTCCGGGACGTATCTTCCGGGGGTGGAGGGGAAGTGGCCGTATTCTTGTAGCCAGTAGACAACCTGTCTGGCGCTCACTCTTTAACAGTCAACGAGAAGGGAGCTGTACCCCAGGAGTTCTAGGGTCCGCCTTCCGCCCCAAGTGGAAGAGTAGCACCATATTGTGTCTAGGGGGTGAACTTCGAGGAATTTTCGATACGCTCTCTGCACAGGTGCAAAGGGATGGCGGACGTGTGTCTCTAGCCCACTGGGACGAGCACCGCTTTCCCGAACGCCGCCACCCATTCCTGGCTTCAGACCACACACTCTTTCAGCTCTGTATTTCCTTTGGTCCTTGTGTCTGGCCTTGACTTCATCTATTGAGTTTTCCATTCGTTCTGGCTTCCGATGGTTTTGGAATCATTGATGTTGATTCTATGGACTTATTCTGGAAAGTGCTACCACACATACGTGTTTAGGTTGTGAATTTTAATGTTGGGCGCTGTGTTTCCAGCTTCTTGGACTTAAGTAGGGTATGGGATTAGGTTGTGTCTGCATCCATGCTTGTGATACCAAAGGGCACCCTGAATTCAGTCTCTAGTCTAAAATAAGGATTTATGGTTTGCAAGAGATTATTTAGCTGTCTTTCTTAGAGCTGAATCATCATGTTTGATTTATTTGAAAATGCGTAGAGGCTCAATTGTAAAGTATCACTCTGTTCTAGCCAGCAGACGGTTTGTGATGGACTTTAATCCACACTGGATATAACAGTACAAAGTGATCTTCGATTGTTGCTTAATGTGCCTTTATCATTTTATCTTTGTTGTGGTCCCTGGCACCAAATAGCCACTCTTGATAGTGTTGGCTGCCAAGACATTCATGACAAAAAAGTAACCTTATTCTTCAGCTTCACTTGATGTTGTAAAGCGTCATCTGAAAGGACAGCAATTGTTCTTTTCCATCTAGATTTGAGGTTAGAGTCTATCATGCTGGGAGGACGTGGTGATATGGTGGCAGCAGTGTGGGTGGCTTGCTTACCTTAGCAGGCCAGGAAGCAGAGTCTGACTCTTCATTTTTATCTTGAAACAAGAGTCTTGCTCGATTGGTCAGGCTGACCTTGAACTCGTTATGTCAGTCAGTCAAGCTTACAGGCTCTCCTGCCTCAGCCTCCTGAGGCACCATCATGCCACTAATTTCTGATTTGCAATTCAGATTAGAATCTGCAAACTCCTACCCAAGATTCTGCACTTCTCCAGGGGAATTTTCCTCCTTTTGTCTTCAAGATCTGCCCACAATCTTTGATTCTGACAGAATTTTGTATCATTTTCTTTTTAATTATAAAAACAAAATATGGAAATGAAAAATTATCATACATATGGTTGTGTGGATGAATGTATAGCTTTTCAAAAATGGCTCCAGAGACACCCGACTCTTTCTTCTTCCTTCCACAACTGATCCATAACGACCTGCACAAATTATGCCTATCCTTTTCTCTAGACTAGTTTCTATCCCCCATATATGCATTCCTGGATTGGCTTTGACTGTGTGGAACCTTATTACATGGAATCTTCCTGAAGGTAGTGTTTTGCATGTCTTCCATGGCTTAATGCATCTGTGGATGTTGCTGTGTTTTCTGCTCTGGGGAATTGCAATAACTGGTATACACATTCTGCTGACAGTGAACATTAGGCTTGGTTGAGGGTGCTCTAGACAATGTATCTGTGATCCTTGCGGTGCATGTGGGCTAGTTCACTCTGTATGTGGTGGTAGAGTTTTCAGTGTGTGCGTGTGTGAGAATTCAACTTGGTTGATGCATATATGCGAGTTTACCTTCTTACCAGTGGTGGTGTAAAAGTGCTCACTGCTCTGCATTCTTATCAACACTTGGTATTGTGGTATTGTCAACCTTAATACTTTTTTGGTCAAATATGATAGATTTGATTTATGTTATCTTGCAGTTTTTAAATATATTTTTACTTTTTAATTCAATTGTGTGTGTGTGTGTGTGTGTGTGTGTGTGTGTGTGTGTGTAGAACCACAGGTGAATTCGGGAACCACCAGGGACTGCCTCCACCTCCTCCTTGTTTACTCTGCCCCGAGATTCACAGGCTCCGCCCTACCAGGACCAGAAACGCAGGCTGCCCCCACTTCTGCCCAGCGTCTATACGTCAGGATCTGGGATCCGAATTTAGGACCTTCCGCCTACAAGGCAGAGGCTTAACCCCTGAGCCACCTCTCCAGCTCTGTTCTCTTGTAGTTTTAATTTGACTTGACTTGGGTGTCAATGATACTGACCACGTCTCCTGTATTTATTGGCCATTTAGACTTCCTCCTAGGCCCCGTATCTGCTCAAACCTTCGGCTAATTTTTCTGTAGCATTATGTGCATTAATGATTCTATGGAATCTTCACATGAAGTTGCTGGTATTTGGTCATCTTTATTCTACTAAATGTTGATTTGACAGTGTGGCTCAGGACTTTCTGAATACTGACCCCTTCTTGATTATGTGCTGACAGATATGACATTGTATGGCCTGCCTTTTCATTTTTTTCTTTATTCATTTTTTGAAAGTCAAAAGTAACAACCTGGAGTGCAACAGGAGTTTCCCATTGCTTCCTTTGTGCCCGGCACCTTTTGGTTCTTATTTAGGAAATCCGTGTCTTAGGGAGAGACCGCAGCTGCGGCGCCTCTGGTCAGCTGGGCAGGGCTGAGTGGGGTCTCTGTGGAGGCTCAGGCAGGGCGATCTGTGGCCCCACCGACTTCAGCTTGGACCTGGAGGATCTGCTTCCTGAGCCCCGTGTCTTGAGGTACATGCAGTGGTTCATAGAGGAGGGGAAAAGGGGGGGCACGATGACGCAGCAGAAGACGCTGCGCCCGCCCTCTAGTCCCAGGACGGGGGTGGTGGTTCAGTTCTGCCCAGCCGCTGACAAGGGGGTTGGGGGCTGCGCCATCTGTCCACTGTCGGTCTCCGGGACCCGCAGAGCCACGGGAGGGGTGAGGAGACGACTCATTGGTTGCTCAGTTAACCAATGAACTTTCCCAAGAGCCGCATTGGGCGGCTGAGCCGTTTACAGCCACCAGGTGGCAGCCACCCCCGAGGGCTGCGCGAGCGGCTCGTGGGGACCCGGGGGGCCAGACGCCCGAGCTTAAATTCAGTCTCGTTCTACTTCTGTTCTTGAAAGCATGAATCAAAGCGTCTTGCTTTAAGACGGAGCACAGCCGAAATTCTTTGTCAAGCTGAAGTCGGTACACATTTTCTTCTACGCTGCGAAAGTCTTTTGTGGCCAAAGTCTTTCTTTCCCTTCTTCATTCAGTGTCACGCAGACGTCAGGCAAATTGTCCTTCCACTGTGTGGAAAGGGCCTCGTGCTGCGGGAGCTGGCGCCGGCTCTCCCAGGACACTCCCAAGACATCTTCTCGTTGTTACCATGATTGTTTAGTGAACCTGACTTTTCCTTTCTTCTGAGCATGGGTCTGTGAATTTCTTTTTCTTTTAGTATTTTATTTGACACAGAGAGACAGAGGCAGAGAAGACACATGCGGGCCACGGTGCTCGGATGGAGGTCAGAGGACAACTTTCAAAAGTCAGTTCTCTCCTTCCACCATGTGGGTTCCTGGGAATCAGACTCGTGTCCCCAAGCTTGCCAGCAGGTGCCGTATTTGCTGAGCCGTCTTGCCGGCCCAGGAGTATGAATTTCCACAGGTGTTTAGATTGTGTGACCAGCATCCAGGTCAGGATCAGGCACAGTTTTATGAACCACCCAATTCCTCCGACTCCTAACCCGGGAAGCCGTTGATTTATTCTCCACCTGTATAGGTCTTACTCTTAAAGCGTGCCACATAAATGGAATTATGCAATATTTATTCTTTTGAGACCGTTGCCTTCAGCATGATGTCTTCAAGATTCATTTAATAGTTTATTTAATTCTAGACAAGGTCTCACTTAATAGCTCAGGCTGGACTTAAATTTATAATCCTCCTGCCTCAGCCTCCCAAAAGTAATTCTTTTTTTAAAATTTTTTTATTTATTCAATTGTGCGTGTATGCGTGTGTATGTGTGTGTGTGTGTCTGTGTAGAACACCTCCTTGTTTACTCTGCCCTGGGATTCACAGGCTCCGCCCTACCAGGACCAGAAACGCAGGCCGCCCCCGCTTCCACCCGGCGTCTATATGTGGGGTCTAGGATCCGAACTCAGGACCTTCCGCCTGCAAGGCAGAGGCTTAACCCCTGAGCCACCTCTCCAGCCCCAAAAGTAATTCTTTTTATTATTTCTTGTTGTGTGTGCACTTGTGTACGTATGTGTGTGTGTGTGTGTGTGTGTGTGTGTGTCTTCCCTAATCACTCTCTACCTTATTTATTTATTTATCTATCTATTTATTATTATTATTTCCACTCATAAAAACTTAACAGGTACATCGGTCCCCTCCCTCCCTCACCTCCCCCTGACCCCTCTGCTCCCCCCTTCCCTTCCCTTCCCATCCCCCAGTGCCTCCCCCCCCAATCCCTGGAGCATCCTTTACTGTGCATACCAAACTCTCCTCTGGGTCCTCCTCTCCGATGAGGTGCAAGGACCCAGGGGCATTTCCCAGAACCCTTTCCTGTGTTCCCTTTAAGCTTAGGAACACTACTGTGACTGTCAGTCCCTAGCCTCCAAGGATCCTAGTACCTTTATCTATCTTACTTTTTGAGAAGGATCTTTCTCCATCTTACTGACTCGGTTAGACTGGCCAGCAAGCTCTGTCATGGGTTATCCTGTCTCTGCTTCCCCAGCATGGGACGATGGATGTATTAGGTACTCTTGTGTGTTGCTGTGTGAGAACACCCGAAGCCAAACAACTTAAGGGAGAAAGAAGATTTATTCAACTTGCAGTTCCAGAGGGGAGATACAGTCTTTCAGGGCGGGTGCAGCATGGCTGGCTGGCCAAAGCTGGAGGCAGGCTAAGTCATTGCAAACATTTTGGAGACTGAGAGCTGCAAGACTCCTTGCTGAAAAGTAGACTTTTCCAGGAAGTAGGGTGGGAGTTATCCACCTCAAAATCCACCCTCTGTAACCACCTTCCTCCAGCAAGGCTCCACCTCTCAAAGGTGCCATGACCTTTCCAAACACATGAGACTGTGGGGGACACATTTCCAACCATGACAATAGATATGTGTGGCTGCCTGGCTTTTACATGGGCGCTGGGCATGGAATCCAGGTCCTCCTGTTTGTATGGCAAGCCACTGTCTACCCAGCCCTGGTCTTTTCATTTTGAGTAGTATTTCAGTGCATGACTGTTCCTATGGCTTGTTTACACATTCACCCTGCAAAGAATATTTGAGTTATTTCCAGTTTGGGGTAATTATGAAGAGAACTTCTATAAATATTCATATGCATGCTTCTGTGTAAACATGAGTGCTAATATTTTTAGGATAAACACCCAGCAGTAGGTTCTCTGAGTCATATGGTGTGGGTTTAAATTTATGGGAAACCACCAAACCTCTTTTGAGAGTGGCTGTACAGTGTGGCATTTCATTAACAGTGGAATTCTGTAGCTTTCTGAATATTGGGGATTTGGTAGTTTTCTCTTATTTGCTTGTCACTCCTGCTCTCTTGCTGGAGTTTATCAATTTCATTAATATTTTCAACAAACCAATGTCTGGCATCATTATTTTCCCTGTATGATGTTTATTTTTCTGCTTAACTTTCTCTTTGTTACTTACTTTCTTCTTGCTTTGACCACACTTTGCTCTCCTTTTTTCCATTTTCTCATAAAATATGTTATATTATTGATCTAAGAACTTTCTTATTTTCTCGTATGATTGCTCAACACTGTACATCTCCTTGTAAGCACATGTGCAGCTCTATCTCATGAATTTAGAGAAGCAGGACTTTCAATTCTGTTTTGTTCAACATATTTTTCTAATTCCCTTGAGACTTCTTCTTTGATCCATGACTTATTCAGAGGATATTGTGTAATTTCCAAGTGTTTGAAATAGCTCCTGTTATCTTCCTCTTCTTGACTGTCAGGTTGATTCCATTATAATCTGTATGATTTCAGTTATTTTCAACTTGTTGAAGTTTGTTTTATTCCTGGTTGTGGTCTGTCTTGGTAATTTTCCACGTGTGCAGGAAAGACAGTATGTTGTGTGGATGTGGAGTGTCTTAATTGAGCACAATAAGAACCAGTTACTGATGCGAGACTCAGATCTTTTCTATCCTTGTTAATTTCTGTATTTTAATTTTTAATTATTTAACGATAATTGTTTTTTAATGTGTGTGGTGCTAGGAATCGCAGGCAAGCTAATACTCTACTGCTGAGGCATGCCTTCACCCCTTCCTTATTCTGCTGCAGAACCAAGTTCCTTTTGGTTAGTGTTTTCATGACACATCTTTCCTGAATCTTTTGTGCTTAATCCACCTATATTATAACATTTGAAGTGGATTTCTTGGACTTAAAGAGCTGGGCCACTTACTAAAGTAATTTTGAACACTGTTCTCTAATTGTGACTATTTATACTTAGTTTAATTATTGACATGCTTGTCTTTAGATCTTCACTTCGTTATATAGTGTCTGTTGCTTGCTGATTTTTTTAATCCTTTGTTTCCTACTGCCTTCTTTCTTTGGGGTTACTTGTATTTTTTTTAGCATTCCATTTTAATCTGCACAGTGTATTTTTTCTTACTGAATCTCATAGTTTTTTTAGGCTTTTGCTGTCAGGATTCCAACACATGCAGTTAAATTTTTTTACAGTTTATACTTAGAATCAAGATTTTACAGTTTCAGTAGAGGGTAGGAGTTTCACCTCCTGATAAGCCCCTTGCTCTCTCCCATTTAGATTACATTTGCCTTGTAGTTTATGTCTACATTTTCTTATTTGCTTTCTGCTGCCAAGGATATTCATAGAACCCAGGACAAGCAGAATATTAAACACCCAGACATGTTACATCACACTGTGTATCTTCCTCCTTAAAGGCAGATGTTCCATTCAGACGGTCCACCGGGCACTGATCTCTGGATTGGCAGTTCTTTTTTCCCCTCAGCATTACAGTGTCACTTCTCCTAGCATGGCCGTTTCTGATGGGAAATCCCAAGTCATTTGGATAATTCTTCCAGTAACTAATGGGCCATTTTTGTTTGGCTGTATTTTGCTTCCATCAGTGTGACTGTGTGTCTGGGCTCGGGTTTCTTTGACTTTGTCCTGTTACCAGATTTGGTGAAATTTCGGTCATCAGTTCTTCACACCCAGAGAAAAGTGTATGCACAATTATTCTGGATATTTTGCACTCGCCCACCCAGAGATACTGCCTACCGTTTATTACCCTTCTATGTACCCAATTGTAGGAGCTCTATCTTTGGGACCCCATGTTTTGGCTCTGTCTGTGGGGTCTTGTCAGCAGAAGGTCAGGGGAAGGGGTAATAAGTACCTATTCCACAGGCTCCCTTGGTTTAAAAGTCAACTCAGGCTGGCTAAGACTCTGTAGAGAACATGACAGCTCAGCTACAATGTGTTGACTTAGAGTCCTTTAGGTAAAGACACAACAAGCGATATAGCTGGATCACATGGTAATTTTATTTTAGTTTTCTGATGAACTTTTATAGTGGCTAGACTAATTTACATTCCCACCCACAGTGAATAAAAACTTTCTTTTTCCCCATATCTCCTTGTCAGCATTTGTTGCTTTTTATTTTTTTCTTTTAGTATTTCATGTGTGAATGTAATGAATTTATGATATTTTCACATCTTAATCCCAGATCCCATACCTCCCTGCCTTTTCCTATTATAACACTTCTCCCTTGCCAGACTCTCTCCTGCATTCAAGTCTTTTCACATATGTGGTCCACTGAGCTGTTCGTTTTCTTAATAATATAATGGCCATTTTCAATGTTTGAGATGGAATCTCAGTGCGTTTTTAATTTGAATTTCCCTGATGGCTAAGGGTTTTGAACATTTTTTTTAGAATGTGTGTGTGTGTGTGTGTGTGTGTGTGTGTCAGAGACACTCACTGTGTGTGCTGTTGAGGCCCAAAGGTAACCTTGGGAATCATCCCGCATTGCTCTACCTCCTTTTTACTTTTGCTCTGGGATTTCCCAAGCTACATCTTCCATCTTCCAGGACCAGATGTGCAAGCTACCACCATTTCTTCCAGGTTCTTGTACATGGAATCTGGGATCTAAACTCAGGTCCTTCTGCTTGCGAGGCAGACTCTTAACCCCTGATCCATATCTCTGTAGCCCTTGAACATTTTTTATATGCTTACTGGCCTTTTGCAGGGTGTCTTTTGATAATTATTTGTTCATTCCATTAGCCTATTATTTATTTATTTATTTATATTGCGCCACTGGGCCATTCCTTTAATTGGGGGCTCTAATCTTATTACAAGCTCTAGTAGTCACCCAGATTGCAATCTTAGTTGCCAGCAAAGGTAAAAGTACAGTAATATATGCTTATCTTTTTGCAATTGCATAATCAAAAAAGGGCAGGAAATGTTTTCAATAAGTAAGCATTCTTGGCCTCACTTTTTAGAAGTTAGTTTTTCATTCTTTTAGTGTTTTATACATATTTATAGTAGATTTATGATATTTTCACACCTTAGTTCCCAATCCTATCCTTCTCCCCTTCTCATTACCACCCTTCTTCTTCCCTTCCACTCTCCTTCCTATTTTCTTGTCTTTTTCCATGAATGGCCCCTTCAGTTTCATCTGGGTTAGTTTCAGTGCCTGAATACTTCATTAGCCCATTTGTTGATGGAGGTTTTTTGGTTTTGATAGTTAGGGCTTTTTGAGTTATTTATATAGTCTAGATATTAATCCAGATGTACAGCCGGCAAAGGTTTCCTACCGATAGTCTCTTCATTCAGCTAAGTGCTTTCTTGTTTTTTTCCATGCACTCCCATTAGTCAGTTTCACTTGATTTCCTGAGCTATTAGAGCCCTTTCCAGAAAGTCCTCATCTAGATCTTTATTTTGAAGTATTTCCCCTCCATTTTCTGTTAACAGATTCAGAATTTCAGGTCTTAATTTAGTGATCAAAGACCATTTTTGTGTGTGTGACTCTGTGTGTGTGTGTGTGTGTGTGTGTGTGTGTGTGCCTGTGGAGACCTAAGGATGATTGAGAAATCATCCTGGATTTCTTCTACTTACTTTTTGCTTTGTTCTGGAATTTCCCAGGCTCTGCCTTCCAGAGCCAGAAGTGCAGATCACTGCTATTTCCACTTGGTGTTTTTATGTGGGACCTGGGATCAGAACACAGGTCCTTCTGCCTGCAAGATGGAGTCTTATTTTATTTTATTTTATTCAATTGTGCATGTGTGCTCGTGTGTGTGTGTGTGTGTGTGTGTGTGTGTGTGTGTGTGTGTATGTGTGTAGAATCAAGGGCAAATTTGGGAACCACATGGACCGTCTCCACCTCCTCCTTGTTTACTCTGCCCTGGGATTCACAGTCTCCGCCCTACCAGGACCAGAAACACCTTCCGCCTGGAAGGCAGAGTCTTAACTCCTAAGCCATCCCCTTGGGTTGTCTGGTCTATTAGGGGCTCAGACCTCTGTAGTAGTTTAAGTGGCCCTTCCTTGGGCAGATCACCCACAGGGACACTCCCTTTCATCTTCTTCCTCATCCCTAAGTTTCCTTCTGTGAGAAGTTCTTTCTCCTGTTTCTGGTCGTGGGAGAATGTTGATATGTTCAGCCATTGCGCAGGTCTCATTACAGTGAGATCCTGGATGAATTGTCTTGTTGTGTCTATTGTGACCTGGGTGTAGTAAACCTCTTCACCTTCAGGCTCTTAAAATGTTACTGCTTCCCTCTTACACAAAATTCTCTGAGTCTTAGAATGGGAGGAGGTTTGGTTGAGTGTTTTGGGGTCCCTGATACTCTGCTCTCTGGCTGATTGTTGTCTTCTATTTCACTGTTCTTCCATTGTAATAGGCTATGTCTTTTTGGGTGATGAGATCTTTTATGAGAGATGTTTAGATGGTGTTTTTGGTTATTTTATTCAATTGTGTGTGTGTGCTTGTGTGTGTGTGTGTGTGTGTGTGTGTGTGTGTGTGTAGAACCATGGGTGAATTTGGGAACCACCACGGACCGCCTCCACCTCTTCCTTGTTTACTCTGCCCCGGGATTCACAGGCTCCACCCTACCAGGACCAGAAACACAGGTCGCCCCCGTTTCCGACGGCTGTCTATACGTGGGGTCTAGGATCCGAACTCAGGACCTTCTGCCTGCAAGGTATACTCATGGTCTCATCCTGTGTAGTGTCAAACTGGTTTATATTTCTGGGTGTGTGTTCAGGAAGGTAAGTTTCTTGAAGACAACAAATAGTTGGGTCTTATTTTTAAAAGTGATCTACTAATTCACGTCTTTTGACTAGAAATTTGAGATAATTAAAAGTTAGAGCTATAACTGAAGCATAGTTATTAATTCCTGAGACTTTGGTATTTTTTATAATATTTGGTCTTTTGTTAGGCCTTGTTTGATTGTCTATTGTTCTAATGGTGTCATGGGTGTGTTTAGAAAGCTACATTTCTAAAGCTCCATCAATCATGCTCCACGAGAACAGAGGACCAAGTTTTGTGAGTATATATACTTTTCATTTTCCTTCTCCTCCTTAAGTAGACTGTGATAATACATCTAACTATAAATTTTGTCGTGCTTTTTATGTTTCAGGGACAAGTGTCAGAAATTATTTGTTGAAACGTTACTAGTTGTCTCTGGAAATAGCCAGAATGCGTGTTTGTCTTCACTACTTTGGTTTTTTATTCCTCTGAAGAAAACGGTCTATTTGATGACCATAACTTTCATGATGGATGACTGCAAATTTCTGTGATGACTGATACAAAGCCATCTCTCAGGGCTTTATTCAATGTCTTGATGCTTGTCTTTGCTTCTGTAGTTTTGAAGTTAATGCAGGGAGTCCTAATGAATGATTTGTTCTGTGATCATAGCATTTATACAGAGTAGGGTATACCTGTGTATGCACAAATCTTGTTAGCAACACGTAGTGCTCCTGGGTTAAGAGTGAGCAGGTGGTTACTGAGACTTGCAGTGTGGGTATCCATAGACAATTCTCTTCCCTTCCCTACTGATCCCCTGTGACAGCAACGCCAACTTTCTTTTTACTCACTCGCTGCTTTCCTTTTGTTTGTAAGATGTGCAGGTATGAGCAATGCATTCTTTGATTTTGAAGCAGCGAGATGCAAGAACAGAGCTGGGTTTCTCAGAAAAGAGTCAGGACGATTGCTCATAATGAAAGTTGGAGAATAGTTTTAATTACCCCAGGGAAGCATTTTCAGCAGAAGGCAGTGAGGGCGAGGTCTAGAGAGCCCAGAGCTCTTACGTTGAGGATGTTAGGGCTGGATTGTGTGCCACAAGGTATGTGGTTAGCGGGTCGCTATGACTGATCTCCCACTTGCACTAGAAGAGATTGAAGAACGGTTGTGGGGGAACTGTAAATGCATTCATTGAGAGAGAGAGAGAGAGAGAGAGAGAGAGAGAGAGAGAGAGAGAGGAAGACAAGTCATGTAAAGTGACCTGTGCTGCAGTCCACAACCATTTGCCAACAGCTGTCACTGAGTTACGCTGGAGCTTCTGCCCCTGGACTTACTCATTTTTCAAATGATCGATTGTATCCACAGTGTGGTGGCTGGGCCAGCTTAGCTGCCATTCTTTGTGAGGTGCATTAGTTGGAATGATGTTTCTCTGCCAGGACAGAATATGTGAACTAACCAAATTTTTTTTCACGTAGACATCTGAATAGCCACCTCCGGGGTAGAGTCTTGTGTGGCTGTGCTTTTCCCCTCTCACTGCTTCCGCTGCAGGAAGAGCGTGTTCCAGGACTTTCAGGGTCTGCCGTCAGACATGCACGCCAAGAACCAGACAGGAGAGCTTAGGGCAGCGTGGTGGGTCTCAAGTGAGCTCCCAGAAGAAATGCGTACTGTTTCCTCTCAAATTTCTTTGCGTGGAATCAAGTCACCCAACGTGGTTAGGAGAGCTAGTCTTCGCCACATGTTCACCTCCTATCTTGGGGAACTCTTCCAAGAGATAAAGAATGAAAATCGGGGGAGAACACCGCCTCTGCCAGGATCCCCTTCCCTGCCTCAGTAGGCACCGTGAGCCCCACGATAGTTTAGATGGACAGGAAGAGGTTAATCATTTTCATTTGGGGACCCTGTTCTACTTCCTTTGAACTAAGAAGAAGGTTACCAGAATGCTCAGAATAAAATTTGGTCGTTATTGTTTATTCCGGTTTCTCATCATGATACTAATAAACACAGGACCAAATAACTTAAGGGAACAAGGAATCTGTTTCAGTGTCTGATTCTGGTTACAATTCCTAGTCCAGTTTGGCAGGAGAGTTCACGCCAACGTCAGAAGCCAAGGGAACCGACCACATCATGTCTATGGGAGATGCTGAGAGAGGAGCGAACTTTCTTACTTGACAGGCTGCGCGTCTGCCCAAGCACTGAACCGGCTCTCTGCGTCTTACCCACCTGCCCAGGGAATGGCCCCACCCACCATGGGCTGGGTCTTCTTCCTCCACGAACTGCACAGTCTCCCACGGGCTTGCTTAGGTCTGTCTACCAACTCTTCAGAGATACGCCCAAAGTGCAGCCTTCGATTGTCAAGTTGACACCTGTATCTAACTGGTATATTATTGTATTTTACTTTTTTCTTCTTTAAAGGGAGGAAAGATTTATTTTGGTTTTCAGAAAGCTCAGTTTAGGGTTGTTTGGCCCCATGCACTGCCCTGGAAGCTTGTTGCAGTAGGGTTCTCCACTTCTTGGCAGCCAGGAAAAGTTTTATTTATTTATTTATTTATCATAATTTTTTAGTATTTTCATTCACCCAGATTTAATGCTCTTTCTTCTTAATTTATTTAAGTTTTTTAGTGTTGGATACATGAATATAGTGGATTTACAATATTTTTGCCCTTAGTCCTAAGGCCCATCCCCCTTTTTTCCTCCTTGCAACCCTTCATCTCCCGTTAAACTCCCTTCTATTTTTAAAACTGTCACTTGTGTGGCCCATTACTAGACAGATCAAGACTGTCTGTGATGACTTATGCCTGACATGACTCATGCTCCAGCAAGTATCCTAGATCAGTGGTAAACCATTGAGGAACCATCTTCCTTTTCTTCTCCGTCAGCATTAGTCCTCATGAACCTTGAGATCTTTCTGCTTTCATGGTGAGGTGGTAAGAAGATAGTTCCTGTATCACTTACTCTTAACTATTGCTGTGAGAGAGCACTCAAAGTCAATCCACATAAGGGAGAAAGGGAGGTTTATTCAGCTTATGGTTCCAGAGGGAAGGGACAGTCTCTCAAAGCAGAGGTGACATGGCTGGCTGGCCAAAGCTGGAGGAGGCTAAGTCACCGCAGGCATCTTGGAGGCTGAGAGCTGCAGACTGCTTGCTGCAAAGGCAGACTTCTCCTGGAGGTAGGGTGGGACTCATCCACCTCAAGGCCCACCCCTTGTGACTGTCTTTCTCCAGCGAGGCTCCACCTCCCAAGGTGCCATGACCTTGCCAAACACATGAGACTGTGGGGGACACATTTCAAACCATAACATTCCACCCCTGGCCCCCACAGGCTCATTGCCATCTCATTATGAAAACCATACTCAGTCTGTTGGGACAGAACCCCCACTCGGGAGGTGACCCGACTCAGGAGACTACGCTGACAACGAGATCGATGCAAACAGCAAGAGGTTTTATTGTGCAGCGCGCTGGGGCCGCTCCACACGGGAATGAAGGAGGCGACCTGAGCACACAGGGCACAGACTTTTTATACAGTTTTTGTAGGGAGGTGTTGAGGTTGTGAGGAGTTACCAAACAATTGGCTTATACACTTAACTTTTAAACTCATTGGTGCAAGTTTAGGCGCCAAGGGAATGGGGCGGGGTTCGGTGGCGAGGAGCATAGCCGCACGTACTCGCGGCTTTACCAGGAAACCTGGGGATGAGTGTGTTCCCTTGGAATTCCCAAGGTGGGGGGAGGTCCCGGTATCTGGCCTGGACACACATGTCCTTGCCTTTTTTTGGGAATCCTTGGGTTGGGGTAAGATAGCGTGATTCTGAGACTAGCTCATCACATTCTTGCTTGCCTAGGAAATTTCTTTCTGTCTAGAAAATTTCTTCTTCTACATTAATTCTTTCAAGTCCAACTTTAAAAGACTTCATATACTACATCAGTAGTCCCAATACAGTCCAAAAGTCTAAAGTCCAAAGCCTCCTATAAAATCAAAATACAAGTTACATACCTCCAACATACAATGGCACAGAATAAACATTCCCATTCCAAAAGGAAGGACTGGGGGCATATCCAGGAAAGATTAGTCCATAACAAGACCAAAGACCAGCAGGACAAACCCCAAATCTTGTAGCTCCAAGTCCAACAGGTGAACCTCTTGTTGAAATCATCTTAGTTCCAAAGGGCTTTGGCTCCAGCCCTCCAATGCAGCTGCCCATAGAATACGTTGGTCTCTTGAGCTGACTCCTCCCAGGGTATACAGCTCTCCTTGGCAGATTGTCCCATGTTGTCTCTGGAATCTCTAACATCTTTACTTCTCAATGGCAAACCAGGCTTTAACTCCACAGCACAAACTGCCCTTCTTGGGCCTCTTAACTGCAGGCTTCTTGCCTCATGATGCCTAGATTCTGCCAATTTTTGAAATCTTGGAGGACTCCATGATCTCCTCCCTCTTGCATCACTGATGCCTCTAAAACCAGAACCACGTGGACGACTTTGCCAAGACTGGCCCCCTTGAATCACAGCTGATTCTGCTTCTCTATGTTGACCATCTCGTTCACTCCTGGGTAGTAGCTTTGTCAGAAAACACAACTCTTGCTTTGGAACTCCACCTTTTAGCTCCAGTCTTCTGAAAGGATTTGCCTTCTTATGAGTGGGAGCCTTCCCTGAGGATTTTGCCCTCAAGCTAGGGCCTCTTCTATTATTCAAATTGAGAGCAGGCTTTGATTTACAAATAGAGCTAATCTCTTTAACAGCCATTTTGTTCCCTGCTTCTTCCTGGTCCAACTCTAAGTTTGGCTTTGTATTTTTCATCATTGGATCTTACAGTTTTTGCTTTTTCCAGCCTGATTCTTTGCTCTTTTTCAAAATTTTGAAGACAACTAAAAAGTAGCCATATCACATTGTCAAGACTACATTGCTTTGAAATTTCCTCTGCCAAGCACTCCAGCTTAACTTCAGGCAAGCTTTCAGGACGAGGGCAAAACTTTACTAAACTCTCATCCAACACATGGCTCCATGTGTCACTCGTCCAGTTGCAAACATAGTCTCTGTTCCCCTCTGGACCATCACAAGCTGGGCTTCCACTGCTGCGTCTCTCACAGCATTGCTCTCCTCTGAGCTCTCACAAGAAAGGCCCATTTGGCCCAACCGCCAAGATGCAAAGACTTTCCCAGCACAAAGTCCCAAAGTTCTCCACATTTCTCCCAACAAACAGTTCTAAAGGCACACTAGCCACAACACAGCTTTGGCCATGCTTCTGGGTACCAACTTCTCTCAGCTTCACAAACAATTTCACTTTGTGGTACTAGCTGTTTTTAATCTCACAGTAATACCCCACTACCCGGTACCAATTTCTGTATCACTTACTCTTAACTGTTGCTGTGAAAGAACACTCAAAGTCAATCAACATAAGGGAGAAAGGGAGGTTTATTCAGCTTACGGTTCCAGAGAGGAGACAGTTTCTCAAAGCAGAGGCAGCATGGCTGGCTGGCCAAACCTGGAGGAGGCTAAGTCACCGCAGGCATCTTGGAAGCTGAGAGCTGCAGACTGCTTGCTGCAAAAGCAGACTTCTCCTGGAGGTAGGGTGGGACTAATCCACCTCAAGGCCCACCCCTTGTGACTGCCTTCCTCCAGCAAGGCTCTACCTCTCAAGGTGATATGACCTTGCCAAACACATGAGACTGTGGGGGACACATTTCAAACCATAACAGTTCCCATGCAATTCTTGTGTAAGCATGCATATCTGCTATGAAATATCGTATATCATGACTAATGTCTGACCCACCGTTTTTCTTTTCTTTTTTTTTATATATTTATTTATTTTTTATTTCCACTCATACAAACTTAACAGGTACACCAGTCTCTTCCCTCCCTCCACCCCCACTCCCCTGTGCCCCCCTCCTCTCCCCTTCCCTCCCCATCCCCCAGTGCCTCCCCCTCCCATCTCCAGAGCATCCTTTACTGTGCATGCCAAACTCTCCCTCTGGGTCTTTCTCTCCGATGAGGTGCAAGGACCCAGTGGCATTTCCCAGAACTGTTTCCTGTGTTCCCTTTAAGCACGGGAACACTACTGTGGCTGTCAATCCCTTGCCGCCAAGGATCCTAGTGCCTTTAGCAAACGCTAGACTTTGTGGGGTCAATAGTGTGTTGGACATTGCGCAGGGCATGCAAAGTCCAAATATGATTGCTTCGGCCCTAACTTGTGTGGAGTATCTTGCATATCATTACTCCTCCCATCCTTGTGCTCTTACAATCTTTCTGCCCCCTCTTCCGCAAATTTCCCTGAGCTTCAGGATGGGGAGAGATTAGGCTGGCCTAGTTCTAGGTGGTTGATATAGAGTCTCTGATGTTCTGGATTATGGTTTGTTGATTTATTTTTTTCGGTTTTGCTGCTCCTGCAATGCCCTTCACTCTATCCTGATGGGTATTGGATATCACCCCCTGGCTAGAGATAAAAACCTGTGCAATTAGAGTCTTGTTATAAGAGTATATTCAAAGTTAGATGTTTTAAAAGTAGGAAACAGCAGTGAGAGAGGGGTCAATCACCCATTTGAGAAATGGTTACTTTCTATCTGCCAGACTATACGCCCTCCCCTTCTGGTAAGATCATACCCCATCAGTTGTAAATGATCAGGAAGGAAAGTCTGTGAACTTAACCAGATGTCTTACTACTTACTTGCAGTCCTTGATGGAGGCGTATTTGCTCTGCCGTAACATGGTCCCTTCTCTCCTTGTTTCTGGTGGGGCCCTCCTTCCCCATCCCTCCTTCATAATCTTTGCAATTACTGTAGTTATTACAGAGATTTGTCTTTGAGTGTCTCTAAGTGGGTTTGGTGCTAGGAGCCACCTATTAGGTGGCCCACTATTTTTCTACTTCAGGCTCTTACAGTCTTGCTGCCTGCTTTTCTGCAATATTCCCTGAGCCTTAGGAATGGGTTTGGATATCTTTTTTCTTACCTTTATTCTTTTTTGTTCCATACTTGAATATAGTGAATATATGATATTTTCACACCTTAATCCCCAATCCCATCCCCACTCCATTTCCCATTACAACTTTTCTTTTCCCCTGACAGACTCCTTCCCATTTTTAATTTTTTTTTTGCATATGTGGCCCACTGGGTTTCCTCTGGTGTGCCTTTGGTGGCGTGTGCTTGAGCATTTCCTGGAACATGAATCCTGTATCAGTAGATCTTCTGTTTCCTCCCCATCAACTTTAACCTCCATCAGTCCCTCAAGGAGGTGTAGGGGATTTTGAGATCGTGCCCCTTCCATGGTGAAATATTGATTCAACAATTCCCTGGAAAGTCTTGTGGAAATATACACAGCTATAATTAATTTATGGCTATGACAGCCCTCTCACGTACAGAATGTAGTGTCTGTGCGTGTGGGGGTGTGTCTCTGATGTCCTATTTAGGGCCAAGTCACTCATTTTCCCACTTTAGCCAGATGTGCTTTTCTGTAACAAACATCGTCTGTGTGGAAGGAAGCGTCTAGACTGAGTTCTGAATGTTTCTCCCATTTATGGTTATAGCGCCAGTTCTTTAAAAGACGGTTGGATACAGTTCTTTATAGCTAAACCTTCATAGCTTGTACTCCTCCTAGAGCTTATGTCCTCTCCGTTCATAGGTGCTTGCCTTAGTTTACAATACCAGGAATGTGAGCCCTGCTAAAAAGTGTCTCTGAAAGCAGATCAGAAAGCTGTTTTGGTTGCCTCCTTGACGTTCATGCCACTTTTACACGGATGGTTGCCGTTTTTCAGCGCTTTCCTATACTGTGCAACTATTCAGCAAGGAAGAAAGTTCCAGGTCAGTTCCAGCTTGAGTTTGTTCTGTCCATGTTTTAAGATCCACAGGGGAGGCATCAGTTTCTGGAGGGCAACCAAGAGCTATAGCAAAAAGCCTAGAGTTAAATTGTTTTTTTGAATACGAGGCTTTCTCTTCCTCTTTGAGATCATAATGAGCAGGGTCACACCACAAATGAAGAAGTAGGGCAGAAACCAGAGAAGCAGTAGAAGCAGGACCTTGGAAATTTTGGTTCTTTTGTTCCTCTTCTGCTGTGAATCTACACTGTGGCATTGGTGAGGTTCATCTGCCGGTGGTGCTACTGTGGCGGATGGACATGCCTCTCTGTTAGTCACCTCTCTATTAGCCATACATGACACTCACAATATGTAAAGAGGTCACGATTTTTATTGTTTTTAAGTTTGACTCTGCACTTTCAATGTTTATTTATTCTCACTGGTCGTCTGCTTCTTGGTATCAAAACACCCTCCTCCTCCTAATCTTCATTCTTTGCCCATAACTGCTTAAGCCCCCGCCTCTTCCTCCTCCTAAGGGGTACTTTGCCTTCACAGATTGTAGCTTTTGGAATATTCTTTTGCTGCTAGGGTGGGTGCATTAGTTACTTTTCCAATGATAAAATGCCATCACAAAAGCAACTTAAGGAAGAAGGGTTTGGGGCACAGGTTTAAGCTGTATTCCGTCATGGAGTAGAGGGGGGGATCCTGGTGACAGGAGCCTAAAACAGTTGCATACACAATTAGGAAAAGAGAACAATGAATGCTGTGTTCAACCAGCCTTGCCCTTTATATTCAGTTCAGGACCCCATCCCAGGGCACGGTGCTGTCTATAAGTTGGGTTTGTTTTCCCACCCCAGTTAACTCAGAGAGGCTAGGCTAGTTTAAACGATCCCTCACAGGCACGTGTGTGGTTGGAGGCTTGTCTTGTAAGTGATTCCCGAGCCTGTCAAGTTGACAATCAACACATCATCCCAGGCGGCTTGTGTGCCTGGGTCCCGCATTCCACTGTATCAGCTCACATAAGCTAAATAAGCAATGCAATGACTCTAGGTTTTTTCCTGGAAGTTTTGGATGATAATTTTTTTAGAGAAAGAGAGAGAGAGAGAGAGAGAGAGAGAGAGAGAGAGAGAGAGAGAGACAGAGAGAGACAGAGAGAGAACTTCTGTGACCAGTTCTCAGTAAAAGCCCCGGCCATAGAGTCCTACTTGGGTTTCTCTAGAGATAAACACAGATGGGTAGATGTGGCCTCTTACCAGACACAGATGTAAGAAGCTGCTGTCAGGCCCACCTGGAATGCCTTTCTGCCTATTGGTCCAGCTGTATATACTCTTTCTGGTGAAGTTCAACCATGGCATAGGTACATGCTGAGTCCTGGGAGTCCTTCAAGTAGATTCTGAGTACGCAGTGCTCATGGGATCCAGCCACATCCCATGCTGGTTTTTAGAGCTTCGTTCTCTTGATTCACGCCCCTTTTTCTATTACAGCCCTTGAAGACATTGTCTTTATTTTCTTGATAATGCAATGTAGACAAGAATTAAAAATATATGATTCATCATTTGTTCAGTAGTTTTATGAATATTTTCATAGATTTTATTTTATGGACTTTTATTATATTATTGGATATATTGAAAAAAAATCAGTTTCCATATTCAGATATGTGGGTGTATACCTGTCATCTTAGCATTCAGGAGCTGAGGCAGAAGGATTAGGGGTTCAAGATCAGCTTGGGCTAGAGAGCAAGATTCAGTCTCAGGCAACTCTCACATAAAGTAAATGAAATTTCTGAAATGATTGTATCTTGGTATTATGCTGTCTACATCTTACTACTGCCAAATACAATAAAACCCCAAACTTTCAACTGTCAGACATTCACCCTCATAAATCTAATGCTGGAAGCAGTCTCTGCCCCCTTGACCCTTCTCCTCCTGTCATGGTTTGAAATGTGTCCCCTATAGTCTCATGTGTTTGGGAAGGTCATGACACCTTTAGGAGGCGGAGCCTTGCAGAAGGAAGGCAATCATAGGGGATGGGTCTTGAGGTGTATTAGTCCCACCTTACTTCTGAGCGAGGTCTGCTCTTACAGCTCTCAGCCTCTTGGATGGACATGACTTAGCCTGACTCCAGCTTCTACCGCCGGTCATGCCATTTCTACAATGAACCACTCTGGAACCATAAGCTGAATAAATCTCCTTTCTCTCTTAAGCTGTTTGTCTTTGAGTCAAACAAAGCAACAACAAAGAGTAACCAGTACAGAAATTGGCACCAAAGAAGTGGGGTACTATGAACCCAGTTTTAGAAAGTTTTTAGGAAGCTGAGAGAAGCTGGTATCAAGAAGTAAAGAAGTATAATCATTATTGTGATGTGGCTGGTGTGCCTTTGGAACTGTTGAGAGAAATATGGAAAACTTTGGAACTTTGCTCTGGGAAAGCTTTGTGTCTTGGAGTCAAAAGGGCCTTTCTTACGACAGCTTGGAAGAGAGTAGGGCTATTAGAGATGCAGACAGTGGAAGCCCAGCTTGTGATTGTGCAAGGGGAACAAAGACTGTGTTTGGAACTAGTGGCAAATGGTGTGATGTGTTGGCAGAGAATTTGGTAAAGTTTTGCCCTTATCCTGAGAGCTTGCCTGAAGTTAAATTCAAGTATTTGGTGGAAGAATTTTCAAGGCAAGACAGTCTCGAATGTGTTACTTCCTAGCACTCTTGTTCAGAGCTATGAAAAAGAGCAAGGAATCAGACAGAAAGCGCAAAAGATGTGAGGTCTGGCGAGGAAAAACACAATGGCAAACTTAAAGAGTTGAACCGGGAAGAAGCAGAAAGCAAAATGTCAACGGTTGTTAAACAGATTAAATTCATTAGTCAATCAAAGCCTGCTCCTTATTTGGGTCATAGAAGAGGCCCTACTCTAAGGGCAAGATCCTCAGAGAAGGCTCCCACCTGTGAGAATGCAGATCCTTTTAGAAAGAATGAGCTAAAGGGTGAGGTTCCAAAGGAAGGGTCTGTTTCTCCTTTGAAACAACTTCCCAAGAGAGAAAGAGATTATTTTCCCTACAGTTAGCACAGAGAAGCTAAAGCAGTTGTCAATCAAGGGGACCAACCTCTAACTGGAGACTGTACCAGAACTTGGGAAAGTCAACTATGTGATTCTGGCTTTAGAGGCAACAAAGATGCAAGAGAGGGAAGGTCATGGAGTCCTCCTCCAAGGTTTCAGAAAAAGGGCAGAATCCAGGCAGCATGTGGCAGGAAGCCTGCAGTTTAGAGGCCCAAGAAGGGTAGTTTGTGCTGTGGAGTTCAAGCCTAGTTTGCCATTGAAAGCAAAGATGTTAGAGATTCCAAGATAAATGTAAGACGTCTGCCAAAGAGAGTTTTGGCTATGGGAAGAGCCAGCCCAAGAAAGTGATGTGTTCTATGGGCAGCTGCATTGGAGGAGTGGAACCGAAGCCCTTTGGAACTGACATGATTTCAACAAGAAATTCATCTATTGGACATGAAGCTACAGGATTTGGAGTTTGCCCTGCTGTTTTTCAGTCTTGTTAATGGACCAACCATTTGCTGGAATGCCCCTGTCAGAGTTAAGCACAGGTGTCAACTTGACTGTTGAGGGTTTGAGCTCTGGGCACATTTGTAGAGAATTAGTGGTTGAGTTAGGCCCAGAACAAACCTACAGGAGATTGTCTAGCTGATGGGGAAGGCCCAGCCTACGGTGGGTGGGATTAGGTCCTGGAATAAATCATGGAGAACTGATTGAGAAAGTTGGCATCCTTCTGTTTACTTGGCCAGACATGCTGGTCTGGCAAGTAAGGGTGTGTATTGAGTATTCATTCCAACTTCCTTCCCTCCCTCTTCCCTCCCTCTCTTCCCCCCATCCCCTTCATTCCATTCCCTCCCTTCCCTTCCCTTTTCCCTCCCATTCTGTCGCAGCCTTCTGCCTGCGTGCTTCTATGGACTTTAGGGTTCACTCTGGCTTGTCTACTCCTGTAGGGGCTCAGGCCTCCATAGTATAACAAGTTACCTCTTTTCAGGCTGTCCCCTTGATATGTGCATTTCCCTTCACTCATCTGGCTTTAAACCCAAATGTTTCCACTGTGAGTTTCCGTTCTATGGTTATAATAACAGCTGCCTACAGAGGAGTTTGAGGTACTGTCTTTCTACCTGTAGGTGTATTGGCTATCTTCCCTATTCATTATTTACTTCACTTTTTTAAAGTTCTTGTTCTAGTTTACAGTAACAGGGATGGGTACTATTTTGACAAGTGGGTTTTGAGTCTAATCAGAAAGCTGTTGGTTTATAGGAACTTTTGACTTTGGACTTTTGCACTGTGTTGGGATTACTGATATAGTCTATGAAAACTTTGAAAGTTGGACTAAAGTTTACATAATGAAATGGCAATGAACCTGTAGGGGTCAAGGGTGGGTAGTGTCATGGTTTAAAATGTGTTCCCCACAGTCTCATGTGTTTGGGAAGGTCATGGCACCTTTAGGAAGTAGAGTCTTGCAAAAGGAAGGCAGTCACAGAGAGTGGGCCTTGAGGTGGATTAGTCCCACACTACTTCTGAGAGAGGTCTGCTCTTATAGCTGGCAGTCGTGCAGCTCTCAGCCTGTTGGATGGACATGACTTGGCCTGCCTCCAGCTCCTGCTGCCAGCCTTACCATTTCTGCCATGAAAGACTGTATCTCTCCTCTAGAACTATAACCTGAATAAATCTCTCTTTCTCTCTTAAGTTGCTTGACTTCAAGTGTCGTCTCACAGCAACACAAAGAGTAACTAGCACACCTCCCATGGCTGTGCATAAGAGACCGGAGCAGTTTAGACTCAGCCCCTTGGCTTTAGTTCAGATCGACTAGCTCTCAGCCAAGGGGGATTTCCCTGGAATAATGAAGCAAGAATCTGGTAGCAATAACATGAGAGTTTATTATCTATCGCTGTGTGAGGAGGGGCTGCACAGGCCTGCAGGATGGAGAGGGTGAACATGAAGTGAACAGACACAGTTGCTGGCTGAAGCAGGGCTGTGGCTGTGTCGGTGGGCAGGGGAAGGAGCTATTGGCTATTGGAGAATCTTTTTCTGGTCTTCTTTCAGAAGTCTGACGGCGAGACTCCCAGAACAGAAGGCGTGCCCACGCACACGCTTACGAGAGGCAGGGTTAGATCCTGCCGGCTTCTAGCAGTTTCTTCTCATCTGCTGCATTCTAAGGAAGGGACAGAAGCAAGAGCACTGTGACCAGGAGAAAATGGGAAGACTGTTCTAGAGCCGGCCAGAGCCAACATCAGCTGCATGGACCAGTGGGAAAGAATCCTCCAGGCCTGGTGTGGAGGTGGGTTTTCCTCACTTCCTGGAGTCTTCAGCTGGGAGTGTTGGCTGGGAACAGGGCTATCTTGGGTTTGGGTAGCCGTGGTGCTTCCCGGGACTCATATAATGAATCTTTTTTTTTAAGTCTTCCAACATCCATTCTCCATTCCTGTCTCCTCTGAACAGCCCTACACGTGGACACAGGGACTTACCTCCGTGGTAAAGAATTTTTTCCAGCAATACCGAAACAGAGGGGTCAGAGATGCCAGAAGCAGCAGAATCCAGACAGTCAAAAGCATCGCCTGGAGACTTATGATCAGGGCCTGGGGACAGAGGGCCAGTGTCGCACACCCTGGAGTGATGGTTGTCTTCCCACCTTCCGCCCCTTGCCCTGGTCATCTTTCTGCCTTTTATCCCCTTGCTCTGAAGTCTGTGGCTCCGGGGCATGGAGGGATGGATGGAGGGAACTCACCAGGGACCCTTCTCATTTGCCTTAGTGTCCCTGTATCTGGGCTGTGCTTTGATTGACAGCCTCCAGGACTTGACAGAGGACCAGGGGGACGTGCATTGAGCAGTGGGCAGCCCTTGCCACATCTGCAGACCTGGTTCACATCATGACTTGTGCAGTGCTTCTTTCCTGAGAGTCTAAGCTATGCAAAGCAGTGGGAACAGCTTCTGTCTTGCTCGGCTCTGCATCTGTAGTGATGATCCTCAGGACTAAGCGGGTACCTGCTTCCGATGGAGAACCATTCCCTGCCAGTCTTAGCCCTCCCGGGCGACACCTCTGCCCTTCCCCTTGGCCACCTACCTTTGTCATGTTGATATAGGACAGGCACAGGTGGAAGCGCTCAAGGTCTTCAGGACTTGGGCTGCTGGGGGCCTCAGTGACCCAGCTCCTGCGACTGCTGGAGGAGGAGACTTGACAGATATCATCTCTAAAGTCGTAGCGGTATTCATTGAAACTACGAGCCCCGATTACGATGGCGGCTATGGCGGTGCAGAAAGCTGCCAGTGCAAAGAGGGTCCTCAGCAGGGCCTGGAGGGGAGGCAGAGGAGGTCTTAGGCGTTCGTTTGGTCCAGAGCCCGATGAGCCCTCGTGTGACAGGGAAGTACGAGGCGGCCTTGGGGCAGAGCTCGGGTCTTGCCCTATCCCGAACTCACCCAGCAGATTCCACCCCGTTTTTCATACTGAAAAGCAGTAATTCCAGCCAGCAGAGCCTGGAGAGAGATTGAGCCGGAGGAAGAGTCAGCGTGGGGAGTGCAAGGCCCCTGCAGACCCCCGACTCCCGTGGCAGGGCCAGCTGTGCAATAAGCTCCCCTGCACGCTCCGTCTGGAAGCTCAGGTTTTGCGTTCGTGTGTGGTTTGGAGAGCTGTCTAGGACGCCGATGCTGGAGCATACTCTTGGGGATGCAGGGAGATGTGTTTAGTGATTTCCAGAGTTGGGGGATCTTGGGTGTGGAAGTCCCAGGGCATCAAAGAAACTGTCTATTTAGGGTGAGACTTTGGGTGTCAGACCCTTGTCCTAACAGCTCTGTACCCCTTATGGCTAGTCCCAAAGGACAGAAAGTCCGGCACCCCAGTGGACAGAGGGGTCTGGATCCTGTTAGACGAGTCTGTGATAGAGCCCTTGACAACCCTTGGTGGGTGAGGATGTTTGCAATCGCCTCTTCTCTCGATAAATGGTGTGTTTTGCCTTTTGGGGAATGCGGGTCTGTCAGAGGGTCGCTTGCGCCCATCATGCTTCACCAAGCTCCGGTTGTAGACCAGCTTCTCGCTCTGAATTCCCATGGGATGAACAGAAGGGGACCTACCCTGCTTGGTGTGTTCTGGGTCCCTGCTCTCAGGACAGGCATTTAGAGGCAAGGGAGTCCTTAGATCTTCAGTTGACAACTGTTGGCAGGGGAATCACGGGGCAGGACACCTGCGACCGCATAGGCGACCACCTCCTTCGTTTCTCTTACACCATCCAGGTCTGACTGGCAGAGTGAAGGCGGCAGCCACAGCAGCATGCCTGTCCCCTCTGACAGTCCTGGCCTGCCACACTCACCACGACGCCCGTCCAGATGGGAGTGCCCGTGAAGCGCATTTCAGAATCCCAGTAGATGTAGAGGAATCCGCCCAGGACCCCGCTCAGAACCCCCAGAACAATCTGCACCACCTGGAAGACAGAGGGTCTCAGAACACAGCTCCCAGGCGCCTGGCGCAGAGGAAACCCACTGCCTCCCAGCCTCGAGTGTTAGCCCAAGGTCTGGTCTACCCACAACTTGGACTGAGAAGATTGGAGAAGCTAATTCCTGCTAATGATTTAAAACTAGCTCAGTATTCCGGGCAGAGGGAAACGAGGGCTTTTCCTTTGCTCTCGGATGTCCCCCTCCTCCGTCCCTCTGGAAGCACGTGCAGGCAGTTGTTCTCACCCAGGCGGCCACCAGCAGCCTGCTGTTGAGGGCGGCGGTACCCGAGGCGGAGGCTGGAAGCTGCAGCTTTGAGCACCCGGCCAGCAGGAGCTTGGCTATAGCGGACTCTTGATGGATGTGCACGTTGATGTGGGTGGGCTTTGGGGCCTCGGGGGCCATCTCATTGTGGTCTGTGGTCCCCATGTTCATGGAAGTCATCTTCGAGGGAGAGAGGGAACACAGGAAGGAAACAGTGATGGAAAACTCCACTGCCGTCCAGTCAGGGACACAGAACGTGGCGCCCCTGGCCACGGCTGACCACGAGTTCCTTTCGGAGGGTGGCTCCAGGGCCGCTCAGCTTGGCTGGGGCTCCCTCTCTACCCTGCATCTACTGCGTGCTCCCCTGTGGTTCTCTGGGGCCCGGTGTCTGGGTCAAGCAGTGCCTACGCAATGCACCCCATGCCTCACGCCTCCGCTCTACTTGGGTCCTCTCTCAGCCTCTTCTCTTTGAAGCCTTTTGACTCCAGGTCAGAACTTAATGTTCCAAATGGCTGCTCCCCCACCCCCAACCCCGGCTGCCTGGTAAAGGGTTACAGCAGCTCCTCTCACCCTGGCCCCCTTCACCCTGAAGACCTCCTTCTCCACGGACCCCTTAGTGCTAGCTGCCCCATCCCCCCCTAAGGACGGAGTGATAGAGACGTCTACCAGTCTGCATAGATCAGCCATCTATCACTCTCCGGCAAGCTCAGAGGGAGCTCGGTGGTGGCGAGGAGGGGAACAGGTTGGGTGGGAAAGGGTGTATGCTGCACTAATTCCCAGGAAAAGCCCCCTGGCCCTGAAGCGGGTGGGTTCCTACCTGCTCTCCTGGGGGACCAGGCAAGTGCGCAGCGGAGAAAGCTGGGAGGCACAGGAGGACGCAGTGGGGGCTGAGAGCGTCGGTCCTGGGTGGAGGAAGAAATTGGGTGACAGCCAGAAGGGGAGGGAGGGTGATTCGACTTCAGCACTTCCTGGCAGGCAGCGGGGCTGAGGGCCCCTTCAGGGTTTTCCAGCCGCCAATTTCTCACTGCGTAGAGGGAGGGTAGGGGTGATCATAAGGTCGAGGTGCTCACGGAGATCCACCCTGGGGAATCCTTCAAGTGTCTTCTCTTCCGTCTCCAGCTAAGCCAGTGCTTTCTGAGTAAGTGTGGGTCTGTGCTGAGTGTGTGTGTGTGTGTGTGTGTGTGTGTGTGTGGTCTATGCTGTGTGTGTGTGTATTGGGGTGTGTGTGGGGGGTTGTGGGGGGGTCTGTGCTGTGTGTGTTGGGGGGTGTGTGTGTGTGGTCTGTGCTGTGTGTGTGTGTGGGGGAGGGGTGTGTGTGTGGTGTGTGTGCGTGCCCCCGTGTCCCTGATCCAGCAGGCCTGACCACCATCATCAACTCAAGGTGGAGCCCCCTCACTGGGGCCCCCGTGTGTCAGCAACTTGCTGGGAAATTACAGAGGCTTCGGGGTCAGGGGTCAGGCCTTCCTCCCTCCAGCCTCCCCTGGTCTCCTCCCTCTCATCTGCCGGGGGTCCTCAACTCCTCCCAGCCCTCTCTGCAGCAGCTCCACCTCTCCCCGCTGAGGAAGGCAGGTGAGGAAGGGCTCCCCAGAGCCGGCAGGGGTGGACCCTCCTTGGAGACCCTCTGCAGCGGGATACCCTTCTCTGGAGGAGCCTCTAAGACCACTCTCCCAGCCCCATTCTTCCATTGTGCCTCTGTTCGGGCTCCCCTATGGGCCTCTACGAAGGGAGGGACGTGTGGAGAGATGTGACCCGAGACGCAGGCCAGGGCTGGGGAAGCCAGGCCCTGCTTTGCCCTCCGTGTCACTTGTGTTGTGGGTGGAGAGCGAGGCCCAAGGTGGGATGGCCATAGGTGGGGTGCTTGGATGGATATGACTCCCTTGTTTCTAGGCGAAGGGACAGTGGAGTGTTCAGGGAAGCAGGGCAAAGCCCACTGCCTGGAGTGATGGTAGTGGGGGGCCCGCAGCTTCCTGGAGCCCCGGGTTTCAGATTCTGCCCTGCAGAGGAAGCGGGGGTTTGGGGGGGCTGGGGCGGTGCCCTGCAGTCCAGTGAGGTTTGGAGCCAACGCTCAGGCCGTGCTGACTGTGACTGCTGGACCCCCAAGGGAGGTGCGGGCTCTGGAGCTGACGGCCCTCTGTGGTCTGTGAAGAAGGCTGAGTCTCTTTCCTCTTCCTGCAGAGCCGTCGCACGCTGCCCTGTGCAACCCAAAGGAGCCCAGGTGAGTGTTAGGAGTGAAGGTGCTGGAAGAGTGGGAAGAAAACAGGTGTGTGTGGGGGTGGGGGGGCAGATGCTACTAGAGCTGTCAACATTTGATTTAAATCTGGTGCTTAACTGGGGTGCTTAGTACAACTGTCCATGTAAGATTTCTTTATTTATTTTTATTTTTTATTTATTCAATTGTGCGCGCGTGTGTATGTATGTGTGTGTGTGTGTGTGTGTGTGTGTGTGTGTGTGTGTGTATGTGTGTCTGTGTGTGTGTGTGTGGGCGAATTCGGGAACCACCATGGACCTCCTCCACCTCCTCCTTGTTTACTCTGCCCGGGGATTCACAGGCTCCGCCCTACCAGGACCAGACACGCAGGCCGCCCCCGCTTCTGCCCGGCGTCTATACGTGGGGTCTAGGATCCGAACCCAGGACTTTCTGCCTGCAAGGCAGAGGCTTAACCCCTGAGCCACCTCTCCAGCCCCCCATGTAAGATTTCTTTTAGAGCTCTGAAGGTGGATTCCAAAGTATGTGTTTAGAGGAAATGTAACAAAATTGACCACGACAATTCCCAATGAAAAACAGCACCAGACAGCTCAGTGGTAGAACACGTGCTCAGAATATACAAGGTCCAGAGTTCAAGCCCTGGTGTCCCCCAGATCAAAAATAAACAACAACAACAAAAATAGCTAGAGGGAGTCAGAAATAGCCCAGGCAGATGTTCAACTTTATGATAATTAAATTGTAGGGGATAGAGCTAGAGAGACAGCACAGTTGGTCAGGCACCTGCTGGCAAAGCTGGTGACCTGAGTTTGATCCTCAGAAGCCCAGGTGGGGGAAGGAGAGAATTGACTTTTGTCCTCTGACCACCATGTGTTTGCATAGCATGAATGTTCTCTCTCTCTCTCTCTCTTTCTCTCTCGTTGTTTCTCGCCTTTTCATCTGTCTCTTTCTCAACTTTTTCTTTCAATCAATGAAATGTTAAAAATGAAATAAAATTGTAGACACGGTGCAGAATTTATCAGACATACAAAGGGGCAGGTCATGAATTCTGTGCTCAAGAGAGCATTTCGGTCAGCGAGAGGGGGTGATTTATGTTGTTGTGGGATCCGCCCTTCAGAAATCCAACAAGGAACCCAACACCCTGTCCCCTTGGCTCTGTGTCTGTCAACCACATTCCAGAAGGATCAACATTTAGAAGTGAAAACTTAGAGCATTAGCCCCTCAGAGGAAGACACAAAAGGAAAACTTTATAATCTTGAATTAGGGAAGTCCTTTCCAAGTACGGCAGAAAGCCTGGAAAGCAGAAAAGGAATGAGAAACTTTACATATATAAACTATACTTTAAAAAATAAAAACCGAGTCAAAATGTAAGTCACATTTTTTTTTTTTGAGACAGGGACTTGCTGTGTAGCTCAGGCTGGCCTTGAAATATGACTGTCCCGTCTCGGCCTCTTGAATTCTGGTATCACAGGTGTGAGCCACTCCTGCTTATAAATCACAAACTGTAAAGAAGCACTTAGAGCTCATGTTGCAGATACAAAGAACTTCTAAAACTGAAAGAAAACAGGAAGTATGTAGCAGATGAAGGAAGAGCTCCCAAGGGGAGAAATAATATGAAAGGATGGCCTATCTCGTTCTACAAAGAGAATTACTGAAATAGTTGCAGAGAGCAGATCAGAAAGCCTGCGGTGAGGGGATTTACTGGTGGAGGTATTAGGGAACTTTTTCCAGTGTAAAGACAGTTGATATCTCGATTGTAGCTGCAATGGCATGAAGGTCAAACTCAAGCACTGAAAATTGGACAGTTTGTTAAGATCTGCAATTTGTATGTCATTTCCCTCAAGTGACAATTGACGATGATGCCCTTGCTAACACACTCTGACAGTGGGGAGGACAACTCCATATTTTTTGGCTACCACTTCCATAGAGGGTAACTGTCACTATCCATTAAAAACACACGATTCCCCATTGGTGTTAATAGAAGTAAACATGATAGGCTCTCACACAGAGTACTATGCAGTGTTTAGACTGAGTAGGAAGCATTTGATGGGTAGATGTAGAATGATTCTAAAACATATGCCTGCACACCATACTGTTCATATGTACATATGTGTGCAGGCATCTGCAGGGCAGGGTGCGAAGGAGGTCTTTTACAGGTTTCGTGTCATGCAAAGAAATGGCCGGATTAGTTTCCATCTGGAAGGCAATGAAGGTGGCCAGGATATTTTTAAAATAATTTCATTTATGAGAGAGAGAGAGAGAAAGAAAGAGAGAGAGAGAGAGAGAGAGAGAGAGAGAGAAAGTGAGAGAGAAGGAAAGAGGCAGAGAGGGAGAGAGAAGCAGAGAGAGAGAAAGAGAGAAGAGGAGGAGGAAAGAGGCAGAAGGAAAGAAAAGCAAAGGGGGGGTGAGAGAGAGAGAAAGGAGGAAGAAAGAGGCAGAGAGGGAAAGAGAAGTAGAGACAGTGAGAGAGAACTCTTCTTTTTTTTTTTTAAAGAATTTTTTTTTTTTATTCAATTGTGCTTGTGTGCTCCTGTGTATGTGAATGTGTGTGTGTGTGTGTGTGTGTGTGTGTGTAGAACCACAGGTGAATTCAGGAACCACCATGGACGCCTCCACCTCCTCCTTGTTTACTCTGCCCCGGGATTCACAGGCTCCGCCCTACCAGGACCAGAAGCGCAGGCCGCCCCCGCTTCCGCCTGGCGACTATACGTGGGGTCTAGGATCTGAACTCAGGACCTTCTACCTGCAAGGCAGAGGCTTAACCCCTGAGCCACCTCTCCAGCCCCGAGGGAGCTCTTCTTTAAGACACACTCCTACATACCTAAATGTCTTCTTATACACACACACACACACACACACACACACACACACACACATACAGGTACACTCTTACTGCCCTATGTCTTTCAACCAGGCTCCACCTCCTAAACCTCTAGCTCCACCTCTCCAAAGAGCATCCATCCCAAGGAACAAGCTTTCGATCCTGGTATTAGCTTAAAATTGCACATGTTCCTCTTAGATTCTGAAAGTGATTTGAATTTTCCTCCCAAATTAGGGCTACTGCGATGGGAGTAGTATCCGCACTGGGAAGACCCTCTTAGCCTTTGCTTTGATCTTTCCCAGCTCCCAGACTTGATCTACACCTGCTGCGTTCTCCCCCCACCCCCGGGAAGGATGACTCAAGGCACGGTGACCGTCAATGGAGTTGAGGTGGCCTCCTCCGTGCTGCCGCCGTCCACCCACATCAACATCCTCCTGCACCAGGAATCAGCTGTCGAGCAGCTGCTGAAAGCCATGGGCTCCCTGAAGCAGTGTCTCTCCCTCCCTTGGGGCGCTGCACCTTCCAAGGCCGGCATAAGCCACGCGCAGCTGGCTCTGGGGGTAAGATGGCCTGGCCGGTGGGCTCGCAGGGTGACGCCGGAGGGGCTCTCCCCTTCGATAGACTGCAGAAAGGAAAGTGGGTTGAATTCCATGTGAAGGGACACAGAAGCTCACTGTCGCATTTGGGAGAAGGTTTTCAAAGTTTCTCTGCGGAGCATCGTGTGGGGAGGAGTGACTCACTTCTTTGGTGCAGAGGAAAAGCTGCATCAGCCAAAGGTGGGACGACGGGTGGGAGAATCTCAGCAGATGTGGGGAATCAGCATAAAGTGTTTGCATCAGGAAAAAGTCCTGAAGGACCAATATGCCAGGACCTGAGGCGGGAAGAGATAGAAGCAGTGGATGGTAAGGGAATAGAACTTTCCAGAGTCAGAGCTGCAGGCAGGTCAAGATAGGAAAAGGTGGAGACTCCTACCTGAGTCGGCTCTGGGCAGCAGCCGTTGGGGGTGCGCGGGCCGTGGAAAGGGGACTGATTTTTCTTCCTGTCCTGCAGGTGACCCAGATATTGCTGGGGTTTCTGAGCTGTGTTCTCGGACTGTTTCTCTACTTTGGGCCCAGGACTGAGCTGCGTGACTGGGGCTGTGCCTTCTGGGCGGGGTCTGTGGTGAGTGAGGGGCGGGTGGGGGGGGCAAGGCTGGGAGCTCAGGGGGCGGGTGGGGGGGCAAGGCTGGGAGCTCAGGGGGCGGGTGGGGGGGCAAGGCTGGGAGCTCAGGGGGCGGGTGGGGGGGGCAAGGGAATGTTCCTTTGGCTTTATGGACCTGGGAGAGACACAAAAGCCAGGGTGAGAATATCCCTTTTCCAGGAGGTGGGTGCCTTAGGGGCCCAGGAAGACTTTCTGTTGCCCATTGTTCTCTTTTTAAGCAGGGTGGGACATCGGGAATTTGGAGTCCTGTACATGTGCTAGATTTCTGTCTTAGTGACTTTTCTTTTGCTGGGATTTTATTTTATTTTATTTTATTATTTTATTTTATTTATTCTCTGTGTGTGTGTGTGTGTGTCACAGGGCACTGTGTGTCCCTGTGGAGGACCACGGGTGACTTCAGGATTGCTTTTTTTTTTTTTTTTTTTTTTGCTTTGCTCTTGGATTTTCTAGGCTCTACCCACCAGGGTCAAAGTGCTACCTGCCACCATTTCTGCCTGGCATTTTTAAGTGGGACCTGGGATCCTAACTCAGGACCTTCTGCTTGAAAGTCAGAGTCTTAACCCCTGAGTCATCTCTCCAGCCCTGTTTCTGGGATTTAAAAACAAATCTCTGACAAGAGCAACTTCAGGAAAGAGGGTTTATTCTGACTCACAGATGAAGGTAGAGACCATCTGGTGGGGAGTCAAGGTGGCAGTGCTCGAAGCAGCTGGTCAGGTGTCCAGTCAGGAAGCAGAAGAGAGCAGCAGATGCCACCCACAGCGGGTGGGTCTCCCCTCCTCAGTTAACGTACCAAGATAACCCCCAGGCCTGGCTCCCAGGGGATTCTGGATTCTGTGAAGTTAGCAACAGTATCAACCACAGTTTCTTTATTCATTTACACACACACACACACACACACACACACACACACACACACACACACACAGAATGCAAACATGCAGGCATGTATGCCACAAGTGGGGCTCAGGGAACAGCTTTAGGAAATCAGTTTTCTCCTCCTACCTTGTGGACTCTGGGGATTGAACTCAGGGCACCAGGTTTGCACACAGCGCCTCTCCCCAGGGGGCATCTTTCAACCCTCAGCTTGCTTGTCTTTTCACTCCTGCTGTGATCGATCTGTTGTGGGAACAGTTGGTAGATGAGTGATGGGAGACGCGTCCAGGAGAGTAAGTTTGGGCCTTTTTTTTTTTTTTTTTTTTCTGGTGTCTTCTCTTCCCAGGCGATGGCTGCAGGAGCGAGTACCATTGTGCACGAGAAGCGCCAGGGAAAACTGTTGGTGAGCCTCGGGCTCCTCCTGGGGCGAAACTTTCTATCCAACTTTCTTTCACCCTTTGCCTCCCCGTATCATAAAGTATTTCCTGGAGGGTTGGGTGGGTGGTCCCTGCGGTAGCAGCTGGAGAAGAAGGGTCAGGTTTGAGGCTGTGACCCGCTGGCTTTGCCACTGGTGGATACGATGGGCACCTTGGTCCTCTCTTCCAGGGCCATTTGTCACGTCTGCTCACCATGGCTGGCATTGGCACCGCCATGGCCGCTGCTGTCCTGGGTGTGAGGAGCTTAATCTGGCAAAGGGATGACTCATACATCACCAAGTTCAGCTCCGTGTGTGACGTCTCCCATCACGTCCACACAGACTCCGAGTTCAGAATGGGGTACTCCAGCGACTACGAGGACTGGAAGGAGGAGAGGTGCAGAACGTACATGAAGATGATGATGGTGGGAATGAAGTCTTCACTTGTGGCTGTCAAAGACTAGGGTGGGACCGAACCTGGCGGGGGGGCAGGGATGAAGGCTTTTTGCTGTAGGACCTCATTCTTGGTCTTTGGTTTAAGAAGTTGTAATTTAAGCAGAAGTGTTTCAGACCCATCGAAGCAGATGAGGAGCAGAGAGGAGGTCGTGGGGACACTCCTGTGACTTCTGCTGAATGAACGTGTGGTTATCCCAAAATACAGTGTCTTATCCAGAGCTGGACAACAAAACTCCCCAAAATACAAGTGTCTTAAAACATCATTTTGGGGGTTAGAGAGATGGCTCAGGGATGAAGCCTCTGCCTCCGAAGCAGAAGGACCTGAGTTCAAATCCCAGATCCCACATAAAACTACCTGGAGGAAATGGTGGCAACCTGTAATTCTAGTCCTGGAAGGTAGAGCCTAGGAAAACCAAAGCAAAGCAATAAGAAGGTAGAGCAAGCCACACACACACACACACACACACACACACACACACTCTCTCACATGCACGCACATGTGAATTCTCCTCCCACCATTTTATGTCTTACTGTTCTGTGTTGATTGGGTCCAGATGGGCAGTTCTCACTTGGGATTTCCCAGGCAGCTCCAGAGAGCTAGCCTTTGGCCAGGGGGTGGCTCCCCATCTGCACGGAGACACTCCCATGGAGGGCGGCTGATGCAGCTTTTGGCTGGAAATTCAACTGTGACTGGGAGACTAAATACCTACAGTAGCTTCTCCATCTGGCTCTGGCTTCTGCACAGCGCAGGAGCAGAGCAGCTAGATCCCAATGGGGAACAAGGTGAGCCCGTGAAGAGGCAGAGACAGAAGCTGCCAGGCTGACAAAGGCCTGCCACCGGCAGCAGGCGGGACTTCCATCATATTGGCCAGAGCAGTCGAGGGCCCATCCAGATTCTAGGGAGCAGAGAAATAGATGCTGCTTTCAAGCACACGGGCTGGAAGTGATGCTTGCTCCATGGCTGGGAGATGCAGTCGGTCTCTGTGGGAAGCAGCTTGCCGGGCAGCCTGGACTGGGTGTGAGTTGGTAAGGTTGTGGTCCTGAGCTGACGCTCGACTGTCTTGTTCTTTTCTCTTCATCTCTAGAACCTGCTCCTGGCATTCTGCGCCCTGTTCACAGCTGCCTGTATCCTGAAGGTCATCGTGGCCTCTGCTTCCCTGATACTGAGTTTCCAAAGCATGTGCAGACAGAGACCCTTCCCCCTGGTAGGTGCTCAGAGAGGCACTTGCAGACAGAGTGTGGGAGCACGGGGGAGGGCAGGGGGGTTGTTGGTCTGAGGTCATGCATGATCTGGCTCTGCTGTGTGGCTCTTCCCTTCGCTGTCGGAGGGGCGCAACCCGTCACGGGTCCTGGCTGACTTCTGCTTCTCCTCAGCTCTCCCCACCTTCCTTCCCTTCCTTCTTTGCAACCTGCCATTCTCTCCTGCATTCTGTCCAGTTGCATCCAACTCCCCGTTGTCATGGCGGTCTTCCTCCTTGCCCGATCCCACTTCCTGCCCCTTCTCCTGTCCTTGTCTGGTTTCAAGTTCTGTGAAGCACATTCTGCCCTCATTATTTTCCCACAAATCATTGATTTCTCTCTTCTGTTTTTCAGGATGAGGAAGACTCGGAAAAGAAGCTTCTGGGGGGGAATTCGGTGCCCCCCTCCCCTGTCAAGGAGAAGATCCCGGTCATCCTGTGAACGGTCCCAGGCCCTGCCTGGGCCCAAGCGTGCCCCTGTCCACAGCATCCCAGGGCCCATGGGGAGGGTGGGGACTGCCCTAGGGGCCCCTTCTGATCCCCCCACCTCACAGTCGCCTGTGCAACCACTGTCCAACCCGCCCCCCCACGGCGTCTCCATCCCAGAGCTCCAGAGTCCTCCTCAACCTCCCGCCCCAGCGTTCTTGGCTCTGCAAACACTATTTCATCTTCTCCAGCCCTGATTAAAGTCAAACAGCAGGAAAAAAATAAACCTCGCCCAGAAGGATGTAGGCTCCTTTTGTCGATGCGCACAGTGCGCTGCGGATGGCAAGGCCTGGCTCGGAGGTGGTTTGTGTGTGGTGTGGCGCGTGGGAACAGGGGCCTCTGAGCTGGGGTTGACCTGACTCCCTGCAAGCCTCCTACCTCCACCTTTTCATGACTGGGTTGCAGGTGTGGGAACAAGGTCACCGTTGGTGGAACTGTCAGAGCTCGGAGTCTTCTTTAGTCATGGAGGCGATTGGCTTTATGCACCGACCTCAGTCTGCAAATGGTTCAGAATCTTGAGAGTGGGGAGGGCGATTCTTTCCCTGCCCCCTTCGCTTCTCTCCAGTCCTTCTTCGTGCTGAAGGACCTGACTACCTCACCTACCTCAGTGCCTGTCTCTACCTGCATTTCCTTCTTTATCAAACAGCAATTTTCATTTTTTTATTCTTCTGAGGTTTTGTACTTGAATTCAGTGAATATATTGCCATTTTCAACTTTTATTCCTCGAGCCCATCCTACTCCTTACCCTACTGTGTGCCTCCTTCTTCCCAACCACTCTCCCTGCTACGTCCCTATCTTTGCATGTGCGGCCCCCTGAGCTTCACTGAGGTCACCTGTACTGGCGCGTGTCTGAGCCTGGGTACATCAGAGAGGAAGCCCCTTCCCTCCACCGCCTTCAGTTCTAACCCGCAACAGTCTCTCAGGGAGGGGTGGGGCCTCTTGAGATCTTGCCCTTTCCATGGTGAAATGCTGATGGGCCAAGTCTTGTGCAGAGGTAAACACAACAGTGAGTTCATTAAGTGCAGTGGCCCTGTCACGTCCCAAAGATACTGTCTCGAAGCACCCTTCTAGCTCCTACATTCTTATCACCCCCTCTTCTGATATGCTCCCTGAGTCTTGAGGCGGGGAGTGATTTAGATGTCCTGTTTAGGAAACAGCTGATTTCATTTACACAATTTTTTCCTGTTGTTCTAATTGAGATAGAGTCTTATAATTTAATTCAGGTTGACCTCAGACTTACAATAATCCTCCTGCCTCCGCTTCTCCAGGACTGGAATTGTGGGTGTGAGTCGCAGTGTCTCCGCTTCTCCAGCACTGGGATTGCGGGTGTGAGTCACAGCGCCTGGATTCGATTTGGCTTTGCCGTCTTTCATTTCCTCCCCATTATGTGTGAATACATCTTGATGCTGTCATGCGAAGAGTGAACAAGCAGCTTATGGCTTCAGGAATCTCCTTAGCAACCTCACAGGCCAGAGGACTCCTGTCCAGCCGAGGGAGCTGAGACAGGCATGGCACACGTGTCCAGGCGTGGAGGGTGGAGGAGCGACGGGACAGTTCTGCTCTCTGCAGACACTCAAGGGAGAGGATGCTGAGGTTGGTGTATTGAATGGGACAGGGCAGCACTCAGAACTCGCCTGCCTCTGTGCTCGTGGGCACTAGTTACTTACCCACTCCACCAGTCCCAAAACAAGAAACTATGGCTGAAGTCTCTGAATTGCCACAGATCTTGATGTTCAGGATTCCGTCCATAAAGACCCCTTGAGGCCCGACAAACATGAGGCCTCGAGGTGAGGGAAAGCACCATTTCATGACCTTCTGGGACAGAGTGGGAGTGGTCAGTAGTCTATGTATAACTGCGCCTCCTTCGAGGTCTTTCTGTTGAGCACTTAGCCCCTAGCGGCTCTGGGTGTGATTCTATTTGGGTCAAGGTCTTTGCAAAAGTGGTTGAAATGAGGTCACCATGGTGGGTCCTAATCCTACGTGGCCGGCCTTCTTATAAGAAGCAGTAATTGTGAAGATCCCAGGAAAAGATGGCTCTCTTTGAGCCAAGGAAGATTCCAGAAGAAACCTGCCAATACCTTTAACCTCAAGTGTCTGGCCCCTAGAACCATGAGAAAATAAATTTCTGTTGTTTATGCCACTCGGATTGCAGTATTTTGTTACAGAGACATAAACAGACCAAGGCACAGAGATGGGTGAGGGGAGGCTGGCACAACCTAGGGGCAGGCTCAGGGTATACCCCAGATCTCCCCAAAGTCCCTCCCGTGTGTGGTGCCCGGAGGACAAGTCTGTCGGAAGCACGCTGAGGAGGAATGCAGCCTGCCGACCGGCTTCCCTAGGGAATGCTCCCCGCACTGTGGCTTGAGTCTTCTCACATCAACTGGTCCGTTTCTTGAAGGTTGGCTTGGGGCTTACCTTGACTAGTAATTCTTCACAGACGTGCCCAAAATTCAGCCTGCAACTGTGAACTCCTGTAGATCATCCAACTCTCACAAATCGCGGTGACAAACATGCACAGAGACATCCCTAGGGAGGAAAGAGTTAGCTGGGCTCGTGGTTTCAGTTCGTTGTAGAAGATGGGGTGCCGTGGAGCAGAATAGCTCCATGGTGGCAGTTAGGAAGTGGGCAGAGAGAGAGAAGGGGCACCCATGTGCGTGGACGTCTCATCTCCCCCTTTTTATTCCACGTGTAGCACCTCCCGCACGCAGGGAGGGTCTTGTCCATCCTCTCTTCTGGAAAGGCCCTGCCAAACACACCCAGACCTGTCCTTTTTCTAATCTCCTAAGCACGTCTCAATCCAAGCAACTCGATGAATCCAAGATGAACATCAAACCATGTTGCTCCCAGTGTCCCCAGCCATAAGGGCACAAAGGAGCATCTACGTCAGGAGACAGTGACGCAATGCACAGAGGAACAGAGAGATGAACATATATCTCAGTGTCTCCTGGTATATTTCCATCGAGCCCCAGGCACCCCATCTTTAGGAGGTCAGAGGTTGTGAGGCAGGAAGAGCAGCCTCTGGTGGTTCTGTTTTAGGATCTTCACCCAGCTGTCAGAGGCCAAGACTTGCTTCAGAAATGTCTTTTGATGAAGTCCCCTGCTGTGTGGTCAGAAAGAGGAAGGGGGATGGCTGGGAAACGGGAACCAAGGTTTCCAGTCAGCGATCCTGTCGCCCTGACAGCTGCCGTCCTCCGCATCCTCCGCCTCCAGACGGGCTCCCCTCTCCTGTTCATGACTAGGGGCTCCCCTCTCCCGTTCATGACTAGGGGCTCCCCTCTCCCATTCATGACTAGGGGCTCCCCTCTCCCGTCAGACCTGACCACTTCTGTTTTCGCTCTCTCAGGTGACCTGCTACGTGTGCAGTTGGTTCTCCACGTACTTCCACTACACACTCGCACCTCCACGAGCCCAGCTTCTCCGCCACACCACGCCTGCCTCCATGATCCGAAACCTCTGACACTGGGATTCATCCTGCGACGCTTTCCCTGGGGAGGCACCACGCAGACATCTCTTCACCCCACATAGGAGTACGACTGCAGACCATCACGCCAAGAGTCTATCCTCCCGAACCAATGCGTTTATGGGGGCTACTTACGGTAGCAGGGGTGAGGGCTGCTTACAGGCACAGGGGTGACTAAATGCAGCTACCCCGGCATGGGGGGAATCTCGGGAGCACAACCCAGGCAGCTGCGCTCCATCACATTGCTGTGTAAAAGAAGAAAGCTAACAAGAAACCAGAACATAAACCAGTGCCTTAAACATTTCCAGCACCTCTGGCTTCTGGCCAGCACAGAACTAGCCATTAGAACCGAGGACGCTTCTGGCTCTGGCCGAGACCCAGCTGGCGGCCAAGGACAAGAAGCAGAACGTTTCCAAGTCCCCACTCTGAAAGGCCTTTGTCTCTTTCCTTGGCCTATTGAGATTGGGTGGCCCTGGCTTGCTCGGGCTGCCGGGACCCACACCCAGACCCTAGAGCTCTGGCAACAGGGTCAGATAGAGTTCTTTTCTCTTCATTCAGGCAAACAAGTGTCAGCGTGTTTGTTTTTGCTTTGCTTTTGCACAAAATGATCTTTGTGGACTCTGGGACCTCCTCTTTTCCCCCACCCCCCTTTCCTAGAAGTTTCCCAGTTTCTGAGGGAAGATGGTTTTCCTTGTCTGGTTCTCTCTTCCCTGTGTCCTGGGCCTGTCTTGCTGACGCTCCCCCACTCTGTGAATAGTCTAGAAGCTGCTTCCGATGAGCTTTTTCCTTTCTGGAGAGCATTAGACGTCTCTCTCTCTCTCTCTCTCTCTCTCTCTCTCTCTCTCTCTCTCTCTCTCACACACACACACACATACACTTTTTGTTTACTTGGAAAAGACAACAATTATCTCCTTTTGTAAAATTCTGCCTAGGTGGTCAAACTGCTTGTACCCGGATGGGAAATGACTTCACAGCACTGACTAGGGTCATGCAAATAATCTCCACTCTGTGTTTAACGTCATCAACAAAGATTTAAAGCCATTCAGAGCATAAACAGGAAATGTTCCCCCCTCATCCTGCCATCTTCCCAGCTCACCCTCTTTTTTTTTTTAAGTTTTTTTTTTATTATTTATTCAATTGTGCATGTATGCATGTGTGTGTGTGTGTGTGTGTGTGTGTGTGTGTGTGTGTGAATTCGGGAACCACCATGGATGCTTCCACCTCCTCCTTGTTTACTCTGCCCCGGGATTCACAGGCTCCGCCCTACCAGGACCAGAAACACAGCCCCCCCCCCCCGCTTCCGCCTGGCGTCTATACGTGGGGATCTAGGATCCGAACTCAGGACCTTCTGCCTGCAAGGTAGAGGCTTAACCCCTGAGCCACCTCTCCAGCCCCCAGCTCACCCTCTTTTAATTCTGTGCTGTCAGCTACTTCTTGGGTCATCAGACATCAGAGTCAGATTCGAGCTCCCACAAGGTGAACATTGGAGAATCCCCCACCGGGAGTGGCGGGGGGGGGGAGGCAGCTCAGTGGATAAAATGCTTCGGAACCAGCCCTAGGACCTGAATTTTCAGGTTCCTATGTAAGAGCTGGGGGGGTTGATGTGCATCTGTGATCCATGAATATAGTGCATGTAGGATATTTTCACACCTAAATCCCAATCCCATCCCCCTCCACGTCCCTGCCAGACTCCCTCCTACTTTCGTCTTCTTATGTGTGGCCCACTGGGTTTCGTCTGGTTTGCCTTTGATGGAGTGTGCTGTGCATTTGCTGGAGCATGAATTAGGCATCAGGGTTTACCATCAAGGAGAGCATCTCCTCCCCCCCCGTCCTCATCAGTCTCTCAGGGAGGTGTGGAGCCCCGTGAGACTTTTCCCTTCCTTGGTGCAATGCTGGTTCCCACGCAGGTCCTGTGGGAATATCCACAGCTGCTGTGAATTCACAGATACGACAGCACTGTCAAGTCCAGGAGATAATGTCTGGCTGTATCTCTACCCCACTTCCTGTTCTTACAATCGTACCCCTCTCTTTTCCGAAATGTTCCCTGTGCCTTGGGGGTGGGAATAGGGGTGACTCAGCCATCCTGTTTGGTGCCAAGCAGTCCACGGTCGCTTGTTATCCGCATTTGTCCAGCTGTGTCTTTCTGACACATACGATTTTAGAAGCTCGATAAACAAAACAAGTCTCCCACTGGGGTCCTTCACTCAGTCTTGTTCTTTGAAAAAAGCTGCAGTCATCAGAACTGTCCGGCATCTCCAGGCTGCCTGGATGGGAAGGGGTTGGGCGTGGAGGCGGGGCTGCTTCTCTCCCTCCCTGCTGCAGTGGTCTTCCCCCTTCACTTCCAGGTGGGATAGGGAAGAAGGATGGAAGGCAGGATTTCTTGCCCTGGGTGGGAGGAAGACAGGCTTTACTGGTTCCTCCTAGATGGCTTGTTTATAGACTGAGGGTGCTCAATATGCAATGCGCTTAGAATGCAGCCTACTTTCTGCTTCACTGACTTCATTCAGGAAATCCCCTTGGCGAGCGTACCTAAAGGAAGGAAATACAAGATGGTAGGGGAGGGAGAGATTTGGCAATGCCGAATATTCTTTTTCGGTGTCTCTTGCCCTTGAATGTCCTGGGCATTGTGATGTCTTTCTGATGGGTAAGTCCCTTTGTTTGTGAGTCCACAGAGCTTCAGATCCAAAGGAAAAAAATAGAATTAAAAACACAGCTTCCTAAAAAAAACAAAACAAAAACAAAAAAAACACAGCTTCCTTCCGGAGGAGAACAGCGACAGCTAGGCAGGCACTTTAGTGGCAGGCCTCCTTAGAGGGCTCCTAACACTCCTCCAGAGTTGCTTTCAGAGACCTTTACCAGGTGTAGCCCAAATCTCAGTCACTGCAAAGAGTTCTTTCAGATAAACTGAAGCGATTGATTTGGCTCATTTTTACCCAAAATTCTCTGCCAGAGGAGGTGTGTTTGCATCCATGTGTTGTCACTGCTATGTGAGCCGTGACATGGCCTTGACTGAGCCAGGGGTGTGCCCAGGTCCCTGTGTGTTGATAAGACTTTCCCGTGTGGATATGAAGGAGTTTCCTAGCAACAGTCCTTCATTTGCTTCATGAGGAGGAAACACAGGTTTGAGAATTGCCTCTGGTGAGGCCTTTACTCGCTCTAATAAATGCCATCTCCCAGAGTGCTTAGCGGTTTGCACTCACCAAAGGCAAAACATTACACCCTCCCATTACTGGAAAAAACATTGACATCGTTCTTCTCCCTGCCAGGAGTTACCTCATGTTTCTCTGCACTTCCCACCTGCTGATGTCGCCTCCTTCTCCTTCCCGTTAGGAAGACTTCTGCCTTCTACTCTGGTATATGTTCCTGTTGGCAGTGAATTCTAGGTGTTTCATCTTGACAATTGTGACTGAACCTTCTAGACACATTTATGTAATAAGGTGAATTTCTGAGCAAGTCTGTGGGAGATTATCTATTATTGTGGGTAGATTATCTATTCTGGAGCAGGTAGATAAAATGGAAAGAGAATTGGTTGGCTTTGGCAGGCTGGAAAGCCAGAAAATATGCCTCGCTCTCAAATATTCCTGTGGATATTGTATGGTCAGATTCCACAGCTTCTGCTGATAATGCCCCTACCGTGATAACCAACTTCTACAACATTAATTATTTTTTATTGATTTTTATTCAATGGTGATTAGAAGAGCACTTCACTTTCCAGTGTAAAAGTCTAAGTCTGTCTTGAAAGTGCCAATCACCTTCTCCTTTTATTAGATTATAGACATATCAACAGCTGGAAGCCCAGCCTTCCACCGTTGAGTCTTGAAGCACATTTGTGAAGAACTGGTAGTTAAAGCAAGCCCTCAGCAAGCTTGCAGGAGATGATTTAATCGATGAGGGAAGACTCAGCCCACAATAAATGGAATCATTTCCTGGGCAGAAGGAAAAGATAGAGAGGGCTGGTTTGATACATTGGCGTACTTTGGACATATAGGCACTCCGGCAAGTGAGAAAGTGTGCTCCTCTTTCAATAGCCCCTGTGGACATGGTGTGGCCAGTTCCCTCAGCTCTTGATGTTGATATGAGCTCTTAGATCTGTAACCAGAATAGTAAGCAAGAAAAAAAAAACCACTTGTTCACTTAAGCTTTATCAACAACATAAAGACAAATTGCAACAGGATGGTATTGCGGTGTGTGGAAAGGATGCAGCCAGATCACTGGGGATAAGGCAAGATAAGTGAGCAATTCAGGGAAGCACTCTGACCTTAGCAGTGGCAACGGAAGATTCAAGAGGCATACGGGACACCAGACAGGCAGGACCAGCAATGTAGTACCGCGTGACATATGATATTACGCATATTAAATATGCAAGCCAAGCACATCTTAAAGAGCTGTAAGACAGAAAGAGCATGTCACATACAAACACAAGCCTATCAAAATAACAGCTGATTTTCAATGCAAACTATAAAAGCCAGAGGGATTTGGATGGATACACTACAAGTTATGAACGAACACAAATGCTAAGCTTGACTATTGTATCCAGCAAAATTATCAGTCATAACAGAAGATGAAAAGCATTCCACAACAACAGGCTAAAAGACTATAAGATCGCTAATCCAGGTCCCCCGAGAATACTGTCAAGAATAGTCATAATGGAAGGGATGGATAAACATACCATAGAGACTGCCAGTACAAGGATTGAATGAAGGACTAGAAGCACAAGCACTGCAAAATAAACAAAATGATAGAAACCGATAAACACCTTTCCATGAAACTTTAAATGTCAGTTGACTCAATTCTCTAATCAATTTGCATAGACTTTATAGCTTAGATAAAAAGCCAAGACCCATCAATTATCTGCCTCCAAGAAACGCATCTCACCAGGAAGAATAGACACTATATAGGGTGACAGGTTGGTTGAAGGTACTTCACACAGACAGAAATGAAAACAAGCAAAAGTTGCTACTCTGATATTAGACAAAATAGACTTCAAACTAAACCAAACCATAAAAGATAAAAATGGATAAAAAAGGAACAGTACACCAGGAGGACATTACAATTACAAACATATGCACCAAACACAAGCTCATTAAAATTCATCAAATAGTACCGATGTAACAATAATCAACCCAAATACAGTCATATTTAGTGCCCATTTATGATAATGAGAGAAGAAAAATAGCTAAATATTTAATGATGTTTAAGTGAGTCTTAGCTGGGCTGTTAGATAATTCTTGTTGGAGTGGTAGACCTTCTTACCTTGGGGTTAGAGTGCCACCCCAAACGCTCTCCCTCTCTGCTGTGGGAGAGAAATGGACTCTTCAGGTCTTGACCTCTGTCTCTCTCCTCAGGAGATGTTCTGGTTTGCTGTGTCTCTGATGTCAACTAGAAGGTTCCAGATGCGATAACCTAGGATCAGTTCAGGAAGTATTCTTTGAGGTGAATGGTTGACCTCATGCCTCCAGAATGCTCTGTACTGTGGAGGAATGGTTCTCCTTCAGTCCCAAATGCTACTTTGATGCTGTGGCTTCATGCGAGAAAAAAAAAAAATGGCAGTAACATGTCAAACGGGAGTGGTGTTAGTAAGTCTGTGGCTAATGCAAGGAGCAAAAGGACCAGATGTTTCCTTTCTTGCTTTACCATTCTCTTGAATTGGCTTTTATCCTCTGAATTACGGGAGGAAAGAGGAAGACAATGACACTAGGTAAGCCAGTGAGAACATGCAGAGTTATAGAAGTGAAGAGGGTGCAGGAATCCTTACAATACATCTGCTTTGCTTCTTGCTCACATGACTGCCACTAGGAAATCCAGTGAAACGTCATCGTCACCTGGGCACTTTGCTTTCTAGGCAAAGAGGCAAAGATGTAGTTTTGTTAGAAGGAAAGAAGGAGGGGCAGGGCGCAGGCAGAGGGCTGGTAGTACAGGCCACACGTGGCCTGGGGACTACTTTCATGCACAGAGATACTTGCAAAGCTTGTTGGAACACAAGGTCTTTGTGGAGGCTGAGAATGTACCTTTGAAACACATCCCCCCTTGTTTTAGTTACTTATTTTGTTGCAGATATCAATACGAGGCCAAAACTATTTACAGGAGCATTGGGCTTATTTCAGATCATGATTCTCTAAGCTGCAGTTGATTAACATGACAGGAGATTGATCCAGCATCGGGAGCTGTGAGGGGACTGAGGGGGCTGAGGGGGCTGAGGGGGCTGAGAGGGCTGTGGAGGCTGTGGGGGCTGTGGGGGCTGTGGGGGCTGAGGGGGCTGAGGGGGCTACCAGGTCTCCTTTCTCCATCTTGTCCACCTGTCCATAGAATGGTCCCACCCACCATGGGCTGAATATTCCAACACGAGTTAGATAATTTCCCACAGGCTTGCTCGAGGTTTTCTTGAATGAAATAAGTCACCGTAGCATGCCTAAAGACTCAGTTCTCAACTGTCAAGCTGAAATGTAAAACGAATTGCCACACTCCTCATGGCTGATGTGGTAGTTCTGGGGCCAATGTTGGAACAAAGATCCTGTGCTGGAAAATGGAGAAGGAAGGTTATTTTGATATGGATATTGCCCCCGTTTCTAGTGTAAATAACAGGGCATCGATGACCTCCTCTACAGGAGTCTGTAAGAAGCAGAGTATAGGAGATGAACCAAATGTGGCAAATACCATTCCTGATCCTCAGTGGAAATCCACAGTGAGACCAGGAGCCAAAGTGGAATTAAGTGTCCCACTCCCTCCTCTGACAGAATGATGTAGTTCCACAGAATGGACCTTATAGTGCTACCAGCAAGGGCAGACCGACCCCCTTCCCCGGCCTGAAGGTGGTTAATGTGAATCTTCAGAGTGGAAAGAGAAAGTGATACGTAGGTCATATCTGGACCTGATTCCAAAGTCAGAGAACAGTCCGTTTCCTGCTTCTGAAAAGTACACATATTAGCAGGAAGTCTGCACAATAGCTATCTGGCCCACCCTGACAATTCCAAGCCCCCCCAGCACTCTGTCCTTCCTGAGAGAAGTGCAGGTGTAAAGTTTCTGCCTTCGAGTGTCTCCTGTGGGCAGCGTCTCTGACACCACACTTATCCTAGCACTGAAGAAAAGTGCTTGTATCTTAGGATTTTTCAATCTTTTATTTTATTTGGAAGGTTTTGTTATTCGTGGGCAATGGTTTTGTGCCTTCTTAATAGGAGAGTTTTCTCCTTTAAGTATTTAGTCATTTCTTCAATATCTGAGCAAAACTTCCCATGACTGGAATAATATTTGTTTTCAGCCTCTGTCAAATTAAAATGTGGACAAGCAGTGGGTTAGAAACTTCCAGTTACGTGACTGAGATGATTCAGGGTGGCAAAGCAGAGACTTTGTTCCCAGGACAGAAGAAAGGAAGAGGATGTGGAATCAAGCAAGCCGTGACAGAGCTGCAGAGCAACAGAAACACAAAGGCAACACAGAGAAAATTGAAGACGTTGTGCAGCTCCAAGTTCAGCTGTGTGAGGATGGAGGGTGGGGGCAGAGGCGCAATGGAAGGAGAGCCGGGCAGCTCCGGCAGCCCCCCACCATTGGTCCTAGCCAGCAAACACCTAGTGCTCCAAGGTGTAGGCCTGGTGCACGCATTTGCCGTAACTCACGGCTGGGAGATGAGAATGGCTGGAAAGGAAATTCCCCGACTTGCTTTCTTACTGTGGAGTTCCAAGGGCTCCAGTTACAGATGGAGCCTCCCTTGTGAGACGAGGGCTTTGATAAACAGGAAGCCATCAGGAGTCGGGAGCCTGGGAACACATTGCCACAGCGTTTGAACAGAAGAGGCCACCCGAGGCAGGATGAATGCAAGGTTTGGATGCTCACCCACTGAGGAGTGTAAGCAGGAGAGAGCTAGGGTGGTGGAGGGTGTGGCGGTCAGGAGCCCGTCTCTGTGGCAAGCCCGGTTTCCTGCGGATCACTGCGAAGCCTGAAGGCTCAGAGCCTGTGACCTCCATGTGACATGGGATTTGCTACTGGGTGGGGTGAGCCAAAGGGCAGCGGAAAAAGTAAACAAGTTGCTGGATTTCCACACTTGCTGCAGCATTCTCTCTCTCCTCTCTCTCTCTCTCTCTCTCTCTCTCTCTCTCATTACAAAAGAGCTTATGAGTTTGTGTGACTCTGAAGGCCCAAGAATGACTTTGGACATTATCCTGGATTACTCTACCTCTTTGCTGCTTTGTTCTGGGATTCCCCAGGCTCCATGTTCCAGAGTTGGAAGGACCTGCCATTTCTGCCTGGCGTTTTTCTCTCTCCAGGCCCTGCTGCTGCCGTCCTTACTGATGGGCAACATCTGCTGCCGGCGACCTGCTTGCACAGTGCCAACCCCCTCTAGCCCGGCGCGGCCTGGCTGAACCCTCTAGCCCCGCCCAGCACAGCCCGGCTGAGCCCTCTTAGCCCCGCCCAGCACAGCCCGGCTGAACCTTCTGGCCCACACAGTTTCCATTTGCTCTCCTGACTCGTACGTGCCTGTGACATTTAAAAGGGAAACTTGTACTCTTGGGCATTGTCTCAGTCTGCGTGGTTGCTGATAAAGTCACCATCAAACAGCTTAAATGAACAAGGGGTTTATTCTCTTTCCATAGTCCAGTTACAGCTCTTAGTCCAGCTTGACAGGAGACCGGCATGTCTGGCCAAGTGTACACAAGGATGCCAACTTATTCAACCAGCTCTTTGTATTTTATTCACCTGTCCACGGCCTAGTTCCACTCCCATGTGCTGGGCTTTCCCCATCAACTAGAAAATCCCTTGCAGATTTGCTTTGAGCTTAATATAACTACTAATTCTCTGCAAATGTACCCAGAGCTCAAGTCCTCAACCATCAACTTGACACCTGTGCCTAACTATGAAAGGCATTTAAAACCCTTGGGAGTACAGACCAGGGGTCTCTGGAAAGGAAAAGGGAGAAGCTGAGAGGTGCCCAGGTCATAGGCTGCAAACCTCAGCGCAGCGAGTGGAGGCTTCTGCCCACAAGGCAGGGAAACTTCTCAAGTGACGCGGCCCTGACGCTCTCAGCAAAGCCTTGACCAGCCTGGCCCTCGACTTCCGTCCAGCACCAGCCTGTCCTGGGGACCCAAGAGCAATGCAGAGCCCTCCAGGTATGACCAGGGGCCACCCCAAAACCAGTGTGAGAGAATCTGGAAGGAAGTTACTCCGGTTCTAGGTACTTTTTTTTTTTTTTTTATAGTGTATTTTTTTTCCCACTCATACAAACTTGATAAGTACCCCATTCTTCTCCCTCCCTCCACCCCTCCCTGGATCCCCTTGCTCCCTCCCCCTTTTCCCCTTTCTTTCCTCCCCTCCCTCCCTTTTCTAGGTACTTCTTTGTATTTGAAATTCAATTTTCAATGTTTAATCTTAAATATTTGGCTGTTTTTATTTCTTGTCTTGTTTTATCTAACCTGTTTACCTGTTTCTTTTTAAATTATTTTCTATTCCCCACTCTTTTCTGCTTTTTAAAATTTTTATCTTGTGTCTTATTTTCTTTTATTTTCATTACTTTTTTTTCTTCTGTGTGCGTCTATGTATGTTACATACTTATGTGTGGATGCACGTACGATGCGCATGTGCATAGGTGGAAGCCAGAAGTAGATATTAGATCTTCCTCAGTCACTTTCTACCTTATTTGTTGGAGACAAAGTTTCTCACTTTTACCCGATACTTGGCTGTTTGGCTGCACTATATGGTCAGTAAGTCCCAGGATCTGCCCGTCTTCCAAGCCCTGGAATTATAGGTCTGTGACACTGTACCAAGCTATTTATATGTATTCATATGGAAACACAAAAGATCCTTAATAGTCAAGATAATCTTGTCCAAAACCAGAAATGCTTAAGATATCACAGCAGCTGGTCTTAAATTACGCACCACAGACTTGTACTGAAAAAAAAAAAAAAAAACAGGATGGTACTGGCATAATCACTTAATTTTAAACGATGCTGCCAAAAATTATGTGTTGATGTCTCTTTAACACCTGTGCTTGGGCAAACTCAATATCCATAATGTAGAAGAATGAAGCTGAATCCCTATCTTTTATTCTGCACAAAAATCAGTCACGAGTACATTAGTGACTTTAATGTGAGACATGAAACTCTGAACATCCTAGGGAGAGACACTTCAATATCCACTTATTACAATAATAGGTCATGAAGTAAGTAGAGATTGCTAACAGAGATGCGGGACATTGCTGTGATGAGCTTGACCATGTGGTTTTCAAACCTTTTAAATTGTAAAATGGGGAAATGTGGAAGAGTTTGAAGCTCGGGAGGCAGAGCTTAAGGAACGGCTCTGTTGCGAGCTTGGAGATGATAATGCTGAAGGAGAGGTGGATTCTGAGGCCTGGCTCTTGGGGCTCTGTGAGGGAACAAGGATTTTAGTGATGTTGAATATAAACATAATAGACTGACTTTTTTTTTCTTTTGATGGAGGAGAACTGTGTGGGCATAATGAAAGTTTCAGATGAGCAGACAGCAGAGCAGCTATGGATCAATGGGACAGATGTCTTGGTGTGTCTTGGTGTCAAAACCTCAACCCTTGAAGGATCCATTCTGCGAGGATCTAGACTCGGCTAGAGCAAGAAAGCCCAAGCCGAAGCGCTTTCTGCTCCTCCATCGCGGCTGCCTAGGAAAATGCTTCCCTAGGAGCAGCAACAGAAGCTGACGGAGCCGTGGTCTGGATGGGCCGGGCTACATTTTGAGTTGGCTCTGGAACCTGGCAGTATTGCTCAGGCGGTACCGGTTTTACGGGTTCGGGACTCTGCAAGGTTGAAGAGAGCATGGATATCTGAGGCCTGGTGCCTCGTGACAAGGTCAGAGTCTCCTGAAGGAAGGGGAAGCTTAGAGCGTTCAGCGAACCATGAGATTTGTAGATTTGTGTTGCGGAAGGTGGCTGTGGCCCAGGTGGAGGCAGCTCTGAGAGAAGCTGTACATGTGAAAGGTGTAGAACTGGGGGCACAGGTGTGCCTGGGCTTTCGGTGCTTACTTGATTACATGCCACGGAGCAGATGATGGAGAACGAGCTCCAAGACTTAGAACTTATGCTGCTGGACTTTGGTCTTATTTTGGATTTGATAGTTTCCTTTTTTATGGTCTGAGGCCTACATTTAAAAAGAAGTTTATGCTATGCTATTATGTGTTGGGATTATGCAATTTTCTTTTGAATTCATAGTTAGGAATTCATAGTTACAAGATTTGGACATTTAAAATGTTGGGATCCTTAATGATTATACAAATTTTAAAGCTGGACCGTGAGAACCTTCGATGGTGAACTACTAAAAATTTAAAAAATGAATACGTTTTATATATTTAAGTGTGAATATAAGACACTGGGAATAAGGATGAGATGTTATGGCTTAAAAGTGATGTGTTTGCTTATCGGGGTCACAGGGGGTGGTGCTGGTGGTTAGTCTCAACGTCAGCCTGAAGCCCAGCAGGTGAGCACATCCCTGAGGAACGATCTAGGTGTGGCAGACCCCTGGGCGGACTTGTGGAAGGCTGTCCCGGTTGCATTATTCATGTGAGAAGAACCAACCCTTGGAGTGTGAGACCAGTTCCTAGATAAGCATGGGGAGAGCTAGCTGAGGATTACATCAGCGGCGACAAGCACGTGTCCAGCATTGATCCTACCCTATCTCTCCATCAGGGGGAAAAGCTCACTGTTCTCAGAAATCTTAGTCACAAAATTTTAACACCACATGAAGATCCAGGGAAACTGTAGTCTTTGACCACTTAGGGATTGAAAATGTAATTCAAACCAATCTGAGAAAAGTAGAATGTAGGGTAAGGGGAATGTCTTAGTCCACAAAGCACTTGCTTTTCAAACCCAGGTATCTAATTTAATCTCTTACATCTACTCAAAAAACTATGTGTCGTGGTGTGTTTGCAATCTCAGCCTTGGGGTGGTGGAGACAGTGGTTCACTGGCCAGCCGGCCTGGCCTCATTGGTGAGTTCCAGGACAATAGGGGACCCTGTGTAAAAGAAGATGGACAGGTTCCTAAAGGTGACACCCAGGGTGTCCTCTGGCTTCTTAGAGTGTGCGCACGCGTACACACACACACACATACACGCATGAGAAGGGGGGTTTTTAGGATTAGATCAAGTCTAGCTCCCAAATCATCTTAAAATTTTACTAAAAGTTCTGCATGTTATCAACGGGTCTTTCCCAAGACAAAAGAACTCACATGAAATACTTTCTGCGCATGTAAGGGACAGCTTGATTATAACAACACCAACAAGCAAGCTGACGGTGAGGGTGGCGATGTGGGCAGGGCTGCAGTGCTCAGTTCATTTCCCAACAAGAGAGAAGTGGTTGCTCATCAAACTGTTCAACTGAGGTTAGCCAGGGAATTGGTACCAACACGTCTTAACACACCAAGCGTTCTTGTCTTTTCTGTCAAACTGCTGCTCTTTGCTCCGACAACTTCAATTGAGTTCTAAGATTTGCTTTGCGGATGATTGTTTTTTCTCCAGAGAGAAGATGATGCAGAGCCATTGGAGTGGATCTCAGAGAAGGGACAAACTTCTCTGAAGCCTGCATGCCATCTCTACGCGATTGTTCGCGCAAAAAATTACTCTTACTTTTTATAATATTTATTTTTGAGAAATAGAGTAAATGCAAGTATGTGTATAACTTAGTACTTATGTGCAGGTCAGAAGACAACTTTCAGAAATCAGTTCTTACCTTCCATCACGGGGCTCTGGGAACTCAGCTCAGGCCACCTGGTTTCTATGCGAGCACCTGATCCACTGAGCCACTCACTTTTAAAAAATATGTATGTAGTGTGCGTGTGCGTGTGCATGTGCGTGTGTGTGCATGTGTGTGTGCGTGAGAGAGAGAGAGAGAGAGAGAGAGAGAGAGGACAACTTTAACAAGTTGGTCCTTTCATTATACTCTGCGGGCTCCGGGAAAGAAACTCAGTTCATCAGTTTTGCACGTAGGTATCTTTACCTGCTGAACTATCTGGCCAGCTCCAAGAATTGAGCTTTCTAAGAAAACATACAGGGCGGCTGTCTTAAAGGCAGAGACTTAAAGGCCAAGAATCCAGAGGAGAGCTTAGAGCTTGGAGCCATTTTCTGAGGTCTCTGGAATGACTTCCTGTCACTCTGTAGAACAACATAGGAGCAGCAAGCGTGAATGTGTTCTGTTGCTGTGTTTCTTAACTTGAGAATCCGTCAGTTTCTCACTGAATAAATCAATTTTATTTCTAGCAATCGCCAATGGTGAACTTCATTACATTTATTAGACCTAAAAGAAATTGGAGTATTTGGACTTGGTGAGTCCTGTAGAACTTGGTCATCAGAGAAAATGCAGAAGATGTAGACAAACTTTTCGCTAGGTCTAATCTTGCATAAAATGCCTGTATAAAAGGCAAGCAGCATCCCAAAGTTTTAAGATTATGGCAATTATTTCATTTAGATTTTCAACTTCCTCTCTGGCATGTTGTTGTCTTTCTTCATAGATAGCTTCTGTTCTGGAAAATTCCCTCTCCATAGCTTCCTTTCTCTTTTTCTGCTCCAGTTGGTCTTTCAGGTTTTTAATTTGCTCTTCATACTCCTGTCTTATCCGTGCTTTCTCTCTCTCTAGTTCTGCTCTGTAACGTTCTTGCATCTCTAGGGTTTTTCTCTGAATCTCCCGCTCAGCAGTTTGGTACATCTCGTTGGTGTAGCATCTTCCCCCATTCTCCATCACCATGCGCTGGACCAGGGTCAGCAGCTGTGTCCTCTGCATCTCCTGCTCAGCTCCTGTTGCTCTGTTGTTGAACACACAGTAGCGATCACCAAACTTGCTGATCAGCTCTTGAATGAGACCTGGAGCCTCCTTTAAGTACTCTTGGAAATCAGCACCATCCAAATCATCTTTCCTGGTGAATAAGACAATCATGAACCTTCTAGCCTTGTCTCCAAACGTGCTCAGGATCTTCTCTGTGGCCAAATGCTCTTCCACAGTGTAACGGCCCAGCGGGACCACCAGGAGCAGAGCGTGGGGTCCTGGGGAGGTCAGGACCACACAGCGAGCGATCTCCTGGCGAGTGACCTCATCCTGCTCCTCAGTGTCAAACACACCAGGCGTATCCACGACCACCACTTCTCTTCCATTCCACGTGCAGCTCCGTTTCTCACAGGCCTTGGTAATGGACTTTGCTGTGATTCCAGAAGAAAAGGCTTTCTCTCCAAGGATGCTGTTCCCTGTTGCACTTTTTCCTGCTCCAGTTTTGCCCACCAAGACGAGCCTCAGTTGGGGATTTCCCCGATCTTGGTTTCCAGGCTCTGCAGAATCAAGGAAACAAAGGCTGAGTGTTAGACTCCACCTGCAGTGGTTTCCCATGCAGTGTCCTGCCACCCCGTGCCCTTCGCCCCATCTGGCTAAGGATGTCTCCTTGCTGTCACTTCTGACCTCTCAGGGTCTGTGTATGTCTTCTGGGTCTAGTTACATCTCGCAGGACCTTGGTAACCGGGCACTTCTCTTGCTCTCCTGCCTTCCCTCCTTGGGGAAGATAGAATCGATCAGCCAAGAATCCAGTGGAGAACTTGGAGCTTTGAGTGATTTTTTATCATTTCCTGAATGCCTTTTTTGTCTCTCTGCAGATAAACATATGGGTAGCAAACATTGCTGTGTTCTGACCTGTTGTAGTTTCTGAGCCTATGGAGGAGGAAAGAAAATGGTTTTGGAAAAGAACTGTGATTTGTTTTTCATTCTACTAAGAGCCTTGATGTCCTTAATATACAATGTATCAAGTGTGTAGTTAGTTCCTTGTGTCAACTTGACAAGTGAGGAATGAGCCTTTAGGCACACCTGCAAAAGATTATTTAGTTATGGTAACTATCCAAGCAAGCCTGTAAGAGATTACATAATTGATATGGGCAGACCCAGCCCATGGTGGGTTTGATCATTCCCTTAGCAGGTGGATGAGATAGAGGAAGAGAGAGATCGGACTGGGATTTGACAGACCATCAAGACAGAAAATATGCTCCTATGTCATTATGGACAAACTAGATGAAACACGCCAGCCACGCAAGTGAAAAAAACTTGGAAACAGGAAGGGAATCTGACAGGGGAGATGAAGGGTTGTAAGGAGAAAAGGAGGGGGGATATGATTGGGGACTAAAGAGTGAAAATATCATAAATCCACTGTATTCTGTATGCAACATTAAAAAAAAGAAACTATGCTCCTCTCTCGGCTCTCAGTATATGTGGCATGCGTGGTTCCTGAGTACCCGGTGTTGCTATAACGAAACCATGGTTGTGCTGTGCTCCACAAGGCATCGCTCTGTTGGAATGATGCAGGAATGACAAAAAACAGGAGACATCAAGATAGCTGGGACCAGGTAGTCTGCTAGCTCAGATGGGGCCTCCCTGGTGCTGCTTGGTCCAGGCATGCTTATTTTATAGGCTGGCTAAATTATAACCCTGCACCAGCAGATTACAAGGACAGGAGAGGAAGAGGCTGTGAATTCCTTTTTTAAAAAAGAATTCTTAAAACTTTGTTTGTTTGTTTGTTTATTTATTTATTTATTGTATCACTGGGCACTGTGTGTATTTGTGGAGGCTGAAAGGTGACTTTAGGAAGTTGAAAGATAACTTTAGGAGGCTGAAAGGTGACTTTAGGAATCATCCTGGATTGTTTCTACCTCCTTTTTGCTTTATTCTAGGATTTCCCAGGCTCTACCCACCAAGGTCAGAAGTTCAGGCTGTCACTGTTTCTATTTGGTGCTTTAAAGTGGGACCCAGGATGTGAACTTTGGACCTTCTGCTTGTGAGACAGAGTCTTAACCCTTGAGCCATTTCTCCAGCCCAAGGTTGTAAATTTCTTAGTTGTAAATTTCTGCGTAGTGTGCAATATACTCTGAAGGGAACTCAAAGGAAGCATTAAACTATTTTATCAGTAGAAATTAGGAAGAGAGGATTTTGTCCCTAGTCATGTCCTTGGCCTAGTTTCATAGGTCTGGTCTGCTTAAGATATGGTTTTGTATTCTACGTTGCTGTAGCTCTTCACAAACAAGAATAAGTCCCTTCTGAGCCCAAGTCGTTTGGTCACAAATTAATCATAAAACTGAAGAGAAACTAGAATATCATATCTGAGAATCGGAATATTAAATTTTAATAAGTATATTTCCAAAGTTGTACAATTGAGAATATTGGATGAAGGATAGCTAGGATTATATGATGAAAAAGTGGTGGAGGAAGCTCGCAGCATCATTTACTGAGCAGCACAGTGGAAAGGCACATCCTAAGGGTCTCGTGGGGCCGCTGGTCTCTTGGCCATGGGCTGGGAGGTGGGACGATCAGGACAGGGGCCTGAAAGGCACAAAGCCAGCCCCACTGCTTCCGCACTGCGCCAGTGTTGACGTCAGGTGGGTGACAACCCGCGGGCTGGATTTCAAGTAAAGCCTGATTATTCCATCCCACCATTCAGTCCTCTTTGGGGTGTGCATCTGCAGCTCCCCCCATGAAAATGCACCCCCTGATCTGGGTAGGCCACGTGACCTGCTTTGATGACGGCACAGTAGAAAGCGCAAGGCAAGCAGAGCGCCTCAAAGCTTGCGCAGCTGTTCTGCAACTTCCATGGGGAGAGGAAGATGCAAGGAAGAGCTTGAATGGCAGATCCCTTCTTCCCTGGCCTGCCCAAGAGTCTGGTAACCATACCAGAGCTTCCTGAGCTGTTGGCTGGGCGTTATTCTTCGTTATTGCTGAGATGGTTCTCGTGTGTAACTTAAGGGAGAAAGAGAGATTTATTTGGGCTACTGTTCCAGAGAGCGTGTAGCCATTACGGGTGGGAATATCATAGTAGAAGGCATGGCAGAGGCAGGAGGCTGCTTCAGGGCACCACAGCCATCACGGAGGTGGATCGAAAGCCAAAGCAAACTGCGAGGAAGCAGAGTCTTTGGTTGGAGATGGGCCGCCTTGGATCACAACTGTTCAACTTCTTTGTGTTGACACTGAGAAGAATCTCTCATGGGAATAGCTATGGAGGGACAAGGGCTCGGACCTTAAGCTCTTTTCTTTTTCAAAAGAATTTATATTCTTTTTATTATTATTTATTCAGTTGTGTGCGTGCGTGCGTGCGTGTGTGTGTGTGTGTGTGTGTGTGTGTGTGTGTGTGTGTGTAGAACCACGGGTGAATTCAGGAACCACCATGGATGCCTCCACCTCCTCCTTGTTTACTCTGCCCCGGGACTCACAGGCTCCGCCCTACCAGGACCAGAAACGCAGGCCGCCCCCGCTTCCACCCGGCATCTATACATGGGATCTAGGATCCGAACTCAGGACCTTCTGCCTGCAAGGCAGAGGCTTAACCCCTGAGCCACCTCTCCAGCCCCAAGAATTTATATTCTTATGAGTGGAAATTTGTCTCGCTAATGCAGCTAATCTCCTTAACAATAACCACTATTTTTTTTGTCTGCAGTTTCATGGTTGAACACTCAGTTTATCCTTACATTTTTCCTCATCAAATGTTACAATTTTCATTTCCTTTTGTCCATTTTTTTGGTTTTTCTCTTTTCATTATTGGTCTAAATAAGAGCTCTAAGAAGTACCCGTGCTACCAGAGTCAAAGTTATGTTGTTTTGAAACTTCTTCTACCAAATACTTTAGGGGTAGGCAGACTTTTTCAGGACTTGGGCAAAATGCAGTCAAACATTTCTGCCAAGCAACACTTGAATTGTCCCTCGTGCAGTCTGCTGTCCATGTCTCTCTCAGAATTATTCTCTTCTAAGTTCTCAGTAGGGAGAGCAAAGCAAGAAGGAGATAGAACCAAGTGACTTCTGGAAGTTACCCTTGGTCATCCCAGAAAAATACAGTGCCCTCTGACACACACACACACACACACACACACACACACACACACACAGAGTAAATGAATAAATAAGATATCAAATTAAAAAAAGGTTTCACCAGGATGCCCCATTAATTTCTGTCTCCAGAACATGATGACTTTTCTAGCCCAAAGTTTCAAATTTTTACATTTTTTTCCCACGAAACTGTTCCAAACGCACACCAGCCACAGCAATGGCCATACTTCTTGGTACCAAATTCTCTTATTTTTCTAGCAGTGCTTCATATTCTGATAGCAACTTCTCTTGCTTTCCCAGAAACAACCCAGTCTTTAGTCCCCAATTCTGTTGGAATTACTCTCTGTGTTGCTGCGAGATAATATGCTTGTACAACCTGAGGGAGAAGGGGAGATGTATTTGGCTTGTGGTTCTGGAGGGAATATGGTCCACTGAAGCAGGATTCTCATAGCAAAAGCCATGGCTGCAGCCATGACAGAAAGACACAGCAGGCTGACTTGGATCATCACAGCCATCGGGAAGGCTGTACAATCTATGTTGTTATGACCGTCAAACATTAACATCAACTAAGGATTTAAACACATGAGTGAGGGACAACTCATATAACTGCATGTGTGTGTGGGATGAAAAATTTGGCAACAATAAAATGTTTCTGGGTGTGTAATGAGCAAAGATGATTTTGAAATCAAGCATGTGATAAATTCATAGTGTCTCTGGCAGTGATTGACACTATCATATCATGCAATCTCACTGTGCTCTTGATTCTGAGTACAGTATAAACGCCTTGTACTGTTCATACCATACAACAAACCATTCTGCTCTGAGCACCTCAGTTCAGATTCAAGCATATTGCCTTTTTTATACTTTGAATCTATATGAACCAATGCTCTTACGCTGACAATCATAAAATCAAATTATTGATCACCTCTAAAAACCATTGAAAATATTCTGAGCCCTGCAGGATGAATTATTGATTTAAGATTTAATTCTGTAAAAATAAACTCACCCATCTTATTAGTATACAAATTTGCTTTAGCCTTTAATAAATAGAAAAATGAAATGCATATCAATATTACTTTAAAACAAATTTACTTCAAGTTTTATTGTCAGAAATAATTTGATTTTTTAAAAAACTTTATTCATTTAAATTATTCATTCTGTGTGTGTGTGTGTGTGTGTGTGTGTGTGTGTGTGTGTGTGTGTATCAGAGGGTACTGTGTGTCCCTTTGGAGGACCAAGGGTGACTTCAGGAATCATCCTGAATTGCTTCTCCTCCTTTTGCTTTGCTCTGGGATTTCCCAGGCTCTGCCCACCAGAGCCAGAAGTGCAGGCTAATTGCCCTTTCCAACCTGGACCTGGGATCTGAACTCAGGACCCTCTGTTATGAGGCAGACTCTTAACCCCTGAACCATCTCTTCAGCCCATGTTTGATTTTTCTACTTTGATGATTAATATTGTCAAACTGTCAGAGCTCTGGTCATGTCTATGACAGTTTCTAGGTTAGGTTAACTGAAGTGTAAAGACCCACCATTCTGGTGGGTAGCAGCGGCCCATGGCTGGGGCTGTGGGCTGGATCAATAGGAACAGGAGAAGCTGCGCTCAGGGTTCTGCTTTCTGACTGTGAATACCATGTGACCGGCCACCTCAAGCTCCTGCTGCCACAATGTCCTGCAACAATGGGCTGCGTCCTCAAACTATGAATAAAGGAACCCTTCCTTCTTCAGGTTGCTGTGCTAGGTATTTTGTCAGAAACAAGAACAGTAACGAATACATAGACTTCTTTTAATCCTTAGACACCTGTAATGACATAAAAGTTTCTTGTAAAGAAATAGTGGGTAGAAAAAGTTTAAGAAATCCTGAACTACCCACATCTGTGAGCCAACAAGACCACATCTGCTACTGAGCTTCTGACTGACACAGACATACGAGGATTAGTGGAGGCGTCCAGACCCCACCTGCCTCACTGACCCATGAACCTGGGGTCAAGCAAATGACTGAGGTTTACAGCTATTGAATTGTGGCAACGTTGCTAAGCCAGCAAAAGCACAACGTATTTCCTCTCTTTCTGTCACGAAGGATTCAAGGGAGGTTTAAATGTGCTAAGAATGATTTTACCTGATTACTTTTAAATTATTTTTAGATTTTGAGTCTTTGACAGTTTCATACACAAATAAAATAAATTTAAGACATATTCTCCCTTTATTACCTGATCCCTCCAGCCTCCTTTTGCCAGTGTAAAACTCCTTGCCTAAAGTCATGTCTTCGTACATTCAGCCCGTTGAGTGTTGTCATGTGGCCGTACTGGCAAGGGCCTGAACACTTGGAGCATGGATGACACATCAGTGGGCAAACCTTCAGAAAGTAGCTCCCGTTGTCCCATCTGGAGGTAACTCTCAATAGTCTCTCAGGGAGGAGTCTCTTGAGACCTTAGCCCTTCCATGGGGAGATGTTGACAGATAAATTTTATGCAGGTCTTGTGGGAATAAACGCAGTGGCAGTGAGGTGATAGATGCAGCAGCCTGCCATGGCCAGAGGACACTGCTTGGAACCCTCCCACCCACAGGCTCTTACATCTGTCCATCACTTAGTCTTGTGAGGACAAAATGCCAGTAGACACATCCCTGGGAGTTTTGTTTTCCCTTCTGTCCCATCCAATTTTTAAAAACTATCTACCTATCTATCTATCTATCTATCTATCTATCTATCTATCTATCTATCTATCTATCTATCTATCTATCTATGTGAGAGCTGTCTGGACTCCGCCATCATTTCTGTATAGTGTTTTTTTTTCTTTTTAAAACCCTGTTGATTTTTTCCTAGTTTTACAAGCATATTGACTACTTATCCCTGTGTCTCTCCTTCTCTACCTCCTCCCCTCCCTTCTCTTCACCAATCCATCCTACTCTCTCCCACCCTCCTGCCTATTTGCTTCTATGGGCCCCAGAGTTCCCTCTCAGCCTAGTGTGGGACCTGGGATCTGAACTCAAGACCTTCTGTTTAAAAGGTAGCATTTTAACCCCTGATCCATTTCTCTGGCCCTGTCCCATCCAATTTTAACCCATATTAGTTTCTGGGGGAAGGAGGCTGCCTCTGATTGATCAATGAGGCTACCAGGAGAGTTGAAGTAAGGACACGGTTGAGGAATCAATTAGTTTCACATCCCTCCCTTCATCATTCATCCACGTAAGATCACCTTGAGCCTAGCAATGTCCAATATTCATTCCATGTTGAAGAAAGAGCAAGAAAACCACCAGCAAAGGCACTAGTAACTGTACCGTTGCATCTACATTGCAGGAACCAGGAAGGAAGGGGCCATCCTGAGGCTGGTCATGGAAGCTCACGACTATTATACCAGCACTTGGGACTTGACATGGATTCCAGGTAGCCTGGGCTACAGTGTGAGACACTGTTTCAAAACACAAGAAGGAAACAGGGAAGAAGAACAGGAAAAGCAAGGGGAAAGGAGCAAAGAGAAAGAGAAAAGGAAGGAAGGAAGGAAAGAAGAAAAGAAAAAGCAAAGGAAGAAAAATTAAGAAGAAGAAAAGACAAGGAAAGAACGAAAGGAAGAGAAAGGAAGGAAGGAGAAAGGAAGGAAGGAAAGAAGAAAGAAGGAAGTAAGAAGAAAGACGGACGGAAGGAAGGAAGAAGGAAGGAAGGAAAGAAAGGAAGGGAAGGAAGGAAGGGACGGAAGGGAAGAAGGGAAGGAAGGAAGGGGAAGGAAGGACGGGAAGGAAGGAAGGGAAGGAAGGAAGGCGGACGAAGAAGGGAAAGCCAGGGAAAGGAAGGGAAGGGAAGGAAGAAAGGAAGGAAGGGAAGGAAGGAAGGGACGGAAGGGAGGGATGGAAGGGAGGGAGGGAGGGAAGGGAGGGAAGAAAGGGAAGGGAGGGAAGAAAGGAAAGGGAGGGAAGAAAGGGAAGAAAGGGAAGAAAGGGAAGAAAGGCGGGAAGGAAGTAAACTACAGAGTTTGGAAAGACTTTTCTCTTGCTCAGGTGGGGTCCGTCTGTCGGAGAGGAGGGAGGGCGCCCTCCCTGCCGTCCCCTGAAGATGGCTCCTCACCTTGGCTGCCGCCTGGCTCCTGTGGGTAGAGACTCCTATCAGCATATCCGGTTGCCATTGTAGCTTCAATCCCTGTAAGTAAGAAACAATGATTTGGGCAAAGTGGAAAATAACTGGAATGCCAGGTCTCCTGCAGCCAGCCCTTGACCTCTGCTATAAACTTGCTCCTGTGATATCTTCAGGCTATTTCCTCAACTCCCCATGTCCAGGTGGATCCTTCTTCTCACAGGAGCATAGACCCAGTGCCTCCTTGGCCCTGGTTCTGGCCCTTCCCATCTCCAGCCAGTGGGTGAGCCCTGTGGTGCCCATCAGAGCCCATCTGCAGGCTTCCCCCTCCTCAGAGCCCCAGCTAGAGACGAGCTCAGCTTCTCCTTTGACCATTTCATGGGCATCTCCAGCAGAGGTCGTTCAGCGTGGAGTCCCTGACCCCACCCCAGCCTGATTCCTGCTCTGTGCAAACATCCCTGCACGGAGCCAGCGGCTCCTGCCAGACCTCAGCGCCCTCCACAGCGCTTCTCTCCTGGCTGGCATCAGCCTGTCTGGAATCCTAATGACTCACAGATCTCAAAAGCATCCTACTCTCCGGGCTCCTGCTGATGCCGTCCACGGCCTTCGTTCCAGCATCAGGCTTGTGACTGATCCTCCCCCCTCAGTCCCCGTGCTACTTTTCCACCAGGTGCTACTTAAAACTAGCATTTCATCTTGCTTCTCTTGTTTAAATTCCCGCATGGCTTCCGATGTCTTTATAAAACACTTAAGCCATCGGGATGGTTCAGAAGAGTCTCCGTGGCCTTTCCTTAGGGCTTTACTCGCCTTTCCTCCTCCAGATCCTGTTTGTTTTTCTTAGGTCCCTGCAGAGCTGTTCTGTCCTAAGAGCTCCCAAAGCAGGTGTAGCCGAGCTCCTCTGCTCAGATCTCTGTTCCCAGCGAGGTTTCCTCTAGCACTTCTCTTCTGCCCCAACACTGACCAGCAATGACAGCTTTCCTGCGACCCCCTGTGCTGGCTCTGACGGCACAGCAGGATTTCCTCAAGCTCATGGGCTGTAACAGATTTTCCAAATCTTTTGTGGTTTCCTCTTCGAGTCACAATGTGATACGACAAGAGAACTCTATGTGTCTTATGGTTTCCTTTACTCCCTGGGGACAAGCACTGACAATGGGTGTGCCTCAGTTCGTTAAATAAGCAGGTGGACCATTCACCCCTATTGTCTGCCTCTCTGATTCTGAACTGCACAAGTGTATCGTACCTTTCCTTGTTACTCAGCATTGTGACTGTTTCTTTCCACTGCTACCCATAAATGGTTTAGAGAATTATGACTCAAGCAGACTTTCCCCAGGGCAGGCTGGATGTTCCCAGATAGGGAGCCACAATTACAAATTTGAAAGAGAAAGCCAGATGCTTCTTTTGAAAGGAGGTGCTTTTCTTTAGTTTTGAAGGCTAGGAGCTAGGGAACATCTTTGCATAAGCTGAGGAATGAAATCCTAGAATGTTAGAAAGCGTGGGCGTGAACCAAGGTTGGCTTGGGTGATGGTGTTAGGAGAGGAGGCAGGGCAGCAAAAGAACCACAGCGGCTCTGGAAACTTCTCCAGACTTCTTTGGCACAGGGACCCTTTCGATTCTAACGCAAATAAAAAGCCAGGACTCCATGTTTCTGTAGCTGCTGACTTGGTTAAGTAGGTTGTCCCTCCCTCTGCATCGGTGGGACCCCAATACCTGTTTCTCCTGAACGGCAGAGTCATTCTGGTGACCCCCTTCCTTCCCTCAGTAAGCCTCCTCAAGGGAGTTCAACTCTGAGTGAACCCAGTAAGAGATGGTCCCCAAAGGTTGTATCACAGGGGCACAGCTCAGATCAGAGGGCTTACTGGGTAACGCTGACCCTATCCATGGGCCGCTCAGAGGGGCCTCAAATGGAGCTTTGTTTGCTGTGACTCCCCGTGTGCTCCTGCCTATTCCTCCAGAACTGACGGCTCCAAACTGCTCCTGGAACCAAGTCATGTTTTGAATTCCGAATCTTGAGAAGAAATAGTCTATGTTAAAATATATAGTCTCTAAGCCGCAATCCCTTGAAATGTACATTCGTTCGTAAAGTTCACCCTTTAAAACCAGATTCTAGCCTAAAATTAGCTGACAGAAAACAGGAGCCAGCAAGCAAAATTTCAGACTTAGTACATAGACCCAACACAGATCCCTAATCCAGCCAAATTAACCGTACAACCCCTCATTCCCTCACCTAAAAATTATGTTTCCTGTGCCTCAGCGATTTGCAGACAATGCTATGATGTGGAAAGGAAGCAGCAGAGCGGAAGTGAGGGGAGGGACTGAGTGAACATTCTGTGTGTAAGGGTCCTGCCCACCCGACTAGCTGTCTGCACAGCAGCTCTTTCTGTGGTAGTAAGATTGTTCCAATTGTGTACTCACACACCACTTTTTAGCTTCTGGGCACTTGTTTACATGGCTACCACAGAACTCAAGTTTTCATTGAATTTCATTGTGTTGTTACTTTCATAATTGCTAGCAACTTAAGGGAAAGAGGGCTGATTCTGGCTTACAACTCAAGCAAGTCATTCTAACATGCTGGCATGGCAGCAGGAATAGGAGGCCTGCTGGTCACATAGGCTGCATCAGCAGGTGGGAAACAGAGAGCCATGAATACATATATTTGGCTTCTTTCTCATTTTTCATGGGTTTGAGACCCCCACCATGGATATGATGTTTAGGGTAGGATTTCCCACCATAATCAACTGAATCTAGATAATCCTTTATAGCCACGTCCAGAGATTCACAACCGTGTGATTATAAAGCCCATGAAGCTGACAACCAAGAGTAACTACCACGTTCATTAGCTTGAAGTCAAAGACCCAGGTATGGTAGCCATGTGCTCTAGTGCTACATGCTGGACCATGCAGAGATTTTACTTGGGTCATGGTTTTCTAGATAAAATGGCAAAGTCCAAACCTAGGGAGTTTCTGTCTACTCTAAGCATGTGTGTTCCTATATCCACTGCCCAAAACACAAGTCTCCCAGTTGACAGCTGCCTGCCCTGCCCCAGGCTTGATTAGTGTGCTTGATTTCTCCTCTGCTTCCTCCTGGTGATCCCACAGAGAAAGGAAATACTGTTTGCAAGATGGATATGCTAAGTCGTTTGCCACAAGTCAAAGGGGGAACTGAATTTCACTTGACTGAGATGGACCCAAGATTGCACTGTGAGATGGGATTGACCATTTAGAATACTCTATCATTGACATCAAACAGTACTTACCATGGAAAAGTAAGCATGAGCATTACAACAAGGTTCTAATTTTCCAGAAAACCCCTGATTTTCCCATCAGGAAGGGGCTCTGGCTTTACCCTCATTTTCCAAAACTGAGACTTACTTCTTATTACTTTTTGTAATCATACAGTCTGCTAATAAGTCTAAAGAGAAATAAGACATAAATATTCTCCACCTGAATTTTTCATTTCTTCTTTAAGCCATATTTATTTTTAACAGCAAGTAATCTTGTTCTAACTACTTGAGTTTTTTTTCTGATGGGTATCTGTTGTTGACATTGAATACGCTCATTTCTTTGGAACTTTTTGTTGGGAGGAAAATGGAGAACTTTGGGACTTTGCACTGGGAAACCCTTTGTGTCTTGGAGACTGGGCCAAAAAGGGCCATTCTAGTGAGAGCTTGAAAGAGAGTGAAGCTGTTAGAGACGTGGGCAATGGAACCCCAGCTTATGATGGTCCAGAAGGGAGCAGAGACTGTGCTGGCAACTGGATGAGGGGCAAATGGAGCGAAGCTTTGAAAAAGTGCTTGATTAAGCTTTTCTCTCATCTTGTAAACTTGCCTGAAGTTATATTTGAGTGTTTGGTGCAAAAAGTTTCAAGGCAATAAAGTAGCCATGTCACACGTCAAGATTACAGTGTGACATGGCTACTTTACAGTGATCTTATTCAAAGTTATGAGGAAAAAGAGCAAGGAATCAGAAAGAAGTTTTCAGAAAGAAGTAAAAACTGTAAGGTTTGATGATGAAAGATATGGTGGCAAACTTGTAGAGTTGAAGTCAGAGATTATGGACAGCAAAATGTCAATTATCATTAAAGAGATGAGCTCCATTAGTGAATCAAAGTTTGCTCTTCATTTGGATAATAGAAGAGGCCTTCAACTGAGGGCAAGGTCTTCAGGAAAAGCTCCTACCAATAAGGATACAAATAAGGATACAAGTTCTTTTGTAAGGGAAGAACTGAAGGATGGAGTTCCAAAGGAAAATTTTACTTTTTCTACTTTGAAGTCACTGAGAGATTCTGCCCATCGTCAACACAGAGAAGCTCAAACAGTTGTGATTCAAGGGGGCCAGTCTCCACCCCAAGTCTGTTGACTAACTTAGCAACGTTATCCACGTGGTACTGGTTTTAGAGGCATCAAAAATACAAGAGGGTGGAGGTCATGGCCCCCTCTTTCAATGTTTCAGAGAATGACTGAATTCAGGCAGTGTGTGGTAGGATTGGAAAGTCTGCCAAGAGACCCAAGGAGGGCATTTTGTGCTATGGAATTAAAGCCTGCTGTGCCATTGAGAAGTGAAGATGTTAGAGATGCCAGAACAACATGGGACATTTGTCAAGAAACTATGTACTGTGGGAGTAGCCAGTCCAAGACAATGGATGGAGGATCCAGCCTAAAACATTGACACATTCTTTGGACAGTTGCATTGGAGAGTGGAACTGAAGATCTTTGGGACTGATACATTTTTAAAAAGAAGTTAACCTGTTGGACTTGCAGTTATAGGATTTGGAGTTTGTCCTTCTGGTTTTTGGTCTTGTTACAGACAAATCTTTCCTGAATATGCACCCATTTCTTCCTTTTGGAATGGGAATGTGTCATAGTTAAGTACAGGTGTTGTTGCAGTCCGCCTGCATAGTTGCTGATAAATGACCAGAATACAGCTTAAGGGAACAAGGAGTTTACTTTCTTACGATAGTCCGGTTACAGTTCTCAGTCCAGCTTGACGGGAGAGCACACACCAACACCAGGGCCGAGGGAACTGGCCACCATAACGGCTGAGAGATGGACAATCCTTCTTGCCAGACCAGCATGTCTGGCCAAGTGTACACAAGGATGCCAACTCTCTCAACCAGCTCTCTCTGATTTATCCAAGAGTCAAGTTGACACCTGTGCTTAACTATGACAGGTGTCAACTTGACTGTTGAGGGTTTGAGCTCTGGGCACATTTGTAGAGAGTTAGTGGTTGAGTAAGGCCCAGAGCAAACCTGCAGGAGATTGTTTAGCTGCTGGGGAAGGCCCAGCCCATGGTGGGTGGGATTAGGCCCTGGAATAAATCACAGAGAGCTGGTTGAGAGAGTTGGCATCCTTCTGTTTACTTGGCCAGACATGCTAGTCTGGCAAGAAAGGATTGTCTATCTCTCAGTCATTGTGCAGTGATGGTGTGGCCAGCTCCCTCATTCTTGGTGTTGGTGCGTGCTCTCCTGTCGAACTGGACTGAGAACTGTAACTGACTGTCATAAGAAAGTAAACTCCAGGCTGGAGAGGTGGGTCAGGGGTTAAGCCTCTGCCTTGCAGGTGGAAGGTCCTGAGTTCTGATCCTAGGCCCACGTATAGACGCCAGGTGGAAGTGGGGGCGGCCTGTGTTTCTGGTCATGGTAGGGTGGAGCCTGTGAATCCCGGGGGCAGAGTAAACAAGGAGGTGGAGGCTTCTATGGTGGTTCCCAAATTCGTCTGTGGTTCTACACACACACACACACACACACACACACACACATACACACACACACACACATACACGCACAATTGAATAAATAAAAAAAATTAAAAAAAAAGAAAGAAAGCAAACTCCTTGTTCTCTTAAGTTGTATGATGGTCATTTATCAGCAACCATTCAGGCTGACTGCAACAGAATGTTTATTGTGTCATTATATGTTGGAAGTATATAGCTTTCCTTTGATGTTATAGGAGACTTTGGGCTTTTGGACCATGTTGGGACTATTGATATAGTTTATAGGAACTTTTAAAGTTGGGCTGAGTATGGTTTATATGAGCCTGTGGGAGCCTATATTTCCCCTTTAGAATCATAAGCTGAATAAATCTCCCTTTCTCCCTTAAGTTTGTTGAGTCTCAGTGGTGTCTCACAGCAGCAGAAAGAGTAACTAATACATGTGACTTGAAAACTTGTGGAAGGAGCTTTCTTCCTTCCCTATATCCCTTTCTTCCACCTTCTCTCCATCCCTTTCTCCATCCCTTTTTTCTACCTCCTTCCTTTCTTCCTTCCTTCCTGTCTCCCTCCCACTTTCCTTCCTTCCCTTTCCTCTCGCTCTCTTTCCTTCCTCCCTTCAACTCGTATGTGTGTGGTATACATGCATGTGCATAGAGTGGCATGTGTATGTTGGTGCATGTGGGTGTGGAAGCTGAAGATTGACATCAGGTCTTTTCCTAATCCTCCTCACCGTACACATCGAGTTGCAGTCTCTGGCAGAATCCAGAGCTCACTGATTCAGCCAGTCTGGCTACCAGCTCTCAAAAGAGTTCAAAAGCATTTATTACTTGTTAAGAGAAAGAAATAAGAAGTGAGACAAATTAGTTTATTAGAGTTTATTTGAACAAAGGGAAGGTTCATGCACCAGGCAGTACCTGGACCAGTAAAAGTTCAGAGCGATCTGCTGAGCATCTTCCTGCCCATGTTCTTGGAAAAAAGAGGAGATGAGAAACGTGAAAAAATTGGTTGGCTGCAACTCAGCAATAACCTGAATAACCGGATATGGACCAAATAATCTGGATCCTGTGCTGGAAGCCCTGCTGCTCTATTGGCCAAGACTTGTTAAAGAATATATTCTGAAAGAAAGGGGCTCAGGGACCCCAGACTAACTAAGGGGTCATTGTCAGCTGATGACTGCTGAGGGAGGGTGTTAGGCTTTTCCTTGCAGGTGTGGCCCTGGTAGTTTGCCCATGCTCTGGTGGGTGGCCCCATAACCACATGCATGTGGGCAGCCCTCGCCTTCACCTAGACTCAGCGTGTCATAAAAGACACAATGATAAGAGGGGGAAGTGTTCAGTGGGGGAGGAAGAGAAGGGGGTGAGAGGCGTGTGGACATGATCTAGCACACTGAAGCTTGTATGAACTGTTGAAGTAAAGATGAGCACATTATTGAAAACTATGAAGGATTGTATTTCCAAGTTAAGGTTAGAGTATATCTCTGTCTCTATTTTTTTGTTGTTGCATGTTTATGTGTGTGTGTGTGTGTGTGTGTGTGTGTGTGTGTGTGTGTACAAGAGGTATTTGAGTGTGTGTGTGCCTGTGGAGGCCCAAGGTTGACCTCAGGAATCATCTTGGATTGCACTACCTCCTTATTGCTTTGCTCTGGGGTTTCCCAGGCTCCACCTTCCAGGGTCAAAATTACAAGCTGCCACCATATCAGTCCAGCATTTTTATGTGGGATCTAGGGATCTGAACTCAGGTCATTTTGCTTGTGAGGCAAAGACTTTAATCCCTGATCCATCATCTGTTATCTATCTATCTATCTATCTATCTATCTATCTATCTATCTATCTATCATCTATCTATTGATCTATCTATCTACCTACCTTTTATTTATCTACCTATCTGTCTGTCTTCCTATCTTTCTATGTATCAGGTTACAATGTGCTGTACACAGAGGCAGTTTTAGGCCAAATGTAATTCACTTTAAGCAATCTGTAAAAATAATTTGGAAGATGGCCATGAATTGCAACAGCAAACAAGCTTTCCTGCTTTGTGTATACAACAGTGATATACTAGACAGAGCTGGGAAGCAGCTTTTAAATATTTGTTGGAGGAATAAGTAAACAGTATGAGTGATTTTTCCACTTGTGTGGAGTTTGAGCCATTTGCACTTAATGGTCTGTGTCACAATTGACAGGACATAACCATATCTGGGGGGAGAGGGTAACTGAGTTTGGCAGCACATGGCCGCCTTGGTTAGGAGAGCATTCCCACGAGTACAAGGAATTATCTCAGGATTTTCTAGAATCATCTCACCATTCCTGATTGAAACTCACAATGGAAAAGAATTTTTGGGGGAGGGGAGGAAGCCACTGAGTTGATGTTAGTGTTGAGATTCAAAGTAGACAACAGCCCTGGAAGACTCTCCTTTTCTAGTATCCATCCTAGATTCCACTGGGGAGCCATCTCTTTCTTTCTGTTAGGCATGATGTTTATAGTGAGGCTTGGATTCCAGTTCTAGAAATAGCACACTGGACCCGGACACCCCTGGAACTGTAGATCACATCTATGGGCCTAGTGTTGTTTCAGAGTTGGGTACACCAGAGCGAGGGTAGAATTTCAGTGCTACATGAGCAGAGACTCTGTCTGCTATATTTGAGATGAGAAGACTGTGAAGCAAGAGCAGTTATAGAGACTTCGTCCCCCAAAGACCTCCGTCTGGATGAGCCTAAGATCATGATCTTTCTAGCTCTTCACGTGCCCTCTCCCCCATGTATACACATACACATGCACACACATGCACATCCACTCACTACATACATGCAAAGAAAAAGCTATGTGCAAAACTTTAGCTTTGTGAATGTGCTTGTGAAATAAAGATTTGGATTACTATATTGTAGTCCAGTATAGAAACTCAACAGCTTATCTGAGCTCATTAATCTCTGTCTGCTGCACTGCACAGCTGCCAAATGGAACTAAGAAGCTGTTCTGTGCTTATGCTGTTCAAAATGAAAGTCTAGCACAGGGCAATAAGTACAGCATGCTGCTGTCTGCTTAGAGGTTCGGGGGGGGGGCAGAAGAGAAAGTTCTGGAAGTATCTTGAAGCCCTGTAACTCTCACATCATATATGATAGTATTGGATAGGTCAAGGTTAGAGCACCAACATTGTTAAGTATCTTGTGCCATTGAGTGAAGACCTCAAAAGCAAAAAATAAATCTTAATAAAAAAGTTAATTCTTTTATAAACATAATTCTTTTATGAACATAAACAAAACAAGCCAACAAAAAAGAAATTTCAGCAGTGAAAATATACATAACTTGGTTGGTAGACTGCTTGCCTAGCCGGCACCATGATGCTCTGTCCTAAACGCCCAAGAAACAGGATGTAGCATTAAAGTCAATAATCTCAGTGCTTGGGAGGTGGAAGCCGGGGTGTCGTGACTTCAAGCATCCTGGACTATGTAGTGAGTTCAAGGTCAGACTGGGGTACAGGAAACCCTCACTCAAAACAAGACCACAAAAACCATCACTAACAGCGAAAGCAGGTCTTCATTTGGAAACAACACATATTTAATTGCCCTGCAAGGAGCGCCATCTACTGAGTTACGGAGCCAAAAGCCAAAAGCAACGGGAGACGCTCTTCCAGGGCAGAGGAATGAGCGGAGGGGGAGCCGGAGTGCACGCGCGCCACCTGCTGGAGGAACTGAAGAGCGCGCTTCCTGTTTCTTGTTTTGCCATTAAAAAAAAATCATAGGGAAAAATCGCCTTTGCTCCAAGGCAACTTCCACATTCCTCCATTCCTTTGATCCGCATTCCTCTGAAGCGATGGACTATAACCTTGAACCATAAGCTGAGACAAACTCTTTCCCCTGAAATTGATTTTGTCAAGAGTATTTATCACAACCACAAGAGAGAAACTAAAACACTGACCCATGTTTTCCAAAGTGTTGCACCAAATGATATGCAGCCAGTCCCTCTGCATCCTCACCAGCGCTCCACACAGTTTGTTTATGCTGGTGCAGCTGGATAAACTCAGTGTAATCGCTCACACCCACAATCCCTGCACCTAGGAGGCTGAGACAGGAGGATTGCTGAGAGTAAGACCAGCCTGCACTACAAGGAAGACACTGTCTTAAAAACCACCATCGTCACCACCACCACCGCCACCACCACAGAAACAGCCACGAAGAGGAGTTCTTCTTAATGGCTGCATAGCATTCCAATGACACCCAGCCTTAGTTTTGTACCTTGGTTGCTGTAATGAATGTGTGATCCAGGCAATTTATAGAAACAAGGAGATTTTTAATTCACGCTATGATGACCAAGTGCAGTTAATGGTGACGGCAGGCGCGTGACCACAGCATCGGAGGGAACTCACCCTTTCCGGTTCACAGTAGAGTGGAACCTGCAAAGATCAATGCTCCCTTCTTGCTGTTCAGCTTGCCAGCTTGCCAAGACGCTGACCAGCTCCCTGCATCTTACCCCTCTGCACAGTGGTCGCACCCACTTTGGGCTGGGTCTTCCCACATCAGTCCCACATAGAATTAAGACAATCGCTGACAGAGTGATCAGACAGGGCCGCCATAACCATAACTGTGACACACCCCACTGATGAGCTTTCCTTCCTGTACTTTGACTGTAGAAACAAAGCTGCTATTAACCCGATTCTTCCTGTGGGAGGGCTGCTGCCTTGAGAGGTATATGTATTTAAATACAAGATGGATTTGGTCAGAGAGCCTTCCAAGAGCCCCCAGTGGCCCACATTTCAGCAGCAGGGGGTACACTAAGGTGTCCCGTTCCCTTCCTGCACACTCACCACAAATTTTTGTCAGCAGTGTATTTTACAACTTTCAAAAATTTGCAACCTGTTATTTTAATTTTCATTTCTTGTTTTTAAGTTGAGATTGGTGATTATTGCTTATTTCAGAACAATCTACATACTGTCTTGCATTTTTAAAATTATATACTCTTTATTTTTATTTTATTCTCTCTCTGTGTGTGTGTGTGTGTATGTGTGTGTACAAGAGGGCACTTGAGTGTGTGTGCCTGTGGAGGTTCAAGGGTGACCTCAGGGATCATTCCGGATTGCTCTACCTCTTTATTGCTTTTGCTCTGGGGTTTCCCAGCCTCTGCCTTCCAGGGCTGGAATTACAGGTCACTGTTATATCCACCCTTCGTTTTTATGTGGGATCTGGGGATCCAAACTCAGGTTCTTTAATTTACGAGGCAAAGGCTTTAAATCCTGAGCTGTCCCTGAACCTCCACTAGAGCAGATGATCCAGAGGGAACCCTGGGACCCATAGAAACAGATCAACAGGCAGGTGGGATGGATTGATGAAGGGAGGGAAAGAAGGGAGGAAAGGGAGAAGGGGGCAGGGGAAAAAGGGGGGCATGGATAATTATTCAATATGCTTGTAAAACCACGAAAAAATAAAAATAATATAAAAATCCTGAGCCATCTCTTCAACCCTGTGTGCTCTTTATAACCTAGGTTTTTAATTTTCCTCTTTAAAAACTGCACCTTTTGTCTCTTACTTTGTCAATGGCACCTTTGCCATATGAAACAATAACGCTATCTTTTCTTTCTTGACTTTTGGCTTTGCATCTCATGAAGAACACTTACCAACTCATGGATTCTACATATAGTTGGCTATGTCTTCATTACTTTGTTTTAGTTTTTGTATCTTTTTTTTTTTTTGAGGCAAAGTCTCCCTATATAGTCAGGATGACAATTTATGATCCTCTCGCTTTGACTTCCTGAGTTCTGGGATTGCAGTTTGCTTGTGAATACGTTTGTCTTCCATTTTGCTGAAATCAAGATGGTGGAAGTTGTTTGATTTGCAGAACAATTTGTCAGCCAGCTATTAGGGCCATTCTACCTGTCAATATCTGAAAAGTAAACAACAACAAAATCTTACCTAGGATGCTGGAGAAATGGCTCGGGGTTTAAGACTCTGCCTCGAAAACAGAAGGTTCTAAATTCAGATCCCAGGTCCCATATAAAATCGTCAGGTGGAAACAGTGGTTGCCTGCACTTCCAGCCCTGGTGGGTGGAGCCTAGGAAATCCCAGAGTGAAACAAAAAGGAGATAGAAACAATCTAAGACGATTCCCAAAGTCACCCTTGGTCCTCCACAGGGACACACAGTGCCCTCTGATGCACACACGCGCGCGCACACACACATGCACACACGCACACACACACATTGGCTAAATAAAAAAATGAAACAAAACCTTAATCAAATTTCATGTTTCATATAAGATGAGGTAACAGCTCACCTTTATGTTCAACTGTGTGGAATTTGGATCACACTACTGATTAAATGGCTACAGTTCCCCCCCCTTTTTTTGCCGTGTTTTATGTCCTATTATTAACAGAGATTCATTATGCTCTGTGTATTTGTATTATGTATTATGTGCTCTGTGATTTATTCATTCGTTGTGCCAGGATCAGAGTGGTTATGCTTAGAGGGTTTCATTCTCTGGTGTCTTTGAAAAGGTCAAGGGCTAGGAACGTAGATGAGCAGGAGAGTTCTTGCCCCGCGCGCGTGTGCCACGCCCTCCCCTGGGCCGCCACGCCCTCCCCTGGGCCGCCACGCCCTCCCCTGGGCCGCCACGCCCTCCCCTGGGCCGCCACGCCCTCCCCTCGGCCGCCACGCCCTCCCCTCGGCCGCCACGCCCTCCCCTCGGCCGCCACGCCCTACCCTCGGCCGCCACGCCCTACCCTCGGCCGCCACGCCCCCTTGTCTGCCACGCCCTCCCCTGGGCCGCCACACCTTCTCTTTGGCTGACGTGTTCTCTTCTGGGCTGGCAACTGCTCTCTCCATAAGTGTGGACAAATCCACTATCTGTACATGAGCAAGTCTTTCTCTTGTGTGTGCGTGTGTGCGTGTGTGCGCCCGCGCGTGCGCGTGTGTGTGTGTCTGTGGAGGCCCAAGCGTGACTCTGGGAATCACTCTGGATTACTCTTAAGTCTTTATTGCTTGCTCTGGGTTTCCTGGCTCTGCCTTCCAGAGCTGGAAGTACAGGTGGTTGCCATATCAGCCCAGCATTTTTATGTGACATCTGGAATCCAAACTCAGGTCTTTCTGCTTTTGAGGCAAAGGCTTAACCCCTGAGCCATCTCTCCAGCCATGTGAGTCTTTCCTAATAGGATTGTATGCTGTCATTCGTCTCCCATCCCCCCCTCCAGCACAGGAGATTACCCTGGGCCTGTTGCATGCTAAGGAGAACTCCACCTCTGAGTGCCAGGCCCAGTCCTTCTTTCCTTTGGCTGACCATTTTCCATCCAACAGAATTTTATATTCTAATAGTTTTTATATTTGAAATTCCTGATTACTACATATTTCTATCATAAAGATATATATTAAAATATAAAAAAATCCTGTGGCCAGGCTTTAAGTCTGAAATTTATTTCTATATTGAGCTATTATTGTTCAAAAGTTAGTACCTAACTGATCAATGAGAACCCTGTAAAATAATTTTCTAGGAAATATTAAGTTTTGAAAATGTGTCTCTCAGTGGGTAGAAGGACCTTCATAAAATTTGCTATATATAGGCATAGATGATGTCATACCTTTCTAGACTAAGATAGTGTTGAGTATTGATTCCATTCCTCCTTTTTAGCTAGCATAGCCACCAAGAAATCTTTTCCACATGAATAAATCAACAGGACCGAGAACAATCTTGCCACTTGGCTCTCTGTTCTCCTCTCAAGGTAAATGCCCTGGACCACATGGTGATCTAGCATTAGTTTTTAATGGCCTATTAATGGGTATATTTGCCTTACTTTTCATTGAAAGCAAGATGGTGGAAATTGCTTGATTTGCAGAAGGATTTGTTAGCTAGCCATTAGGACCTTTCCATCTGTCAATATCTGGAAAGTAAACAAACAATAAAAACCTAACAAAGACCTGCCAAATGACTATAAATTCTACTTTTCACTACTGAACTTGAAAAGTACCACATTTAACCCAATGTATCTAAAGTGTTTGAAAAAAATTGAAGTACTGTAAACTTTGATACACTTCTGTGAATGTATTTAGATTTTTTTGAGTGGAAAGATATACCTGCCTCGAAGTCGAAAAAGTAGTATGGTCTGTTGTTTTACCTCAGGGCGTAACATAACGTCATCTTGGACTTTCCTCCCAGCCTAACCTAAGGAGGGAGTTGTGCAACCATTTGAAAAATTCTATCCTGAAGGAAGGTTCAGAAAGTAAGCAGATGATAAGCTCATAAAACTAATAAGATGAGGAGGGTCTCTCTCCAAAGTAAGGAAACAGTAAGTAATGGCTGAGGGGGAGGGAGACTCCCTGGCCAGCTGGTCAGTTGGGGTGGGGGGGACTCTGAACAGTTCAGAAGTCGGGGAGACTCTCCTATGAACAGGTCTTGTGACAGAGAGATCCAGGGTTGCAGCTTTCCTGAGTATCTCCCCGCTGGGGCTGGTTTTCTGATCATGAGTTGGTCTTGCTCCTGCTGTCATACTTTGGACTGTCATTGAAGCCCTATCTGGAGTGGATAGACATTTGAATGTCACCTCCCTAGGAAAACTATCATCTCATTCTAGCAGGATCAAGATAGAACTAATGGCCAGCTGGGAAGGAGCAACTAGCTGCAAGGCCCCTGCTCTGGGTGTGTAAGACCCGGAGCTGAGGCTGAACAGTCCCAGGGAAACTGAGAGGCCCAGCAGTCAGGAGAAATCTCTCCAATGAGCAATACAATGGGTCATACAGAGAGCTCCAGGGTTCGCAGCTCCATGAGTCACATCCAGGTTGGGGTGGGCTCTTTGGTGGCCTCGCTGCCTTTGAGACATTCCTGCGGCTGTAAGTATCCATCACCCCTACTCCCATAAGCCACGCCAATATGCATCAGTTTTCCACATTAGACTTTGGTGCAATTGTATTTTAGTCTGCTGTTGAACTCCCATCTGGGATGAATACATGTTTTTGTCGTGTCTCCTCAGGAAAAGGGTCACATGACACTTGCGTAGTTGGAAGGATCACCACAGAGCCAAAGACTGACTGCAGGGTTCTGGCTGAGGGCAGCAGGGTGTGCAGTGAGTCTGATCAGTCTGAGGGCAGAGCACCCCCAGGGGAACACGGCCGCCTTCTCATGTGGTGTCTGACAATGTGTTGTCTCACTGTGGTGGTGGTTTGAGTTGGTCCTGCTCCTGCAATTGTCCTTCGACTGTCATTGGTTCTGTGGTGATCCTGCCAGTGTGAGGTGATAGTTTTCCCAGGGAGGTGCCATCATCCACTCCAGACAGGGCTTCAGTGATGGTCCAAAGGGCGACTGCAGGGGCAGAACCAACTCAAACCGCCACAGCAATGGGTTTGCTATGGAGAGGAAGGCGCATAACTAAAGCTCAGCCCGGAAGTGGTGTGCTGTCTGTAGGAGGAACCTCAGGGTGGCAGCTTCACCCGAGTGGCATGGTGTGGCATGCTTGCTTGCTGAGTGAGGTCTCCACATGAGCACAGAGGTTCTTTGAAAATGTTTGATGGTTCCTGGGAGCAGAGCGTCCGGGACAAGTGTATCAGCGAGCGGCCATGGGGGTTGCCTGGCCGCTGCTGTGTGTGGGAAGAAATGCAGCTGAGGTTGAGGCCCCACGGGGAACTTGTTTGTGTGAAAGAGAAATTGCAATGAGAGAAGGCAGCGGGACATCAGCTCTGTTAGCTTCTGATTTGGTCAGAAAAATACAGAGAAGAGAGAATGAGATGGAAGTGTCGGCTTGTCATTTCTTACGCTGGGATCAGGACAGAACCGGTGACAGTCCAACGACAGACGAAGAACGTAAGTTAGATCCACGCTAAAAAGCCTTTCCTGGGATTCAAAACCTTGGAACCTATGGGAAGAATCAGAGAGGAGGCGTGAGAGAGCACCGTAGAAGTGATAGAAGGCTCCGCTTCTGATAGAGCAAAAGGGAAGACCCCGGCTCGACATGCCAATGGGGTCTTCACAAGCACACTTGAACTGCTCGAATTGGGAAAGACTTTTAAACAAGCAGTAAACGAGCCTGTCATGGCCTGGCTCATGAGGCCGTGGAGCTTGGGGGTGGATGGAGGTAGCCTGAGCAATGCGGAGCCAGGAAAAACTAAGTAACAACACCATCCACCCTTCCCGCAGCAACGGCTGCATAAGCCGTGAATCAGCCCCTGGACTGGCTCCGTGAGCCACAGCGGGCACTTGGTTCCCACCAGCTGAGGACCCCACGAGCGCCAGGGGATGGAAGACCACAGAGGAGGGACGGGTACTATGGAGGGCACTGGGAAGAACTGGGAATACAACAATCAGTGTTTGACGTCCAGTTTGCTGGACCAGGTGGGTCTGTTTCCACCAGAGAGTTAAGGAAGAAGTTAATTCAGCAAGGACCTCATGACTGGCGTGAAGGATTTGTGGCTTTGCTAAGCCCCTTGACAGGACACGAAATTCACAGGGCAAGAGAGGTTCTGGTGGGTCTGAGTGGCTTAGATCAGTTTTCAAGCCATATTCTACATGTAAATCAGTGATAAAACACTCTAGAGGAGGTGAGAAAAAGACAAAAGAAGAGAAAGGCATATGTCCGAGTTTCTTGAAGGCAGATGTGGCAAGATTTGTGTCAAGGTGAAGATCCAAAAAAAAAGTTGACAAAGGACCAAGTGTTGTGCTTCTGGAAAGTATTCAAGCTTGAAGAAAAGTTCATGGATGACAGAAATGTTAAAACAATGCATATTAAAAAGCCCAAGTTTGGAGTGGGAAATGGCGCAGGGGTCAAAGCTGATTCCTTGTGAGCAGAAGGGCCTGCGTTTCAGATCTCCAGATCTGATGTAAATATTCCAGGTGGGTACGGTGGCCTGAAGTCTCCCTGGAAAGAGGAATCCCCAGGGCAAACAATAAGGTGGAAGACTAATCCAGGATGATTTCTAGCGTCACCCTTGGGCCCCTACAGGCACACACACTTAAGTGCAATCTTGTACACACACACGTGCATCCACCCACAATGCAAGCACATTCACACACACAAGCATGCACATATCCCATACACATATTCATGACAAAGAAAGGGGGAAAAAGCTAAGCTTGTCTCAGGGTGGACAATGAAATCCCCGGAGTAAATTGGGTACATTTCCCTCCTGCAAGAACATATGCTGGGGGTGGAAATGTTCGCCGGGTCTGGGGCTCTGCAACATGCAGGCATGGTTAAGGGACAGACCATGGGAATGTCCACAGCTCTAGCGCCAGCTCAGAGCCTGCCAGCCCAAGACCTGCAGAGCAACTAGATATGGCTGGTGGAGAGGTGACAACTGAAGCCACCCCGGTGCTACCTGAGAGCTTGTTGGACCCAGGGACCAGCCTGAGCAGCAGGTGCAGCAGGAGGAGCCAGGCCTCGTTCTTCCTTGGCTCTGGTGGGGCCCAGCTGCGACGGGCCTCATCAAGGCCATTGGGAGTGGGAGATGCACAGAGCGAATTTGGGAACCACTATGGACCTCCTCTTCCCCTCTCCTGCCCCTCCTGCCCCTCCTGCCCCTCCTCCCCTCCCCCCTCCTCCACCTCTCCTTCCCCCTCCTCCCCCTCTTCCCCCTCCTCTCCCTCCCCTCTCTCCTCCTCTCCCCCTCCCCTCCCGCTCCCCTCCCCCTTCCCTCCCTGCTCCCCTCTCCCTTCCCTCTTTCCCCCTCTCCTTCCCCCTCCTCCCCCTCTTCCTCCTCCTCCCCTCCCCCTCCCCCCTTCCGTTACCTCTCCTCTTCCCCTACATTGCCTACAATGGGTAGGCAATCTCATTTCATCTAAACCCCTATTTTTTTCTGATCACTTGAAAGGCAATTCCAGAATCCCTATTGTAATCATGTCTGAGCACCATCACAAAAAAGTAGGTAACCGTTACCTTCCTTTATCATGATAACATTAAAAATTACTAGAATGGTATTGTGGTATTGATGATGTGATTCTTATTCTTAGGAGGCAGAGGCAGGCAGATCTCTGTGAGCTTGAGGTCAGCTTGATCTATATAGTCAGCCCCAGCTACATACTGAGACTCGGCCTCAGCAAACGACAAATATACAGAGAGATGGTTCAGCAGGAAAGGCGCTTCACAAGCCTCACGTGACTTGAGCTTGATCTTCAGAACCTACATGGTGGAAGGAAAGAACTGACTACTGCAAGTTGTCCTTTCACCTTTGTGCACGAGCGCACACACACACACACACACACACACACACACACACACACACACGCACACACGCAATAATAAATAAATACAAGCAAAAATAAAAATTAAAACAAAATAGCAAAGCAACAGGAGATACTTCATCCTTAGTTACTTTACTTGTTGCTGTGACAAAATGCTGTTGTCTTAATAATCTAGAAGCAAACAGACTCCTAATTAACCTTTCCAAGTTGGTGAATTCCAGATATGTGTCTATTATTCCCTTATCAATAAGATCCATGTAAGGTTTGGGAAATGCAGAAATATAATCAAAAGAAAAATGGGGAATTGAAACACTCTTCAGGTGTTAGATGTTTCTCTTCATAACATTTTATGAAACTGTTCATCCAGAGAAGAAAGTTGTTGTTGTGTCTATGGTTCAGTGCCCAGAGGTGTGCCAGTGAGTACCGGACCATCGTGTGATGATGCTCCTGAGGTTTCTCATTCCATTCTGGGTCGCGACATTCCTGGGAAGAGGTTGGGAAAGTTTTTTTTTTAATGTGACTGATTTGAAATTAAATAATCGTATTAATGTACTATTTTTTCTCCCACATTTTATTTTTACCTAATCATACAAGCTCAATAGGTACCCCTATCCTCTCCCTCCCTCCTCTGCTCCCCAGTCGTCCCCCCTTGCACTCTATCCCCTTCCCCCTTCCTTTCATCTTCTCCTTCCCTCCCCTCTTTTAGTGCCTCCCCCTTCCTCCCTCCCATTCCCTGGAGCATCCTCTTGTGTGAACACCAGACCTCTCTCTGAGTCCTCCACCCTAGTGAGGGGTAAGGACTCAGTGGCATAGCCTGGAGCCCCTTCTTGGGCTCCCAGTCAGCATGGGAACTCTATTATGACTGTTAATCCCTTGCTCTAAGGATCCTACTGCCTGGAGCCTTCTCCCCTGTGATCCATGCTAGACTTTGGAGGGTCATTGACATGTCAGCCACTGTGCAGGTTTGGCAAAGTCCAGTTCTGGCATCTGCAGCCCTAACTTGTGTAGAATATCTTGCATATCATTGGTCCTCCCCATCTTTAGGCTCTTACAATCTTGTCACCCTCTATTCCCCAAGGTTCCCTGAGCTTTAGGATGGGGAGAGATTTGGCTGGTCTGATTCTAGGTGATTAATGTAGGGTCATGGTGATCTGAATTATGGTTTGTTGTTGTTTTCAGTTTTGCTTTTCCTGAACCGCCTTTGACTGTATTCTGATTGGTACTGAAGGTCACTGCCTAACCAAAGATAAAAGACTGTTTAAATGAAGATTTTTTATTATTATTTATTCAATTGTGCATGTGTGTGCGTGTGTGTATGTATGTGTATGTGTGTGTAGAACCACTGGCGAATTCGGGAACCACCATGGACCACCTCCACCTCCTCCTTGTTTACTCTGCCCCAGGATTCACAGGCTCTGCGGATTCACAGGCTCCGCCCTACCAGGACCAGAAACACAGGCTGCCCCCACTTCCGCCTGACGTCTATATGTGGGGATCTAGGATCCGACCTCAGGACTTTCCGCCTGCAAGGCAGAGGCTTAACCCCTGAGCCACCCCTCCAGCCCCTAAATGAAGATCTTAAGGATCTTAGATCCTTTGAGGAGACTCAAAGGTAGCTGGAAGAATAGGAGTAGGACACAGCAGAGTGTGTATGTGGGGGTCAGTGTCCCATTTGAGGGATGGATACTGTCTATATGCCGGTCCCTATATCCCTGATTGGTGACATCAAGCCTGTTAAGTCACAAGTGACCAGGAAGAGAAGTGAGAGTGAGCGTCACCAGATGTCTCACTACTTACACGCCGTACTTGATGGTGGCCTGTTTTCTCTACTGAAGCATGATCCCCTATCTCCTTTTTTGGGGGGGGAGGCCTTCTTCCCCTTCCTTCCTGTTTATAATCTTTATGGTTACTACTACAGGTATTATAGAGATTTATCTTTGAATATGTCATTAAGTGGGTTTGGAAATAGGACCCAACTATTAGGGAGTACAATATGGTGTCTAACTTTCTGTGTCTGGAATACTTCACTCAATATAATTTTCTCTAATTCCATCCATTTCCTAGCAAATTTCATTAATTCATCTTTTTTGATGGCTGAGTAGTATTTCATTGTATAAATGTACCACATTATTATTATCTATTTGCTATTGTAAATAGCGCTGCAATGAACATGTGCTTGTGTCACTGTAGTGAATTTTTGCACTGTGGGGAATTATTCCCAGAAGTAGTATAGCAGGATCATATGGCATTTCTTTTTTCACATATGTTTCTGTATACATGTATATCACTATAGTTAATCACAATGAGTACATGAACAGTATAGTCTCAGATTGAATATGTTGTCTATTGTTTGTTTTTTTATTTTTTATTTATTTCTTCCACTCATACAAAGTTGATAAGTACCCCACTCTCCTCCCTCCCTCCACCCCTCCCTGGATCCCCTTTTTCCCTTTCCTTTCCCCCCTCCCTTTCTCCCAGTGCCTCCTCCTCCCTCCCTCCCCATTCCTGGACCATCCTTTAGTGTGCATGTCAAACTTCCTCTGGGTCTTCCTCTCTGATGAAGTGTAAGGACTCAGTGGCATTGCCTAGAGCTCTTTTTTGTGTTCCCCTTTAGTATAGGAACACTATTGTGGCTGTTAATCACTTGCCTCTAAGGATCATAGTGCCTGTGATCCATGCTAGACTTTGGGGGTTCAGTGATATGTTGGTAATTGTGCAGGTCATCCAAATTCCTATTATGATTACTTTGGCCCTAACTTGTGTGGAGTATCTTGCATATCGTTGCTCCTCCCCATCTTTAGGCTCTTACAATCTTACCACCCTCTCTTCTGCAAATTTCCCTAAGCTTTAGGATGGGGAGAGATTAAGCTGGCCTGGTTCCAGGTGGTTGATGTAGAGTCTCTGATTTTCTGAATTATGGTTTGTTGATTTTTTTTTCAGTTTTGCTGCTCCTGCACTGCCCTTGGCTCCATCCTGATGGGTATTGGATATTCAATCTTTAGGTTTTTTAGAAATCGTCATAATGATCTCCAAAGTGGTTGTATAAGCCGGCATTCCCACCAGAAATGTAGAAGAGTTCCCTTCTCTCCACATTCTCCCCAGGATTTGGTGTTGTTTGTATTGTGGATTTTTGCCATCCTGACTGGGTGAGATGATATCTCAGGGAATTTTGATTTGCATTTTCCTGATAGCTAGGGATTTGGAAGCGCTTTTTAAGATATTTGTTAGGCATTTCAATTTGGCCCTAGAAAAGTTTCTTTTGAGTTCCCAGGCCCATTTTTTAATTGGGCCATTTATCTTCTTGATGTTTAGCTTTTTAAGTTCTTTGTGTACTGTGGATAATAGAACTTGATCAGATATGTGGTTAGTGAAGATTTTCTCCCATTTTGTGGGTTGTCCTTTTTGCTCAGTTTACAATCTCTTTGTCTGAACAGAAGCTCTTTAATTTCATAAGATCCCATTTGTTGAGTGTTGACTCTAGTGACTGTGCTATTGGGTTTCCATTTAGGAGTTGTTAGCTTAGCCCAGTCAGCTCGAGGGAGTTCCCTACCCATTCAACTAGGGTTTTTATAGTCTCTGGTCTAATATTAAGGCTCATTATCCATTTGGAATTAATTTTTGTGCATAGTGACAAATATGGGTCCAGTTTTAATCTTCCGCATGTGGAATCCAGTTTTGCCAGCACCATTTGATGAAGTGGCATCCAGTTTTGCCAGCACCATTTGTTGAAGATGCTGTTCTTTTTCCATTGAATTTTTGGGCCCTTTTGTCAAAGATCAAATGGCTGTAATTGTGTAGGCTTATATCTGGGTCTTCAACCCTTATTCATTGATATAAATATCTATTTTGGAGCCAGTACCAGGCTGTTTTTATTACAATGGATTTGTGGTATAGATTAAGGTTTGGTATGGTGATACCTCCAGCAGTGTTTTTGTTACCCAGGATTGTTTTTGATATCCTAGGCCTTTTGTGCTTCCATGTGAATTTTGAGATTGTTTGGCCAATTTCTTTAAAGAATTGCCTTGGGATTTTGATTGGTATAGTATTGAATCTGCATATTGCTTTTGGTAGGATGGTCATTTTTATGTTATTGATTCTGCCGGTCTAGAAGCATGGGAAGTCTTTCCACCTTCTGGTATCTTCTGTAATTTCTTTCTTTAGGGTTTTAAAGTTTTCATTATAAGGTTCTCTCACTTCTTTGGTTAGATCTATACCAAGGTATTTCATTTTTTTAGGGGCTATAATAAATGGGATTGTTTCTCTTAGGAGTTTTTCACTTTTTTCATCCTTGGTATACAGGAAGGCCACTGATTTTTGCATATTTATTTTGTAACTTGCCACTTTGCTGAACTTATTTAGTAGTTTTAGGAGTCTCCTGGTGGAGTTTTTAAGATCACTCAGGTATACAATCATGTCATCTGCAAATAGAGATATCTTGACTTCTTTCTTTCCAATTCGAATCCCTTTTATCTGCCTCTCTTGTCTTATGACTCTAGCTAAGATTCAAGTACAATATTGAATAAAAGTGGTGAGAGTGGACAGCCTTGTGCAGTTACTGATTGAAGTGGGAATGCTTCAAATTTTTCCCCATTGAATATAATCCTTGTTGGCTTGTTGTATACAGCTTTTATTATGTTGATATAAGTTCCTTCCATTCCAACTGTCTCTAGAGTTTTGATCATAAAAGGATGTTGGATTTTGTCAAAGATTTTTTCTGTATCTATCTAGAGTATCATGTGGTCTTGGACTTTGGATTGGTTTATATGATGGGTTACATTTATTGATTTGCATATGTTGAACCAATCTTGTGTGCCTGGGATAAAGCCCATTTGATCACAGTAAATGATCTTTTTGATATGTTTTTATTTTATTTTTTATTTTATTCAATTGTGCATGTGCGCGCGTGCGTGTGTTTGTGTGTGTATGTGTGTGTGTGTGTGTGTGTGTGTGTGTGTGTGTAGAACCATGGACGAATTCAGAAACCACCATGGACTGCTTCCACATGCTCCTTGTTTACTCTGTCCCGGGATTCACAGGCTCTGCCCTACCAGGACCAGAAACGCAGGCCACCCCCACTTCTGCCCGGCGTCTAGACGTGGTTGGTCTAGGATCCGAACTCAGGACCTTTTGCCTGCAAAGCCGAGGTTTAACTCCTGAGCCACCTCTCCAGCCCCCTTTTTGATATGTTTTTGAATCTGATTTGCTAAGATTTTGTTGAGAATCTTTGCAGCTGTGTTCATCAAAAAGATTGGCCTTTAGTTTTCTTTTTTAAGTGTATTTTTATTGTTTTTGGATTAGTATGATATTAGCTTCATAGAAAGAATTTGGCAGTGTTCCTTCCTTTGCAATTTGTTGGAACAGTTTAAGGAATATTGGTGTTAGTTGTTCCTTAAATGTCTGGTAGAACTCTGTGCTGAATCCATCTGGTCCAGGACTTTTTTGGTGGGAAGGTTTGACATTAATTCATCAATTTCCTCATATGTTATAGGAGTATTAAATAATTCACAACTTCCTGATTCAATTTTGGTAAGTCGTGCTTACTGAGGATTCATCCACTTCTTTTGTATTATCAAATTTCATGGAGTATAAGTTTTTGAAATATGACCTTATAATTCTCTGAATTTCTTGGATATCAATTATGATAAATCCATTTTCATTTCTAATTTCGTTAACTTGGGTTTTCTCTGTCCTGATTTTGGTTAATTTAGCTAGGGGTGTATCAACCTTGTTGATTTTTTCAAAGAACCAGCTTTTCAGCTGGTTGATTCTTTGTATGGTTTTCCTTATCTCAATTTCAGATATTTCTCCCCTGATTTTACTAATTTCCTCTCTTCTACTACTTTTGGGATCAGATTGCTCTTGTGTCTCTAAAGCTTTAAGCTGCATTATTATGTTATTTACTTGTGATGTTTCTATTTTTTTTTTTTTGATGTAGGCATTAAGAGCTATAAACTTGCCTCTTGGGACAGCTTTCATTGTGTCCCAGAGATTTTGATAGTTGTATTTTCATTATCGTTCACTTCTAGGAAATCTTGAATTTCCTTTTTCATTTCTTTCTGAACCCATTTCTCATTCAGCGTCTTAGTGTTGAGTTTCCAAGAGTTATTGTATTTTCTGCTGTTCATTATGTTGTGGATGTCAAGCTTTAGACCATAGTGGTCTGACAAGGTACAGGCTATAATTTCAACTTTCTTTATATGTGGAGATTCATTTGGGGCCCAATATGTGGTCTATTTTGGACAAAGTTCCATGGGATGCTGAGAAAAATGTATATTCCTTGGTACTTGGATGAAGGTTCAATCGAGGTCTGTAAGGTTTTCAGTAAGGGTTTGATTTAGTTCCAATGTGTCTCTGTTGAGGTTTTGGCCTGTTGTTGTAGCCCGTGTTGAGAGTGCAGTATTGAAATCCCCAAGTATTGTTATTTTGGGATTGATTTCTTGTTTTAGGCATTGTAGTGTTTGCTCAATGAATGTGGAAGAGCCCACATTAGGTGCATACAAGTTCAATATTGTGAAGTCTTTCTGGTGAATTGTACCTGTGACTAAAATGTAATATCCTTCTTTATCTCTTATTATTTTCATTGGTTTGAAGTCCACTTTGTCAGATAGCATAATTGCTACCCCTGCTTGTTTCCTGGTTCCATTAGCTTGAAGAATTTTTGTCCAGCATTTTAGTTTTAGAATATTCCTATGTTTTGTGGTAAGATGTGTTTTCTGAAGGCAGTGGATTTTTGATTTCTAATCCATGTTTGTAACCTGTGTCTTTTGATTGGTGAGTTAATTCCATTGACATTTAGTGTTATAGTGGAGAAATTACTCTTAATTCTTGACATTTTTTGTGTTTAGTGGCTTTCATAAGTGTATTATTTAGCTTGTAGGTTGTTGTGGTATTATAGTTCCCTTCTGTCCTCCTGGATATGCTTATTCTTTTCTTCAAGCCTGAGTATCTTTTCTAGCAGTTTTTGAAGGCCTGGTTTGGTGGTCATGTAAGCCTTCAAGTTGTCTTTATGGTGGAAAATTTTTCTTTCACTCTTGATCATGACTAATGGTTTTGCTGGGTATATCAGATTAGGCTGACATTTTTGCTCATTCAATACTTGAAGTACGTCTCTCCAAGCTCTTCTGGCTTTTACTGTTTCCATTGAAAAATCATTTGTTATTTTAATAGGTTTACCTTTAAAAGTGACTTTTTTTTTTCTCTTGAAGCTCTCAGCACATTCTCTTTGTCTTGTACGTGTACTGTTTTGACTATTATTTGTCGTGGTGAGTTTCTATTTTGGTCATATTTGTTTGAGGTGTGGAATGCCTCTTGTATTTGGATGGGCCTCTTTCTTTCGATGAGGAAAGTTTTCCTTTATGATAATTTGAAAAATTTCCTCAGGTGTGATATTTTGGGATTCTTGTTCTGCTATTCCATGAATGCGCATGTTAGGCTTCTTCAAGGTGTCCCATAACTCTTGAATATTCCTCTCAAGTATCTTTTTGGCTTTAACAACCTCTTCGATTGAACTGGTTAGTTCTTCCACTTTGTCTTCAAGATCTGATATTGTATTTTCTGCTCTGGTAGTTCTTCTGATAAGACTCTCTGTCGAGTTCTGGATTGAGGATAGCTTGTCTTTAGTTCGAGTTTAAACTCTCCTTGAGATTGTTTTAACTGTATGATGCCTTTCTCATCTCCTCAAAGTGCCTGTTGTGTTCCTGTTTAAAGTGGTTGATGTGGTTATTTAACTCCTCCTGGATTTCCTCATTCTTTGTTTTGATCATAGTAAAGATCAGGCTTTGAAAATCATTTTCTTAGATATGGCTTTCTTGGCTATTTTCTGTGAGTTTGTTCTGGTTTTATTCATCATTATGGGGTTGATTCTTTTTGTAGAAGATTTGTTGTCTTGGTTTTTGTTTCTCATGCATTTGCACTGTTTTTTTTTTTTTGTTGTTGTTGTTCTATCTCTTATGTCCTTCTCTTTGTTTTTGTGTGTTTTTGGCTGAACTGAATTAGATAGTATTACTACACTTGAACAGTTTTTGCTAGTGTTTGCCTTGGAGTTGGGTATGCCTGTCTGGTGTTGGTGTTATTTCCTTGATGAGGCTGTTATTGGACTGTTAGTACATCAATTAAGATGGGTTTAGTAGACAGGGATTAAAGATTTGTATGGTAGTACTTTTTAGGTTTACTTCCTTGGAGACATGTGTGGGTGAATGGTATAGTCCCTGAAGTTGTAGGGGTTTTTGGGTGTCTATATGGAAATGTTAAACTATGGTGACTAATAATTGAGAGGAACAAAATGGTAAAAAGGGTTTACTTACCTTAGAGCTGGATGTGAAGCTTGTCTCCCATATGATGGGATGATTTTAGAAAACTTCAGATGAATGATGTTGGTCCCCTAGCTCTTTGCTTGGGGTTTCTTTGGACTCATGTTGAATTCTGAGGAGCAGGGAGTATGCCCCGGGACTAGGTCAGAAAGGCAGAGTATGTAGTGGGGCATACAAATTACCTGGGGCATGGTCTAGGGGGCCTTACTTGAGGAGCAGGGAGTCTGCCCTGGTCTGGGTCTGGGTTGGGGCAGAAAAGCAGAATGGCTTAGTGGGGCACCCAGATTACCTGGGGCCTAGGGCCTTGCCCAGGGCCAGAAAGGCAGGCTGGCTACTAATGGGGCATGAAGATGACCTGGGGCCTTGGGGCGTGGTCTAGGGGCCTCACCTGAGGAGCAGGGAGTCTCTTATTAATGTACTATTAAAAGTCCAATTCTTTATAGGAGAAAACTAACCAAAAACAACTTAAGGAAGGGTTTGCTTCAACTGATGGTTTTGAAGATTTGTTTTAGGTTATGGTATATCATGGCAAGGAAGCCACAGTGGCAGGAGCATCACGAGACTGGCCACATTTCATCTGTGGTAAGGAAACTGTTATTTATCTGGCTTCCCCTCACTCTTTTAAATTTAATTTGGGATTCTGAACCAAGGAATGGAGGTACTGTCCACATGAAGGGCAGATCTTTCCTCCTCACTTAAACCTCTGCAAACACCTTTTATGGATATGCTTAGAGCTGTGTCTCCTGGCCAATTCTCATTCTAGTCAAACTGACAAAGGAGATAACCAATCACATCCTTCACATCCCTGGATATCCAAACCTGATTCACAATTCCCTGGTTGACTTGCTTCTCGTTTATTTGGACATAGGTCTACATGACATTCACGCATCACAAGTATATGTGTGTGTTTTCTTTCTAGAAACACATGTCTGCTTCTCCTTTGTGATATTTATAAATCACTGAAAATCACCACCTAGTGTCTTCAGTTTCTTAGAGCTTGCAAGGTGCTGTTGCCACAGTTTTAGCAGTCTCTCTGCATTTGCTAGCTGGAATTCTGGCAAAACAAAACAAAAAACAACATCTCAAAAAACCAAAACCACAAAAATAACCTTTGGTGCTTAGGAACTCATCTAGATCGCATTTTTCCTCCCTGGAGTTCAGAACTTATCAATTCAAAATATGACACTTGGCATAAGAATTATTTTGAGCTAACACAGATCTCTCCTTAAAGAGAATAAGAGGTAGTTTACATAAGGTAAACCTACGAGACCATGACTAGAATCAGAGATTTATTTAGGTTCTCCTCACATAACATGCTTGGACTTGGGAACAGTTTCTCAAAGATTTTGCAGTAACAGAAAAGAAAAAGTCATAAGCCTAGATACTTCGCATACATTGCTGAAAACATCCGGTGGGAAAGTGCAGCTAAGAGAAGCCTCAGCAGCAGACCACAGATGCGATCTGACAGTATTCTTAGCTCAAGGCTTAGTGGAAGCTAAGGATCTGTTTGCACATTACAGAAGAATTTACCCAACAGTCACAAGGATGTTAGACCACGCACAGAGGTAGGCAATAAACAGCTGTGTAAGAGGAAAGAAGTCCAAGACAATTTGGTTTTGGGCAGGCGACAGGCAATCCCCCCCCCCATTGCTGAATCTCTGATGAACGTGGATGCTCCCCTGGGTGCAGCTTCTCTCCAACTCAGGGATTTCAGTGCACAGAGCGTTTAACAAGGATGCACAAGAAGCTCACCTTTGCTCTGCTTTCAAAAGTCAGAGATGAAATTCTCACATGGAAGATGTCCTCTATGCCAAAAGGAAAATGGCTTTCTTGTCATGAAGGGTGTGGAATCAGAGGGCACGCTGAGCTCACTTCAGATCCTGCTTAGTCCACCCTGTTAGCTTCCCTTGGTTCTTTCTTTATCTTGTCTTATTCCACAATTTGCTACTTTTGGTCCAAGTTAAGGTATGAGTTCTTGGCACTAACTACTTCTTTGAGTCTTCTTTTCATTCTGAAGGTTCCCTATCCATGTGAAACACATGTCAAACACATTCGCATTTCTCCATTTTAATCTTGCTTATGTCAGTGTGTCAATTATGTCAGGTTCAGGTGAAAAACAGAAATTGCAGGAGAAAGCAATAATGGTTTTCCTTCCATTCATATCCTGTTGACTTGCTTCGGACCTCATTTTTTTTTCTTGTTTCTTTTACTTTCTTAGTTTTCTGTACTATAAGCTACCCCAGAATTCTTTTGTATTTATTTTCCCTGTTCAATTCCTAGAGTCATCCTAATTCCTTTCACTGGGTAGTAGCATTTACAAATAAAGATATAAATGCTGGCTGTGCTCACTTCTATTTGCTTGGAGTCAATGCACAGAGCTAGAAAGTGTGTGTGTGTGTGTGTGTGTGTGTGTGTGTGTGTGTGTGTGTGTGTATGTGTGATGATCCACTTTATATGACTAGGAATTACTTGTTTAGGCAGGTCTCTGAACAAGCCTGTAGAAAGAGATTGTCTTGGCTGCATAATTAATGTGGGAAGATCTGGCCTTAGAGCTGGGACCCTTTCCTAGGCAAACTAACAATATGAAGAGAGCTGGCTGGCAGGAAGGGAAGCAGGCGAGCAGCAGCAGCAGCAGCAGCAGGAGCGGCAGGAGCGGCAGCAGCAGCGGCAGCAGCCTTCTGCTCTTGCTGTGTCTGAGATATGACCAGTTACCTTGGTTCCTGCTGGTAACTCTCCTGCCATGAGGGACACGATATTGGAATTGTGAGGTGGAATAAAATCCCTTGTTCCCTTAAGGCGTTTGGGTTCAGTATTTATTACAGCAATGAGCTATGAAACTAAAACAGTGTGTGTTACAGTTGGTCTTTCTGCTGTTGTGAGACAGCACTCAGACTCTAGCAACTTAAGGGGAGAAAGAAAGATTTATTTGGCTTCTGGGGTCAGAGGGGAGATACAGTCCGTTATAGCGGAAAAGAGGACAGGCAGGAGAAGCCGGAGGTGGCTTAGGTCATGTCTGTCATGGAGTTTGAGGGAACAAGCTGCAGGCTGCAAGAGCCAACTACCAATGGAAGTAGGGTGGGGCTAACCAACCTGAAGGCCTGCCCCCTGAGACATGCCTTCCTCCAGCAAAGTTCCACCACCCAAAGGTGCCATCACCTTCCCAAACATTAGCATCAACTACGTGTGCAAACAAATGAGCCTGTGGGGCCAATCCGCATCCAAACCATGACAATGGGAATGTATCTGACCCGCACATACAAACACGGGGGTTAAACAGGGTTCTCCGGATGAACAAAACCAGGAGAACACGTATGATGGGGCAAGTGGATCTCTCAGAGTGGCTAGATGACCACAGGATGAATAGTCCCACAATGGCTATCCACAAGCTAGAGAGATGAAGAAACCAGCACAGGTGGGGTGGGGGTGGGGGGTGGGGTCAGGCATGTAGCCGCAGTCCAAGGAACAAGCCTGGAAGCCGTTGGTGCATGCCATGTTCAAAGGCTGAGGAGTCTTGGCTGGAGAGATGGCTCAGGGGTTAAGCCTCTGTCTTGCAAGTAGAAGGTCCTGCGTTTGGATCCTAGGTCCCACTTGGTCCTTCATAGTGACACATAGTGCCCTCTGATACACACACACACACACACACACACACACACACACACACACAAAGATGAGGAGTCTGGTGTTCAGGGAGGGGAGGTCTCCCTGAAGCATCAAAAATAATCCCTGCTGAAGAATTGTCCAACCTGGGATTGTGCAAGTTCACTGTACTGAAGCAATAGAAAGCTAACTGACCCTTCTCTCTTATCCCATCCTGGTCTCTCTCCAGTGGCTGGTGCCACCCACAGTCACTTTGTTGACCCACTAGTCCGTTTTTCTCAGGAAGCATCCTCAGAGACATGCCTGCAACAGAGATTCACTAATTTTATAGATATTCCCCAGTCTGGTCAGAGTGACAACCAGAATTAATACTACACACGTCTGTGTTTATTTATCTCCAAAACATAAGCTAACTGTGAGAAGATAGTGATATTTGTAATGTCAATTCAGTGCCCGGATTTATTCCAGCATCAGCCCTTTGCATGTCCATAGCTTCTTTCTCTGACAGGGAGAAATCTGGATTCCACTAGCTTCAATCTACTTCTCATTATTGAGCCCCCAGTATATGAAAGTTTCATAACAGTTGTGAGCACCAACTTACCAACAAACTTTTGTAAAGAGCCACCTAATGGAATGTGGTATTAGATGCTGCCTGATGAGAAGGAAATTTCATTCTGTGATTTTTTTGAAAAAAGAGAGGAATTGTAATCACGAGTTTTCCATGAGAAACAGAAGTACGGAAACCCACTGGTGCTCCCTAGAGCCCCTCTAGAGATAAAGCCATTACCTGATAACGTAGGGAATTCTGTTTATACTGGAAGTATCTCATGTAACCTCTCTCTCTAGCTTTCTTTCCACCACCTATTTTTAACCCAATATTTTTCTATATGCCCATCTCTGTGGGTTCTTTTTTCTGCCTTGAATATTTCTCAGCCCCAGGTCAGCCTCACGGGTCACCGTGCTAGGTGTGGTACACGTCAAGAACTTTTAAGAAGGAATAATGGCGGGGAGAAAGCTGCCCTAAGAAAAACCCTTTTAGACTTCAGTGTCTGTGCACAGTTCTCTTTGTCTTTGGCCTCACAATCTCGTCGGAGCGTCGCTGTGCAGGACTCCTGACTCGGCTCATTTTCTCCCACCTCAGCGTCAGCAGGCATGCTTGCTCGTTTGTAATAGTTGGAGTTCTTTGTCATAGCGTGGAACGGAATCAGTGTCCTAAGTGAAGTGTGAGAAATTTGCATGCTCTAAAATTTGCCCTTTGTGGTATACAAGCTTGTGGATCTGCTAAATACAGTCCCAGGCATGCAACGGCACCATGCTTCCCACAGCAGCTCTGCCACCCTTTCCTGCAATGCCCTGCATGGGACATTATTTATTATGCCTGTCTCAACTCCTGAGTTGCCTCCTTATATATATTTTTCTCTTCCAGAAAGTCCCATAAGTGAAATCGCTCAATATGTAGCATTTTGGGCTTCCTCAACTGAACAGAATGTACTTAGGTGTCTGCCATGTGGTGTGATAGAACCTTGCACTGCTGAGCAGACTCTGTGGTGTGGCCAGACATCAGCTCAGCTGTGATTTCAGCTGCTGAGAGGCATCTGCGTCGTCTCTGGTTTTTGATTATGAAGAGAGCTGCTACAAACATCCACATACAGTTTTTTTTTTCTGTCAAAATAGGCTTTAACTCAGATTTAAATATCTTGGACTGGAATCATTGGGTCACATGGTAAGAGCATGTTTATAGCTTATAAGAAAGTGCAAAACTACTTTGCAAAATGCCTGTGTGATTTTTACGTTCTCACTCCAGGGGTGAGAATTCTGCTTGTTCTTTTTTTCTGTGCCAGTTACCTTTCCACAGCTGCAAGAAAATGCCAGGGTTAGTGGACTTAGAAAAAGCTTATTTTGGTTCATGGTTAGGAAATTGGAGAAACAACAACAAAGTCTATGTTCTCACAGAGGAGGGGGTTCGTCAAATGCAAATGGACTTTTAAAAATTTATTTCTTCCACTCATACATAGTTGATAAGTACCCCATTCCCTTCCCTCCCTCCTCCTTTTTCCCTTTCCTTTCCCCCCTCCCTCCCTTTCTCCCAGTGGCTCCCCCATTCCTGGAGCATCCTTTAGTGTGCGTGTTAAACTTCCCTCTGGGTCCTCCTCTCTGATGAGGTGTAAGGACTCAGCATTGCCTAGAGCTCTTTTTTGTGTTCCCCTTTAGTAAGGAACACTATTGTGGCTGTAAATCCCTTGCCTCTAAGGATCATAGTGTCTGTGATCCATGCTAGACTTTGGGAGTTCAATGATATATTGGTCATTGAAATGTGAATGGACTTTGATTTTCTTATTTTCTTCTTTTCCTCCCTCTCTTCTCTCCTCTTCCCCTCTCATTTCCTTCCACCCTCTTGCCCATCTCCCCTCTTTCATATGCTCCTATGATTTTAAATTAATAGGTCTTATTTAAAATGAACAGTTTCAGGTTTACATAAAAGCTGAGCATGAGGTCCCAGCATGTCTCCACGCCCTCCTCACCTGCCTCAGTTTCTCCTCCAGCAGCGTCTTGTTATAGTGCTGTGCATTGGTTGCAATTAATGAGAATCGCAATATTCATCCATGTCATAAATTAAAAGCCTGTAGTTTTACATGGAACATGGAGGGGTCATGCTTAGTGTTTTTATACTCTGTGGGTCTTGACAAGTGTTCAGTGGCCCTGTACCCAGGAACCTTCATTGTCCTTAAAAGCATCCCACTGTGCTCCACTGCTGATTCCTGCCTGTTTCCCCAAATGCCTGGAAGCCATTGATCATCCTACTGTCTTCACGGTACTGTTTTGTCCAGAGCATCGTAACGAGGTGACTGTGAGATACAGAGCCCATTCAGATGGCCCCTTTCACTTAGCTGTATGCGTTCAAGGTTCCTCCTTAGCCCAGTTCTTTTTAGTGTTGAATATTGGATGTGCCAGTTTGCCCATCTGTTGAAAGACATCTCGGCCGGGTCCGTGTTTTGACAACGATGCGCAGAACTTCTAGGAACAGTCATGCTTGATTGTTGTGTGGTCATAGTAATGTGTTTTAAACAGTGGAGTGAGAAAGATTTTCTTAGAAAAACACAATTCCCAGGCTGAATAGAAAACTTTGTGGAGCAAACTCAAGAGCTCACCAGCAGGGGGTGCTGCTCGCAAGACATTGACATCAGATACCTGGGATCAGATACCCGAGTGTCACTCTGCATATGAGGAACTTCCATGAGAAGTGACTTGCCAAGTGTTTGTTTTGCTTTGTTTTGTCACAGTTATGTCTGTGAGGGACATAATGATAGTTTTCCTTAACATTTGTTTAAGAAGTTTATGAATTAATCTGTAAGGAGTTTGTATCTTAGTTTTAGAAAACACATTAAATAGAAAACCATAACTCTCCAGGTTTTTAGGGAGGAATTGTTTCATGGGACAGAGCTGCGATCTTATTTTATTCTATTTTTTTGCATGTGTATGTGTGCGTGTAGGCAGAAAAGGACACTGTATGTCTGTGGAGGTCCAAGGATGACTTCAGGAATCATCCTGGATTGCCCTGCCTCCTTTTTGCTTTGCTCTATGTTTTCCCAGGCTCCACTTTCCTGTGCCAGAAATGCAGGTCGCTGCCATTCCTACTTGTGTTTATATGTGGGCTCTAAACTCAGGTCCTTTTGCTCTCTCGGTAGAACCCCTGATTCTCTCCAGCACAGCTCCAGACTTGTAGGAATCCTGCCATCTGTTATTTTTCTCAGCAGCCATAGGAAAGCAGTTTCCCCATCTCATTGCTGACAGCTCTCACCAGTCATTAGATTCACCTACCCTTTGAAGCCCAAATCCACAGTGAATGCAGACCAACGTGAGGCATTCTCAATAAGAGATAGAGTTATAGTGGTCATTTTCACCGTTGACTGGATACAGAGTCACCTAGGAAACATGCCTCCGGGCATGCTCACAAAGCATTTTAGAGAGGTTGACCAAGGGAAGGTCCATCCTGAATGTTACTGACAGAATCCCATGGGTCGAGGTTCAAACTCACTGAAAAGGAGAAGCAAGCTGAGCACTAACATTCGACTCCGTCTCTTGTCTGCAGACGCAGTGTGACCATCTGCCTGACACTCCTGCCACCGTGTCCCCCACCACACACAGTGGACTGCGCCCTCAGACTTTGAGTCTAAGTGAACTTTCACCCTTAAGTTGCTTTTGGGTGTGTGTGTGAGTGTATGTCGCTCGGTGTACGTGCAGGTGTGTGTGAGTATATGTCGCTCGGTGTACGTGCAGGTGTGTGAGTGTATGTCGCTCGGTGTACGTGCAGGTGTGTGAGTGTATGTCGCTCGGTGTACGTGCAGGTGTGTGTGAGTGTATGTCGCTCGGTGTACGTGCAGGTGTGTGTGAGTGTATGTCGCTTGGTGTATGTGCAGGTGTGTGAGTGTATGTCGCTCGGTGTACGTGCAGGTGTGTGAGTGTATGTCGCTCGGTGTACGTGCAGGTGTGTGTGAGTACATGTCCCTCAGCTGTGTGTGCAGGTGTGGAGGCCAGAGGTGGACACTGGTGTCTTCCTCTATCGCTCTTTACCTTATTTTGTGAGACAGGTTCTTTCATAGAGATGGGAGCTCACCATATAGACTAGACTGACTGACCAGAGAGCCCTGGAGTCTGATTGCTCCCCCATTCTTGCCTCCCGTGGTGCTGGGTTTACAGATGCCAACACTGTCCTATGTGACTTTTACATGGGTGCCAGAGATCTGAACTCAGGTCCTCACGATTGCACAACAAGCATTTTACCACTGATCTATCTCCCTAGTCTGGTTTTAACTTTTTTTTTCACAGCTGAAGAAATCAGGGGGAAAATAATGTTCCACCTTCACACATGAAAATTAAATTATTAAAATACAAATCAAATTATAATTCAACTTAATTTAATAATTATAATATAATTTAAAAAGTCCGTGCTCATTACCTATTGAGGGGACATGGCCTCTGGTACATGGGAGCTTTGCCTATGGGAAGCTGAATGTGGTTGTGATGTCCGCTGTACAGCCTGCCTAGCACAAGATAACTGTGCTCTTATCAGCACACACACACACACGGACTTTTGCACTTATTCTACTACTGTTGCCTTTACTTTCCCTAGGGTGAGAACCATTCTGCTACTGAACCCCTGACTTTGTTCTTGTGTCCAGACCTCATGGTCATGTGGTCATGTCCCTTTTTTTTTTTTTTTTTTTACCTCCAGAGTTCTCTGTTTATACATGCTGACCTCGCCGTCCTCTCTTGGAGTAGGGAGGGGTTAGAGCGCCATCTTCTGTGGCCTAGAGTGAGATTGGGATCTATTTATGAATGAAGATTCTGCTGTCAGTTCTGTGCACAGCACTTTTCTCCCTTCTCATCGAGGTTCACGCACCTTCCCTCTTGTGGGTCTTCAGATCCTTTTTCACAGTAGCACTTAATTTATTGTTTCCCCCCACAATTTAAAGAGAGACAAATAAATGCCTTTTGCTTTCATGCTTTATTTCTCTAAAGTATATGCAAGAAAATGTATGGTGTATCTGGTGCAAGGAAACCAAGGACACAAGAAAGTAACAAGTAAAGTGCTCTCTATACAAACACACAAGGTGAATCTGGAAATGGGGGAGGGGAGGAAATGACTGTAGACATTGCTCCTAAAGACTTGGTTTCCCTGAGTTATACACAGATTAATTAAAATAGCAGGAAAATTAGAATGCATATGATGAAAAACCACCTCTTGCAATGTGAGATGCTATTGACTAGTTTTTGTTTTGTGTGTGTGTGTGTGTGTGTGTGTGTGTGTGTGTGTGTGTTAGAAGGCTCTGCATGTGTACTTATGGAGATCCAAGGATGACTTCAGGAGTCATCTTGAATGCTTACGTACTTTTGAGTTTGCTCTGGGGTGTTTTTACATGGGGTCTAGAATCTGAACTCAGGTCCTTCTGCTTGCCAGGCAGGGCCTTAACCCCTGAGCCATCTCTCCTGTTTGCCTTTTTCAATTTGCAGAGCCCCTTGGACACGCAGTTGCTCCCCTCCTTCTCCTGCCTCTGCTTCTGCACCTGCTGCCTCACCTTGTCCAGGAAGCTCCTGTGGTCTTCTTGGAGGTCCCCACCCCCGCCTCTTTGCAGAACGTCGGCTTGAAAGAAGAGGTCGTTGCTGTAGAAAGAGCCCTCACACTCCCGTTCCAGCCGCTCCACCAGGGCCACGAGCTCCGCCAGCTGCGCCCGCTGCGCCTCCCCCGTGGCCCGGTTGTTGAAGCCGCAGTACCTCCTCCCGCACTCCCGGACCACACTCCGCAGGCTCTGGTTGTCCGTCTGGGCCACGTAGTCGTCCAAAGAACCATCGTCCAGGTCTTCCTTGTGGGTGAAGAGGAGGATCGCGTACCTCATGGCCCCTTCCCCAAAGATCTCCTTCACCCTCCTCGCAGCCGCAGTGTCCTGGGCCGTGAAGCGCCCCAGCTGGGTCACCAGCAGCAGCACGTGGGGCCCCCGGGGCGCACAGCCAGGTAGCAGTCTCCAATGGCCTTGTCAATCTCTGGGTTCTGGGTGCTGGAGTCAAAAACGGGGGGCGTGTCCACCACCAGGATGCTCCTCCCATTCCACGTACCTGTCTCCCGCTGGCACTTCCTGGTCACTGGCTGATCCCCGAGCTTGGATTCGAACGCTGGCCGGCCGAGGATGCTGTTCCCTGTGGCGCTTTTCCCACAGCCAGACCTGCCAACCAGGAGGATCCTCAGCGATGGAGGTGCTGCATCCTGGTTTTCTTTGACTCCTGCCAAAGCAAGTTTTGAATCTCACTTAGTGATGCCCTGGACCTTAGGTCAAGGATCCTCACTGCTACCCTGGGAAAGCCTTGCAAAATGCCCTCAGGAATGTGGGTGCTATTCAAATGCACCGAAATGTTTGCATACAGCTAGGTGGCTCTTGGGCTGTGGGAAGCCTCCCCTCCCATCGGCTGGGAGTTCATGCTTGGACACAGGCAGGGTCAGAACTGCCACATCTAGGAGACGCTCTTAGTACTTCACATGGTGAGCATGTCGTTTGTAAAGACAAGTGAGCCCTGTGCTCTTCCCCCGAGGGTGCTCAGGGCTCCCCGGGGACCTGGCTGCCAAATAAATACATGTGAGTCTGGGAGGAGGTGGGATGCGAAGTCATGGAGGAGGATCAGAGTCGCCTCTGTCACTCACAATTCACAGACACCCTATGTAGATGGGCTCAGTGCGTGCACCCCGACCTTTGAGTGAAATGGGGTGTCAGATGGTGGAGCTGTGGTGACCAACACCAAGAACCAGCACGGCGTCCTGGGGGGAGATCAGGGGCTTGAATTGGAGATCAGGGAGGATGACGGCCTATGTCAGGGAAGTCTCGAAATGACACCCGTTGGGTGAGTGAAGAAGGATGGGGAGCAGACCGCTAGAAATGTCGAGAGGCCTCTTGGAGCGGAGGGTTCAGATCTTCAGTCCTGAAGGGGCAGCACCGAAGATCTTGTAAGTCCAGGTGAATGAGTGCTGTCTGGGCTCCCAACAGTCGATATTTTATTCTTTCCAATCTGTGCTGTCCCTTTCTTTCTTTCAGCAGCCTGGGCTGGTTTGCAGCCAACATTCACTAACTCTCTATGGAGGATTTTTTCTTTTTTCAGCTGAGAGGATACAAGGGAAGAGAAACCATATTGCAAAGGAGCTGAGTTTCCTGTGGTTGTTTCGCCAGGTCATGAGCAGGGAGAGAATGCGTGTGTATGTGCATGTGCGTGTGCATGCATGTACGTGTGTGTGCCTGTGTGTCTGTCCATGTGTGTGTGTGTGTGTGTGCTCCAGTGTCCTGTGTATTTATGTGCATGCGTGCGTGTGCGCGTGTGTGTATGTGCGTGTGAGTGCATGCGTGCATGTGTGCATGTGCGTGAGGCCATGCTAGCAGTCGAGGCTCAAGCATAAGAGGGCCAGGGAGACAGGGAGCCCGTAGCAGGTGCCCTGTCCTTCTGTCTGAGTTGGGGGTCTGCTTTGTGTTGGAGTGGGGAGCAGAGAGGGAGGGACAGTCGTTTTCTCCCATCTCTGAATTCTTCACAACCCAAGGTTTATCTCACCTTCAGCCGCTGCTCCGCCCGTGCTCTGCTGAGGGCCTTCCATTGTCCTCTGCAACACAAACAGGGGAGGAGTAAAGGCAGCGTCCGTCCACGGGGGAGCTGCTGATACAGGTACCTGAGAAAAACTGGCCTTAGATCACCATCCGCAGCGCCAACCTTCCCTCCGACAGCTTCCTCGTCTCTGAAAATGACTGGCTGAGGAGAGGCTGTGGTTTCTCTTTTTCTTCCTTGGCTGTTCTCCCTCCCTCCCTTTCTTCCTTCCTCCCTTCCTTTCTCCTGCCTTCCATCTTTTCCTTACGTTTAGAGAAGAGCTTTCCTCTCTCCACCATGTAGTACTGTTCTTGCTCTGGTAAATTATGTTTTATCTTTCACTGAGGTCTCTCCAATTATATGACGTCATTTCTGCTTTAGCCGACGCTTCCTGAGGTATGGAATCACCACACTACTATCGTGAAGGTGACAGAGCTGACAGGGATAATGCTGATGGTGTCATAAAGCCCTCGTGAGGCCATTCATGCTTCTCTGGCTTCATGCCCAATTTTCACCAGATCTTCTGCCTCCCTTGAGGTGTTACTGACATTGGAATTGAAATTTCTATGAAAATCAAATGACCTGCCCCAAGTCACATGTTGCCCTACAGTTAAATCCCCAAATTCTTTTGCCTGTGTGTCTCTTGGATTTCACAACCAGTTGAGTGTGGTGGTAGGGGTGAGGGGTGGGGGTGGGATTATTCTAAATGACCAACAGGTCCTGGAGACACCACGGATTCAATGCTGCCATCCCATGCTTTGGTTACAAGCTGGTGTCGACTGTGGGGAGCCTGCTTCAAGCCAGACACAGAGCATTTTACTTTAGAGCCTTAAGTACATGGTTTTGCAGAAGACAGAAAGCAAAGCAACAAAAATTATTAAAGAATTCAGATAGGTGAGGTAGCTCAGTGGGAAAAGGTCCCACTTGCAAACCTGTGACTTGAGTTTGATTTCCAGAAGCCCACATGGTAAAAGGAGACAACTGGCTTCCTAAAGCTTGACTTCCATATACCAGAGCAACATAGCATGTATGTGACCTCTCTCTCTCTCTCTCTCTCTCTCTCTCTCTCTCTTAAATAAGTAAAATACTTCAAAAAGTTGCAGGATGTAGAAGCTGCTCTGAATTGAAGAATTTAGGGATTTATTAGTCTTGATTTCCCCATTGTCACCCAAATGGTGTCATGTGGCTGTCACAAAAGACACTCAAATTCAGTTCCACTAGCAGAAAGACTTCTACAAACTTGTTCAGATGCAAGAGGAGACAAGACATGTTTCCCACTGAGAAACAGATTCTTCAGCACAAAAATCCAAAGTTGAGGAAAAGAAGACACTGATGGAGATTCTAGAATAAGCTATAGACCAAACGGAAGACACGGACAAAACCAGGGAGAGATTGGGGGCAACTATCTGGGAGCTGAAGGTGGAGGCAGATTTCTTCTTTAGAGACAAGATTTTACTAGTTTCTCCCAACATGAAAACAGGGGTCATTAGGGGATGGGGGGCAGCATCTGACAAGGGGTAGCGGAAGATGTGATTTAGGGAGAAGGTGAAACAAATACAAATGCATATTCTGATTGGAAGGTTGTATGAGCCCATTTTATCTTGGCGGCACCTTATGCTTCCAAACAGCGAGAGAGTGGGTTTGCAGACTGCTCATAGAAAACCGAAGCGCCCTGGTCTCCCTTATTTCTAAGTGTCCCCCACCCCTCTGCCCCTGCCCCGTTCCTTTGTGGCTGGCAATGGAGTCACATCTGAATCCATGTCCCCTTCTGTCTCTCAAGCTCTCTGACGAAGGGACTGTCATGTGTCTGGAACAATTGTCCTACCATGGGGTCCTGCAGTGGTCGTGGGAAAGGTGTGGTTCCCTGGGGAGAACACGGTGGTTTCCAGACCAGCAGAGTCCACTGAAGAGTCTGGTGGTAACGGGGCTCGTGGGGGAGGGAACTGGACCGACCGTCTAGCTCCGTGGAGCTCTGAGAACCCTCCAGCCTCCTGGAGGAGGCGTCAGCCAGGCTGCTGTGGGCTGTGATTAGTCCAGGGGTCAATGGGGAGCCATGGCCCACCCCCTGGGGACGGGTGAGGGCTCCTGGGGAGGACTAGGGGCGCTGGGACTTCAGTCTTCCCAGCTGTCAGAGGGGGCGGGGGTCTCAGCTCAACTGGGCTCCCTGAGGGTTTCTGGAAGACAAGTCACAGTGTAAGAGGGGAGCAGCCCAAGCATGCATGGGCCGGCGGCCCGGGGAATCTCGGGGCTCTGTCCCACCACATCCACCGTCGCCCTCCACCCCCACTCACTGCCCAGTGTCACCAGCTGGGGACCTGGAAGCGCCTGAGCTTGCTGGGGTGCTGAAGATGGGCAGCAGGGATTCCGGGGGTCCCTTCTCCCCCAGCTCTGATCACCGCGGCTCCTCCTTACCTGCGGGCTCGGCCGGCGGTCAGCAGCGCGGGTCCAGCTTGCGCGGGCGGAGCGCAGCGGGCGCGGCACCTGTGGGCGATGCACTCAGCAGAGGCCACGTGCTGAGCCCCGGAGTCCTGCGCAGGAAAAGCAGCGAGAGCCAGGAGGGGACACAGCGCTCCCTGCCCTGCAGCCCGGGTCTCCCGTGGTCGGTGGAAACGCGGGGACGCCAACCTGACTTCCCCTTAGGCGCCGAGTCGCTGCCTCCTTCCGTGGCCGCTGCCTGGGGAAGGCTGAGGTCCCGCCGCTGGGCGGTGCCTCCGCCTAGTGGGTTGTGAGTGCGCAGCTCTGGGGACAGGAAGGGGGCGGTCCCAAGCTGGGGCGCAGGAAATCCCTTTGGTTGCTGTGACGAGAGGGGAAGTCACACCTTGGCTGGTTCCCATGGCGAGCATGGGTCTCAGATCCTAGGGTCTGCTTCTAGAATGTTCTCATCAAGACTAGAAAGAGGGCTGGAGAGGTGGCTCAGGGGTTAAGCCTCCGCCTTGCAGGCGGAAGGTCCTGAGTTCAGATCCCAGATCCCACGTATAGACGCCAGGCGGAAGCGGGGGGCGGCCTGCGCTTCTGGTCCTGGTAGGGCGGAGCCTGTGAATCCCGGGGGCAGAAGGAGGTGGAGGCGCCCATGGTGGTTCACGAATTCGTCCGTGGTTCTACACATACACAGACACACAGACACGCGCGCACGCACATACACATATGCACACAGTTGAATAAATAATAATAATAATAAAAAATTAAAAAAAAAAGACTAGAAAGACACTGCTGGTCCTAGACTGTCTGTGTCAGGTACTCTCAGGGAGGAGCTGCACTCTGTCAAGGGTGGAAGCACATGTGGTCTCTGTGGAGTTGTTCTCTGGGTGTGGAGTGCGTGGAAGCAGGGTGGTGGCTCAGTGCACTGAGCTGTGTTCCTTAAGCAACAATAAACTGCAGGATGAGGTTGAGGACACAGCGTGGTCCTAGGCAGGGGGTCCCCAGGCTCCTCCCTGTGGACCTGGAAAACGTGTGCAGCCAGGGTATGAACAGGAAGATGCAGGTAAAGTGGTCTACTGATGGAGAGACCTGTACCAGGGTAGAAAAGAAAATAGATGGTCAGTCAGGAAGTGTTAAGTCCTTGTGTGTGTGTGTGTGTGTGTGTGTGTGTGTGTGTGTGTGTGAGAGAGAGAGAGAGAGAGAGAGAGAGAGAGAGAGAGATCCCTTCTTACAAGGCTAAGCAGATGTGACCACTACATGTATATTCTTAAGATATGTCATAACAGGGACATTTGCGGAAGAGGGGGCAGTAAGAGTGTAAGAGCACAAGGATGGGAGGAGCAATGACTTGCAAGATACTCCACACAAGTTAGGGCCGAAGCAATCATAATTGGACTTTGCATGCCCTGTGCAATGTCCATCACACTATTGACCTCACAAAGTCTAACATCTGCTAAAGGCATCAAGATCCTTGGAGGCAAGGGATTGACAGCCACAGTAGTGTTCCTATGCTTAAGGGGAACACGAGAAATGGTTCAGGGAAATGCCACTGGGTCCATGTAAGTCCTCGGAGAGGAGGGCCCAGAGGAGAGTCAGGCATGCACAAGAAAGGACTCTCTGAGAATTGGGGGGAGGCACTGGGGGATGGGGAGGGAGGGGAGAGGGAGCAGGGAGTTCGGAGGGAGTAGGAGGGAGGGAGAGAATTGCTCTACCTATTAAGTTTGTATGAACGGAAATAAAAAAAAGATATGTCATAATTCAAGTCTGAGGTGATGGCTTGCATTTGGAATGTCAGCTTGGTATGAGATGGAGGCAGGAGGATTGCCCTTCATCACGTATGTCACTGGTGACCATTTGTGTTTCTCTGCATTAATTAGTTGTCTCTGTCCAGAGGAAAAGAAACTTTTCATATCCTTAAGGCAAGTGAAAGGTTTGTGATGTGGCTAGCGAGACTAAGGAAGTTTGACTTCTGCCTAAGTTAGGCTCCCAGTCTCCCATGGGGAGTTAGGACCTTCCTTGGTGTTTGCATTTGAAAGTGATGTCTGCAGGCACTTAGAGAAACGATCCAGGTAGGAGCCTGGGAAAAGCTCTTAAGATTATTTGCATCTCAAAGGGACAGAGGAAGAAATGACCCTGTTGATTTTTCTTCCAAAAAAAAATTCTGTGAAGGGAGAGGACAATATTTCCCCTCTTCCCTTTTCCCATAAGAGAGGATTAAGTTTTCTTTTTTTTTTTATTATTACTTCCGCTCATACAAACTTAATAGGTACACTCTCCTCCCCCCAACCCCGCTGCTTCTGTCTAATGGACCAAAGCTTCCTGTTCTGTGGTTTGGTTTGATGGAAGGAAAGGCAATCCCTACCCTGCTCATCTCAGTGAGCGGAGGAAAGAGCATACAACAGTCATGCACACTGAATGGCTGATATCCTGGAGGAAACCCAGTGGGTCATACACGCAAACAGATGCGAACATAGGGCCGAGACTGGCTGGAGAGAAGAACATATGAGTGGGAGTAGAGCAGGGATGCGAATGGACAGGAAGGGGTGAAACACATTCATTGTAGTTATGTGTGAAATTGTCAAAAAGAACAAGAAAGTTAAAAAAATGCATGCCAGTCAATAATAATACTGAAGCTATCACATATTATTTCTCAGCATTCTAGTTTATTTTGGAAAGCTAGTAGCCATAATATTTGTTAGAAAATTGGGAACTGGTGTTTCTGGTGTAGTTAAATGTTTGTGTTTGGTACAAATCATCCTAGTAATGCAAAGAGGCTTCAAAAGCAACATTAAGCCTGGCAGTTTCTTTTTCTTTAAAAAAAATTTTTTTTTTAGTTTGACAAGCATATTGCATACTAATCCTGCTTCTCTCCTTACTCTTCCTCTCCTCCCTCCCATCTCCCTTCCTTCTTCTCTTCAATCCATTCCACTCCTTTCCACCCTCCTGCCTGACCACTTATTTTTTTAAATTTTTTCATTATTTATTCGTGTGTGTGTGTGTGTGTGTGTGTGTGTGTGTGTGTGTGTGTGTGTAGAACCAAGGGTGAATTCAGGACTGCCTCCTCCTTGTTTACTCTGCTCTGGGATTCACAGGCTCCGCCCTACCAGGACCAGAAACGCAGGCCGCCCCCGCTTCCGCCAGGTGTCTATACGAGGGGTCTAGGATCCGAACTCAGGACCTTCCACCTGCAAGGCAAAGGCTTAGCCCTGAACCACCTCTCCAGCCCCCTGCCTGGCCACTTCTATGGACCCCAGGGTTCCCTCTGTCTTGTCTGCTGTTGTAGGGGTTCAGGCCTCTGTGGGATACCAAGTTGCCCCTCCTCAGGCACCCCACTGATAGGGGCTTTTCCTTTCACTTACCCAGCTCTAGTTCCTAAGGTTTCTATTGTGTGCTCTTATCGCTCTCCAGTTCCTCATAGTCTATGGGGCGTGTGGTATCTCAATCTTTATGCAGGTCTGGTAAGAACAAGTCTCACTGCAGTGAGTTTCTGGATGCAGCAGTCCTACCTTGAATAGACTGCTTTTTCTTGTCCAACTTTAGGTTCTTCCCATCTTTAGGTTTTTACAATCTTACCACCCCCTCTTCCAAGAGGTTCCTTAAGCCTTAGGATGGGGAGAGATTAGGATGCTCTGATTCTGGGTGAGCATTGAAACCTGGCTTACAGAAAGGTTTGTAAGCGAAGTGAATGAGGTATAACGGTTACTCTTAACTATTGTGAGATGAGCATTGAAAGTAAAGCAACTTAGAGGAGAAAGGGAGATTTATTCAGCTCACGGTTCCAGAGGGAAGGGACAGTCTCTCAAAGCAGAGGCGGCATGGCTGGCTGGCCAAAGTTGGAGGAGGCTATGTCACTGCAGACATCTTGGCAGCTGAGAGCTGCAGACTACTTGTTTGCATCAGACTTCTCCAGCAGGTAGGGTGGGACTAATCCACCTCAAGGCCCACCCCTTGTGACTGCCTTCCTCCAGCAAGGCTCCACCTCCCAAGATGCCATGATTTTGCCAAACACATGAGACTGTGGGGGACACATTTCAAACCATGAGGCTCCACCCCTGGCCCTCACAGGCTCATTGCCTTCTCATTATGTAAACCACACTCAGTCCAACTTTAAAAGTCTTCATAGACTACATCAATAGTCCCAACACAGCCCAAAAGTCCAAAGTCTAAAGCCGCCTGTAAAATCAAAGACAAGTTACATACTTCCAACATACAATGGCACAGAATAAACATTCCCATTCCAAAAGGAAGGAATGGGGGCATATCCAGGAAAGATCAGTCCTCACACCATGAATTTGTCCCCTTTACAGACTTTTCCTTGTTTTTCAAGGAAGTAATTGTAAGAGTTCAAGGCCCATTTTCCAGTAAGCCACACCAGAAATGAAGATAAAGTGGTTTATGATGGATGACGAACTGCCAGGCTGATTCTCAGAAGAGACAGAGAAAGTGAGAAAAACAACAATTGGAGGGAGTGTGGGGTCATTGTGGCTTTAGGTCTGTGGGTGGAGTGAAGGACAAAGGGGGATGGGGTCCTACCCAATAGGGTAAATATGTGGGGTCCCTTGTCCAGGTCAGGCCAGCTGTCGACCCTGCCCCCTTGGCCACAGGGAACCTGACTGAAGACCATGTGATTAGTTCTTGTGAGGCGGGGCTTTTGCAAACCCTGGGTTCTGTGGGGAGGTTGCTGCTGGCGACCAGCGAGTAGAAGCTCCTTTTGGAAAGACGCCATGACTGCGGGTCCTTGTGGGGAAGGAGAAGATGGCTTTCAAGAAGGACCCGTGGAGACGATGCACTGACATGATAACAATGTCTTAGAGGACTTTTCAGCTAGAAAAGTTTACTTTACAACTCTGTATATGTGTGGTTAAACCCTGAGACTAAACCTTTCAAGGGGAATTTTGAGCCTTGGTAAAGACGATTGAGTGCTCCTTGTCACTAAGCTCTGAGCAGCAAAAGCTCGTGATTCCTGGGAATGCAGTCGTGTCGTCCTCGCCCCCCCCTTTTCCCCCTTCCCCTCCATCCTGTCTTCTCTCGTCCCTGCTAGAGTGCTAAGCATCCAGTAGTTTTCTTTCCAAGTCTGGCACCTTTCAAGACCTAGGTTCTGTCCTTAGCTTCAGGAAGTGCCTGGGGCCCAGGTCTGAAGAAACTCACATAGAGGAGGAAGGTCACCCCCAGGAGGAGAACCACACCCCACCACCAGCCTGCTCTATGACACTTCTGCCAAGTCCACAGCCTTGCCAGCAGCCCGACCCTCCGGAACTTCTGCCCCTGTGTTGCCACCTTCTGTGCCACCCTTCGCAGCCTGTCCTCGGGGTCCGCGCCCCGCAGGGTGTGCGCCAGCTGGTACACGTCATTGCTGTAGTGCGTGCCCCCCCACTTTCTCACCAGGCTCGCGACCTGGCCCAGCAGCTGCTCCACCTGCTCCTCCTGCTCCCCCCCGCTGGCGCGGTTGTTCAGGGCGCACACGCGGCCCCTGCACTGGGCCACCAGCTCCCTCAGGGCCCGGTTCTCAGTGCAGCTCACATAATCCTGCAGAGAGTCGCCGGCCAGGTCCTCCTTCCGCGTGAAGACCACGATGGTTCGCTCCAGCACGTCGTCCCCAAACAGCTGCTTGACCTTGGCTAGGGCCTGGCGGTCCTGCTCTGTGTAGCGGCCCAGCTGGGTCACCAGGAGCAGAGCATGTGGCCCCGGGGCAGACAGCAGGTAGCAGCGGGCTCTCTCTGTGCACAAGGGGTCTGTCTGGTGCACCCCGGAGCCGAAGATGTCTGGGGTGTCCACAACTTCCACGTGCCATCCGGCCCACCTGCGACTGCCCACTGCGCAGGCTGTGGTCCCAGAGGTGGTTCCGAGCCTGGAGAGGAAGCACTGCTGGCCCAGGATGCTGTTGCCTGTGCACCGCCTCTCACAATGCCAGCAAGTACCTGGGTGGGTCACCACACTGAGATGTGCGCCTGTGTGCTGCTGTGTGCTTTGAGGGGCAACAGGTGGAGAGCGACCAGGCAGGTATTATCTGTCCATTCTAGGAACTTGTTCCAGATGCCATCTGTTACTTCTTGGATATGAAAGGGACCAGCCACACCATTTTGAATTTCTACCATTAGCAGAGCACTCTGTGGGCTTCCTCTCCTGCGACTATGCATCTGACCCATGTCCTATCTGAATTCTTATCTGTGTTTCACCATCGTCTCAGATCCCACCTCCTCATGTCTCTGCCTAGGCCATCCAGGTGATGAGTTCCCCACTGACCTCCCTCCCATGGACACCACATACAATTAAAAATGAGTAGTTGGTTGGCTACTCTCTCCCTGGCCGAGGGACTTCCGCTTGCCTTCAATCTCTAGGTGCTGCTGTTCTGCAGTAGCCCCCGCTCTAAAGACCCCAGGAAAGCTAACTCCACGGTCCCAAGTCACTATTGTATGCGTAGAAATGAACAGACTCTGCAAATGACACCACAGGAGAAACGATGAAACAGTCAGAAGATTCAGACAAGGAGGGAGAAGTCATCAGAACCCGGAGTTCTTGTCTTAGAGGAGGCAGAGAAAACCTTCTGCGGGGTGTCCATGCCCCTCTCGCACAGGCTGTCTGGACTTCTCAGAATTTTGGATGGAAGGGTCAACATTGTTTTCAATCTTCTTTTACATATGTACTTGTTTATTTATTTTATTTTTATTACCTTTTTGCCCAGTTATATAAGCTCAATAGATAACCCCTTCTTTCCTGTCCCCCCTTCTTTCCTGTCCCCTCTTCTTTCCCCCTTGTTGTCCCCCCCATTCACTCCCCTTCCCCTTCCCTTTCCCCACTCTCTCCTCTTCCTTCTCTCCTCCTCTCTTGGTGATTCCTGGTTTCTCCCTCCCATCCTCCAGAACATCTGTTTGTGTGGGCTCTGAATTTCCCTCTCGGTCACCTACACTAGTTCAGGACTCAGTGGCATAGCGTGGGCCCCTCCTTGGGCTGCCCGCTAGCATGGGAACTCTATTATGACTGTTTAACCCCTTGCCTCTAAGGATCCTACTCCCGTGTGATCCGTGCTAGACTTTGGAGGGGTTGTTGACGTGTCAGCCATTGTGCACGTCAGGTAAGGTCCAATCACATTTATTTTCAATCCTTTTTAGGAGAGAACAAAGCCCTGAGTGAAAGCTTGAGTGGCAAATGGTTTCTATTATTCAAAAATGCAAATCCTGTCAAATACCATGTGGTTAAGAGAACTGAGAGTTCATGCAGTTCCTCCTCCAGGCTCCCAAACTTGAAGTGTTTCAGAATTATTCAGTGTTCCTTCATAGCTCACATGTCTTGGGCATCATTAATTTTGATTCATTAAATGGGATGTTCCACAGCTCGCCATGTGAAAATGAGTTACTTCTCAAATTCTATCTTAGGGACAAAGAAATGGAGGTGTCCCTGCAGTTAGAGTGAGGAGGGATGATCAAATCAGGAAACAGATGTTTGAAGGAAAGGTGGGGATGGGGGTTGAGGGCCGAGCTCCTCCCTGCTGATGTCTGTAGTGTCCCCTCCTACAGAAGGGAGGAGAGGGTTAGATGGAACTAGAGTTGTCATTCTGTAACGGGCCTGGAGGCAGGATAGCACATGGGGCCCAGGAGACCTTTTGCTTTTGTCGAATATGTTCTTGGGGAACTTTGCTCACCCTCACCGTTTTAAAGTGTATTTTTTTTTTTTCATGGAAGTAGATACAGCACACACTTCTCTTACTGTATTAAGGAAGAATGGGACAAGATAGGTTTTGGTCACCAAGAATATCTGCACTTGGGGACGCGCTCCTCAGACATTCTCTGCACTTGCTCTGCGTGAACTCCAGAACATTTTTAGACACTTCGAGCACGCCCTGACTGGCCCTGCACAGAGATTGTAGATGCAGGTGTGCTGGCAATGCAGTCCCAGGACAAGACTTCCCTGGCCTCTCCTGCCCCCCATCTCCACCCTCAAACCCCAGTCCTCAGACTCAGGTTCGTCTTTCCTGGTGACAGGCTCCGTAGTGGCCTGGAGACGCCCAGCCTCCTGCTTTCCTTTGGTGTGGAGAGCAGAGGTCTTTTTCCTTTCAGCGCAAAGAGAAGTCACTCAGCTGCTGAGACCTGAGTGCTCAGGAGGCTCAGAGAGGCTGGGTGATGATGATGGTGTGAAGAGACAGAAACATTTTCCACTCAGTGGTGGTGCTGTCAAGTTAATTCTGGGAACTGGCCTTCCCTGTGACTAGGGTGTGGTGTCCACCCAGCAAGGTCATGGTGGTGAATGTCTTGCTATAACCAAGGAAGGGCAGGACTTTGTAGAACTCGAAACCTGGCTTTATTTCCAGAATGGATTTCTTCCTGTATAAAATAGTCCAGGATAACAAGCATGGTAACTACTCTCCACAGGTCCTTATTGGTTGGACATGCATGCCAGTTGGAGGTAATATGCAGAAAAATCCTCAAAATGCCTTCCAGAAGTAAAGTCTCCCCATTCTCAGAGGAAGGAGGAAGGGAAAGGAAGGAGTGTCCACACTGAAGGACTCGGGGGTCAGTGGGCCTGCTGGGGATGACCACCTCTCCCTGTTCTTACTCTACTGTTCTTGGGGTTCGTCAGCTTATCTATGCTGCCATCACCTCTTTCATGGTCCCATGAGAGCAACACAAAGTCAAGAGACAAGTCACATGGTGCGAGGAGACAAGGCTGGGGGGGGGCTGTTGTCAGTTCATGGAGCAGCTGATGGATTCAGCACACAGTCTGACAAAGTGGGAAGACTCAATAGGCATTTCACAAAGGAGTGTGTGGATGACCGAGAAGCTTAGAAAAGGAGATCACGTCTTTGGTTATCAAGAAAATACCAATTCAAATCACAACGAGATGAACACATTCAGATATGATATTGTGAGCTAGTTTTCTCTTTGTGTTTTTGCTAAGAGACAAGATCTTATCTCAGGCTGGCCTGGCGTTCACAGTCTTCCTGCCTCAACTTCCTTTATGCTGGGTTTACATAACTGGCTGTGGAGCTTTATTATTTTAAATGTTGTACACTTTTTGCTGGACATGTAGCTCAGGGGTAGGTGCCTAGCATGTACAATACCTGGGACTTGTTGCTCATTTCCATGAAAACAAACAAAGACATTACAGCAATCCAGGCACTTGCATTATATTGTATTGAATTATATGGTGTGTCTAGGGACATCTATTGATAATCTCATCTTACTTAATTTAGAAGAAAGATAAGGATTTTAAAGTAATCCTCAAATTAAAAAATAAAGGCCAGGCGGGGATGAAGCAAAATGATAGAATGCTTGCCAGCCTGTGTGAAGCCCTGAGTTCAATCTCCAATGTGGGTGGTGGGAAGATTGGCAATCCCTGCAAGGAAGTTCCTTGTCGACCACACTGTCTTATCTAGCCCCAAACATGCAAGGAGCATTTCCCCTGCACCTTACCCCATTTGGCAATGTGACTGTGGCCTTCAGTGAAGTGAGGACAGAAGTGAAGAGGAAGGAAAAGGCTTTGGCTGAAGTAACAAGGAGAGCTGGGAGACAGGTGCATGCTGGGAGTTGATGCTTCTTCTGGCAAGACACGCTAAGGGCCTGAGCCCCACTTGTGAAGGAGGACTAGAGCAGATGATAGCATCCCTACCTCCTTTGACATCTTAAGTCCTCCAGCATTCTGGCCACAGTCGGATGAACATGACACTTATGCTCATTCATGACCCGGCCCAGGTCATTAACCCATCAGCAGTGACCCAGGTTTAGAACGTGGTTGAACGTGGTTGGAGCAGCACCATGCTCCTTCTGAGGACTACAGGGACCTACGACAGGCAGAGGCAGTGGGCACTGCAGGGGAGGGAGGCACAAAGCAGGACCTGAGGCTGGTGTAGGCGGCTCTGTCAGGGAATGAATGGTTTTAAAGCAGCCCTGTAACTTGGGGTGTCGACCCCCTGGTTCATCACAGCAGTGATGTCTCACCTCACAGTCTGCATGAAGTTCTACTACATCTGGTTCCTTCTGTCTTTTGAGATCTTACACAGGTTGGCCATCTTGATACATGAAATCTTGCTTCACTTCATTAGGTAGAATAGGGGTTTCGTTCCTGTGCACCTCAGCACCTCTCAGGCAGTCTGTGGTCTCCAAAGGTTGTAAAGTCATTTCCTAGAACTGTCTCGACTTAGAAAAACAAGATTGTCTGTTGACATGTGCCTGGGAACAGCCACACCTCCTGCTACCTTAACCACAGCTGCTTCCTATCTCTACACCTTCATCTTTTGTCTGACCTATGATGTGACCTTGTAGTGTTACAATGTAGGGCTGCCATCCCCTCTCACCTCATGTGTGATTTCTCAGGAAAGCTACTCCTCATGTGTGATTTCTCAGAAAAGCTACTCCGTCCACGCTTGGCATGACTCGTGGGTGCAGATCTGGATGACGTGGGAACTGCTCAGATGTCTCTGCACCCTCCTCACACCCCTTCACTGGGTGGCGCCAGCTCAGGGTGCAGCAGCAGTCTTCCTGTCAGCTCCACCAACAGTCCCACTTAGAACACAGCATGGGTGCATTTCAGACTCCTCCAGGAGCAAGGCATCTCTTTAACTACAAAGCAGCCCAGGTAGATTCTGGCTGGAGATGTTGTACAAGGAGCTGTGCAAACTGAAAGCACCTATCTGTCTTCCCTCTTCCTAACGCAGGACCCCCTCCCCCCCATCAGGGTAAGCTCAGTAAGTTCAGAGCAGCCTGCTTGCTTTAATGAACAGAACACTTCTGAGAAATCCCTAGTAACCTGGGTTTTTTTGTGCCATTTGTCCTAGGCCCTAGGCACACCATGCTTTCCCCATTATCCCATCCTAGGCACACCATGCTCTCCTCAGACAGAGCCTGTATATACGCTACATTACAGGGCAAGGTGGAATTCAGGGCTGATGGCATGATCTTGGTGGGCAGATGATGCTGGAGTGTGCAAATGGGCCAATGTCATCCCAAGGGTCCTTTGTGATGAAGTACAAGGCAGAGGGATAAGCTAGAGAGAGAAGGGAACAAAGACGGAGAGGTGGAGAGTGTAGTAGCCTCCTACCCCATCTTGGCCTTGGCTGACAGCATTCTTCTTCATGTGCCCCTGAACTGTTTCAGGCTGGAGTGCAAAGTGCCTCAAGCTCTATTAGCTTTGGAGAGTCACCCAGAGATTGGGGATGCACAGTTGGCTCTCCCTAGATTAATGGGATTAAATTTTGTCACAAAAAGTATCATGAGCATTTATTAAAATATTCACTACTGAATTACTAGTATTTGGACCGATAATGCCTTGACTTAGATTTGTAACCTTTGGTGTTTTAAAACAAGAAAACCCGGTTTCTCTAGAAAGAAACTTCTGCCTGGTATGGTGATACATGTCTTTAACCAAGCACTCAGAGGCGAGGCAGGAGGATTTTGACCTTTAGACCATCTAGGCAACTTAGTGATATCTCGTGTCTAACCAAATTCAAAAAAGAGCTGCAATTGCAGCTGAGTGGCAGAGAATTTGGTAAGGATGCTGGAGGGCGTTGGTTTGATTCCCAGAATCACAATAAACATCTTTGACACCTTCTGTGTACAACCACCTTAAATGTGCAAAAAAAAATCAAACATTAAGAATAAGAGCATAGCAGGTTTGTGTGGTTGCAAAGGACACAGGAGAGATGTTTGAGGTAGAAGCTTGCATTTTGGGGGTTGGAAGCTTTGTTGGGATTTCACCCTGAAACTGGGCGTGCTGCCCCAGAGAAACAAGGCAAGGATGTGTCTGAGAGCTTCTGTCAGATCAGACTCTGTTGGCACTGATGGGAAGGAAGCTCAATGCCTGGGGTCTGTCCTGTGTACTTCTCCAAGGAGCAGTGGACCATCAGAGAATACCAGGCCACCAGGACCTGTGGGACCTGCTGAGATTTCCAGAAGCCATGTGGCAGCTGTAAATGTCAGCAGGTGCTGTGGACAGGACATGAAAGAATTCCTCAGATTCTAAATTCTGATGTGTTTGTAGTTGTCCACATTGTATCTGGCAAACTTGTCTTCTGCTAAGAAAGCTTGCTCACCACGAGTTGTTTATACTGAGAAACAGTTATCTATTGTGTTTCCAAAGTAATCATGGGCTTGATAGCTTGTGTATGTGTGTGCACATGCACGGATGTGTATGAGCATGTCTACTCTGTTGGAGTCTGTTAAGCACATGCTCATGGATAGTTTCTGCTACAAGGAACAGATGTTTGGAATTCTACTACTCTCCTACTTATGGTTTCTCCTACTTCTGGTTTCTTGGGTTTATGTGCCATCAGGAGAATTGAGGCATTAGCTAAGGTGGAGCTCCAGACACCACAGTGTCTAGAACAGTCTAAGGTCAAGTGATTATTCCTTAGCTACTGTCAGGAATATCTTAGTTCCAGGCATTGCACACAGAGATGTAAACTGAGGACAGAAGGAAATGGACTGTGGTATGAACCAGAGAAGTTCTCAGCCAGGTTACATGTGGAACCTGTGAGCGTTGTTTCACCATCCATCATGCATAGCAGGAGTTTAGGGTGGAATCTGCCATTTGAAGTGTGAGTGAGTATCATTGACTGGCTGGTTGGGAAAGGGTGTTTATTTCTTTTTGTTTATTTCTTTTTGGACTTTACAGGTTTTTATTCTTGTTTCTGATCACCATCTAAAAACCACAGGTTGACATTTTCATAACCTAGCTGATCATCATAAAACAGGACAGGCAGGAACTGAGAAAATACTGAGGGAAAATCTGGACAAAACTGAGCTAATGCACTTGTTCCAAGAACAACAAAATTGAATTTGCAGAGCCAGCAGACGTCTCGACACTCTGAAGAGTCAGGTGTGCGGGAGCACGTGACCCTCTCCATTGGCACGCCACGACTTGATCTTCTTCCCCGCAGACCAACCCTGGCAGGAGACTTCAGGCTGCTCCTCATGGCAAGTGTGGAGAGTGTCTCTCCTGCCTCCCTCATCTCTGTCTGCCTCATTCTTGGAGTGTTAGCAAATGATTTCAAACACAAGTCAGGACTAGCCAATCAAACAAGTAATTTCTAAGTTGAAGGTAAAAGTCTGTAGTAGGTCTTATGTGTATAATGGAGGGCAAGAATTTGACACTGAAACCCACAATAAAAGTTTCCACATTGTCCTAGTATGCCAATAACCAAACTATCTACTGAAATCAGAATCATAAACTGATAAGCACCTGCTGATTTTCTTGTTGCCGTGACAAAACATCTGGCAGAAACAACCTAAGGGAGAAAGGGTTTATTGTGGCTCGTGATTACAGAAGGATTTCATCCCATCAGGGTACAGGGAGCTGAGTGTGGTGCTACAGTCCAGCCTTAAAGCCTAAATTTGAGCCTTACACATGTACATTGAACTCCAGACAGTGATTTTCCTATTTCTTAAGTTCATTGGACTTTCAGGAAAGGATCAGTAGGGAGAATTATAGAGTATGAAACAAACCAGTGCTCATAATAAGTGGGAAAACACACACACGCTACCCCGTAAGAGAACGCCATATCTTAGAAATCAAGTTCTTGACACTTTCTACAATCTGGCTGAACACATTCTTCTGTGCTTCTTCTCTTATGTTTCTTATTTTTTCCTCATACTCCATCTTATTTGCTTTTAGCTTTTCCTCTTTTTCCTGCATAATTTTACTGTATTTCTCAGCATACTCTGCTTCCACTCTTTCCAGCTCCTGCTCTTTCTGATCAGCGTACTTTTTCCTCAAGGTCTCTGCTTCTCTTTTCACCTTTTCCAGTGTCTCCTTGTAAATGTCACCAGAGAAGTGAGACCCTCCATTGCTCTGCACCATGTCGTCGATCAGCTGCACCAGCTCCTGCACTTGACCTTCCTTCTCGGCCTCAGCTGCTGTGTTGCTAAATGCCAAGCAGCGGTTCCCGCACTCGCGGATGAGGCTTTTTAGCTTCTCATCAGATTCTGCCATGTAGTCCTTTGGTCCCGTGTCAAACAGCTGCTCTTTGCCAGTGAAGAGGACGATCATGTACTTCATGATCGCCTCCCCAAAGAAAGATTTGATAGTAGTAACGGTCTTCTGCTCTTCATCAGTGTAGCAGCCAATCCTCAGAACCAGGATGATGGCGTGGGGCCCAGGGCAGGAGTAAAGGACACACCGACTGATTTCCTTGCAGCTGGTTTCCAGGCTTTCCTTGGTGTCAAAGAGCCCTGAGGTGTCAACCACAAGGAGTTCTCTCTCCTTCCACTTCCTGGTTGCTTTCTGACAGCTCTTGGTGACAGCCTGGGCTGCAATCTTAGAGATGAAATGATTTCCTCCAAGGATGGTGTTTGCTGTGGCACTTTTCCCGCTTCCAGTTCTCCCTACCAGGATGATCCTCAGACAGTTCTTACCTAGGCTGTGCCATGATCACGTCGGGAAGCTCTGGAATGCAGGACCTACTGTGGCTTCAAAAGGAAGAAAGTGGATTAGATAAGCCGGAAACCACCCTGACCCTTCTGAGCATCAGTGCAATGATGGGTGGGATTTGTCCTTCGGAGCTCCCACTGGTGCCCCAGCATCTAGTGCCTCCGCACTTCACACTGAGTTCTCAGGCACCAGCTAATACTACTACTGTTACCACTGCTGCTACTACTATTGCTACTCTAAAATCTGGTACTTTGCTATCTTTTCTTTTTGTATGAGGGATATTTTGTTCTTGAACAGATCTCAATTTGTTTCTGAGGCTTGCACTCTGAGCAGTCCAAGCAGAATGTAAGAACTAAAGGACAAAGAGAGGTAAAGTCAGATAATAACTACTGTTCAGGTCAGGGCTCTACTACTGAAGAACTCAGTGCAGCACTGTCTATTTCCACTAGACCTCTATAGTAAGTGGCTTAACAACGTTTTACAATGGACCAGAGAGGATCCCATCAGATAGGATGCTACCCTGAGGACTCTATGGGGCTTGTGAGAAGCAAAAGAGATGGGAGTCGGGTGGACTCTTTCTGCATTCTACAGTCTATGCACTGTGGGCCATTTGTATTCGCACAGATGCCAAAGCACTAACTAGTACACACATCCTAGAGATAACCCAGCTAGACATGTAGGGAGACTCAGGAGAGGAAGGAAAATGGGTGGGAAGGGAGAACAGGAAGGATGGGAAGGGACTCGGGGTGGGGGTAAGGTAATAGGCAATGAGAGCACATAAATTCATGGTTAGTACAATTTAAAAATATAGGAAGTCAATACATATTGACAAAGAAAGAAAACTTATTTCAACTTGCACAGAAAAAGTAAAAAGAGATAACTTTCTCAGAAGTTTTAAAGTCATAGAAAAGCAGCTTTATGCAAATGCTGGACTCCAGTCAGTAATTTGTTTCTTGTAGGTATATGGATTAATAATATTCATAATTACAGTAATTAGTAATAACAGGACCACGCAAATAACATATTGCAAATAATAAATAGTGCTTTCAGGCTCTGTCTCTAAGGGAGAAAAAGTGACTTCTGACAGAAATGAACTATCATGGCTCTGAGGTTGGCATCCATATGTCATCAGCCAAGAAAAGGAGCCAGGATCTCTGGACAAATGGCAGGTTCCGGATACACTTGCCATCTATAGGTTAGCAGGAATCCAAACATGTTTTGACAGTACATCCTGCTGTCACGGGCGTGGAGAAAGCAAAGCCCTCAGACGTTGCTGAGCTGTGACCCTCCGTGAAAAGTCAGCACTGAAGCATCTGCTCTTCACATCACAACATCAGATCTGAGAGTGTGCACCCAAAGATACCGAGAGTGACGCCCATGAAAACCAAAGAGAAAAAATAGCCTAATTGTCGTCACCAGGAGATTCATAGCATCAGCTCAGTCACATGCACAGGAAGGATGAGCTCTGTGCTCCTGGTGTGTACCAAGAAGCATTGCCACACAGTACTAGCCGTGCGGAAATGATCTCTAGGTCACACTGTGCAGAAAAACCAGCACAGTACATAAAGCAATTCTTGGGATGTCACCACTTGGGATAGGGGTGCACCCTGCAAGCATGAGAACCTGTGTTTGAGTCACCAGCACTGAGGTCAAAGGTCACAATGGCACATATACCTATAACCTCAGCATCGGGGGCAGAGAGAGGTGCATTTCAAGAACTCTCTAGCCAATTAGCCAGAACTTTGGTTCACCGATGGACCATGTTCCAAGGCAAGGTGGAGAATTCTGAAGTAAGACATCTGATGTCCTGCTGTGGTTTTGCATGTGTACACACATGTGTATACTCACATAAATGCATCATACATCACAAACAATATCTATGTATGTATATATGCATGAACCACGAGCACACCACACACACACACACACCACCACACCCCTGTCACCACCTGCATATCAAAGGACACAAGGCACAGTTTTGCTTGTGTATATACTACCCATAGGGTGACAAGTGAAGGTAAGGAAAATGGTTACTGGAAGTAGAGTGGAAATTAGGTGGTGGGTGTGGTGGCAGGAGCAGTACGCAGACTCCTGTGATTGGCTATCCTGCAGATTAGATTTTAGATTGATGTAAATGTATTTATGGTTTTAAGAGATGAATGCTGAAAATGAACCCATAATAAAGAATACCATAAAGGAAGTAAACATAGCCATATATCCATGTATCTTCAAATATATCAAGTTCACTGAAGACCCCTAGCAGAGGATAGAGGATACAAATCAAAAAGAACTAAGAAATGCTTTAAAGACTTTTTACAATCACAGAATTAGGAATTATATTGATGTTGAAAATTTCAAATCATCACCTGCGTGCACATCTTGAATATTCAGATATGAATATTTCCACACAGAGACACAGACACACACACGCAGAGAAGGGGAGAAACGATGCTGCAAGCGTCTGCACCTCTCTCGTGACCAGCCAGTCTTTAGAACCATTGCCCCAGAAGGAACCGAGGAGCTCTGGGGGAGTGACCTACCCCAAACTTGAAGTCAGAAAATATATGAAACAATGTGAAATCTTCTTACTACCTTCTCAGTGTGACTGAAACAAACTACAAACCCATTGAGGCTGATCTATGAAACTGAATTCCGATGAGGGGATACTTGACATAAAGATTCAGGGTTTTCTTGACATTGTGGTTGTGATGAGAAATAACGTCTGCTTTCACATACAAACATTAGAATAGCTACTTACACAATAATGTGATGGAAGTCACATGACACACATGAAACCCGAGAAGCCTGGAGTCGCTATCGTCTGCACTTGCTGGCTACGTTCACCTTCTCTGAAGATGATAAATGTTTAAGGCTCCTGCTTGCATGTTTAACCATGATGGACCCCGGGCTGCTTCCAGACACGGACGTGCATGCTTCATGTGAGCGCAGAGTCCTCGTGAATGCTCACAGGTGAAGGGACTGTGGACATCCTAAGGTCACAGATGAGCAAACTGAGGCTCCGCTGCTCCACAGCCACTCGGGGTCCCTGTGCTGCCAGCATCAGCAGAGCAGACTGGAGACAAAGTCCCCAGCTCCACTGCGCTTCCTCTTCCGGGCGCACGGCTGCCTCTCCCAAGGCTCCTCAGGCCGCGATGCTGGAGGCCGGTTGTCACCAGAGCTGTCAGCAGGGCAGCAAGGAGAGGAAAGGACTGCCGTCCTTCCAGGAAGGGAGCTGGAGCAGCCGGCCTCGGGGCTCCAGGGGAGGGCTGCCTGCCTGTCAGTGGGCTTTGCTCTCTCTTCCTCAGCGAAAAGACAGGGGCAAAGACAGAGTCAGGAAGGGTCGCTGCAAAACTTTCTGAAGTGGTTCTAACCAGACCCAGCGGACCCAGCTGAGAGGCAGATGCAGAATGTGCTCCAAGGGACAGAACAGCACTGGGTCCTGAGAGGCTACTGAGTTTCCTGAAGCTGTGGGATTCGCTCCCTGCACTGTGAGAAGGGACAGTGTCACCAGTCTGGCAGGGCTGTGTGGGCTCCACAGGCAAATTCTGGAAAGAGCTGGGCGTGGCCATCACTGGGCTAAGGCACATGCTATGCAAGTCCCTTGTTGCAAGGGAGAATCAGGAAGGGCTGAGGCTGTAGCTCAGTGATGGAGCACTGCCTAGCCTGTGGCAGGTGCTGGGTTCAGTCTCTTAGCACCAGAAAAGAAACCTATGGGCTGGAAACAGTGGACCTAGAGCCACACGGAGAATCACAGGTTCATCCAGAATGACAGGTCCGAGGATTTCTTTAGAACGGCAAGTCCTACACTAAAGCTCCCATCCTCCAATCCATCTACCACATTTTCGGGGTCACAGTCTCCTTTCTGGACAGCACTGGGTAGATCTAGACGTGGAGTCAGTCACCTGTCTTGTTCCCCTCTATGGTCATCCATTCAGTGAGATAGGATTGTGGGCGATGAAGGGAGTTAGAACATATTCATTATCTCTAACCTTCCCCCTAGTTATGAAGATCTGCCCTGGGACAGCTGTGTCCATTTTAGGAAAAATGTCTGGTTTTCAGGGAGTGTCATGAAACATGAGTGTACATGGTTCCCCAAAACAAGGGTGTCTTGTTACACGTGAGATGACAGATCTCACACTGAGGTGTTTTAACAGCCTCAACAGACCTCTCCACCCCCTGCAATGGATGCCTGAGTGCACCCTGCCTATCACTGCCCTGCAAGCTCCCCCCATGTGCTCTGGGGGCTCCTTCCCACCCAGCTCACCTTCTCCTGTAGGACTGACGAGCTCAGTCGCTCGCTGTCCCCAGGAAGCCGCTGCCCTGGCACTTCTGCTGCAGTTAATTCTGAAACCTCTGAGCAGGCAGCTGCAGGGGTGGAGCCCGCGCGAAAGGTTTCGTTTTTTTAAGACAGACGAACTGCTGTCCGGGGATGTGGTTGATACTTCAGCTCAGCTCGAGGCAAATCTCTTCCTCTTTGTACCTGTGTGATGTCCACTCAGAGCAACTGTGTGGCTTCATAGTGTAGCTCGGTGGACACCGTGACTTGATCCACATTTGCTGCGAGCACAGGGCTCTGTCATCTGGTGCAGAATCCCCCCTTGTCCCCTTAGAGGAGTCAAAGCTCCAATGTCCAGCTGAGAGGCATGCTGACAGCTGACAGAGGTCGGCTGAATCTGCATTGCCCCCCCCCCAGACGTGTGCTCACAACAGTCACCTCAAGCAAGGTCAGGCCCATGCTCAGGCGCCTTGTAACCAATGGCCACTCAGTGCACACCTATAAAATCCCTTCCTTTGGAGCCAATGTGGATACATGTAAGGTCTCACCTTAGCTCCAACTGACTGACTCTCCAGGCTTCTTGCTACATAACAGAGGGCAGTGTCCTATAGGTATTGATCTGTGACAGGGAGGAAGACTGTGGACCACTTTCTGTGTAGATACGTTATGTCCAAGAGATTAGCACAAAGCAGAAAAAGTTAACACCATGTGCGCAGAGAAGGCCTGGAAGACAGAGCTCAGAGCTGTGATCCGAAACCCAGCAATGTCTTCAACAGGGGCGACACTCAGAAACCATCACTGGTTACACTTGTATACTGGGAGAAAATATCATAAATCACCCCCTTTAGGAAAGCAGCAATTACACTTTCAGAAAGCTGGAAGGGCCTGATGGAAGTTGCAAGACTTGATTAGATTGTTTTTACTACAGGAAGTACACTGACTTTATCCTTGGACTGCAGTAGTCCAATGCAGCCCACACTTGGTTCCTGGTCTTGCTCTTCCTGTCCGATGGCAGATTGTCTTATGTCAGATACAGTGCTGAGTGCTGGGCACAAGTAATTCACCGTGATGATCCCAGTTGGAATCTCTCACCTGAAATAAGTCTCTTGGTCAAACATAAGCCCTGTACTTTGTGATCATGTCAAATGATCCAATGGATGACTGTGTGGATAAGAAGAACATGTTCTATTACTGAGCAAGAAGGAAAATGAGTACTAGGTAAAACAACATTCTCTGCAGTTGCCACTAAAATGAAAGTGCTCATTCAGATAATGAATACTTGAGGATATGCTGACTTCACACCATGGGGAAGACAGAGAATTTACTGATCAGTTGAAATTCCATCTGTGCCTATAGTTGTCTTTCTAGGAACCATGCTATGAAGCAGCCTGAGACCGTAAGTCAGAGGAGTCCTGTGAAGAACTTAGATTTAATGACAACACTCTGAAAAGCAAAACCAAACACTGACTACCTTTAGGAGACAAGGAAAGTTTAAACAATTTTCATAGCCACTCCCTGAGGTTTGGTGTGATAGACAGCCATTTCCAGCCCTTCCCCCTCTCTCCTTGTGGATTTTGAAGTGAGGTGGACTCTCAGGCTTCCGCCTCTGACCTTCTCCTCAGGTGATACATGTCTTCTTTAGGGTCTGTGAAGTTGACTAGGAAATATCAGCTGAGCTGACATAACTCTGGGTTAATTTCTCAGCTCAGGCAGTATCCTGTTGGGTGTCTTTCTGAGTTCTCCACATCTCTGCTAGGACTGGTCTGAAATTCACTGTGGTACCTAAGGGTAGTTCTTGTTCAGCCCTGGGGCATAATCTCAAGGCTGCTGGACTATGTGTCAGAGAAACTTCTCTACAATGGTTTAGCAGCTGTCATGGTGTGAGTGTGAGCTGCTCCTCGTAGGCTCCTGTGTTTGCAGCCTGAGCTGACGGTAAAATTTGGAAAGGCTGTGAGACCCTTGGGAGATAATCCCTTGCTGGAGGAAGCCATGTCACCAGGAGCGGAGCCCTGCTTCCGCTTACTCCTTGATCTTCCTGCGTTGATGATGTCTGTGGCGACCTGAACTGACTTCTTCTTCTGCACACAGCCGTGTCTTCTGCAATTCAGTTCCCACTATATCCTCCCTGGATCCATCAGTCAAGTAAATGTCCCAGTGCTGCTTACATACAGGTATCAACTTAAAATCAAAGGTTAGGTGTTTAAGCACCTGCTTTAAGCCTTAAGTAAGCCTGCAGGAGGCTGTGTATCTGTTTTGTGAAGACAGCGCACGCTGAGTAAGACTATTCCCTGGCAGGTGGCTACGTGGAGGGGGCTAGTTAAGTGGTCTGGCACACCTGAGAACACTGTGGTACACTCATGCTCTGGTGGGTGAGCAGCTTTGTCCGCCTCTCAGCAGTTCTCTGGATATGTGGTTAGTTCCCTTGGCTCCTGCTGGTGGTGTGAACTCTCTTGTCAAGCTGGACTATGGACTGTAAGGAAGAATTACACCAAGAGTAAACTCCTTTGTTCCCCTACATTGGTTTTGAGTTTTTTGGCAACATGCAGACAAACTGCAATATCTCCTTTCTCCCCTAAGTTGCTAGAGTCATGACAATAAAAGAAAAGTGACGATAGCAGCGATGAAAGAGATTCACTCTGACCTCACAATTGTGAGTAGTGAACCTGGGCTCACATAACTACCACCAAACGTTTCCCTCTCTTACAGCTTCTTCATTATTCGAAACCAACCGTAGTCTTCTGAGTTACAGGAGGAAAGAGGAAGATGGCAGCAGTATGAACAAGCAATACGAAAGACTGTGACCTTGTTATAAAAGGGAAGCAAATGTGCAACTTCCCACAATCTTCTGCTCTGTGGCCGCGGTTAGCCACAGGAAATCCCATGAAATGTAATCTTCATGTAAGTGCTTTGTTTTCTGGGCAAAGATTTAATTTTGTTAGTAAGAAGAAGGAGCAAAGGGAGATGTACGCAGAGAATTAGGAATGTCGGCCACACATGGCCTTCTGATCTAGCTCTGCTCTGTACTGTAGAGACATCCAGCCATACTTTCTACGTGTAATTTCTTGTGACCACTTCACAATTAAGCTAAAAGGCTTGTTAATTCTACAGATGTGTGGAGACAGGTCAAAGTCAACTTTCACAGCTTGAGTCTGGTTCAAAGTCACCCAATGGCTTATAAGGGGTTAAGCATCCTACAGACAAATACTGGAAAACTACTGCGTATGAAATTTTAGATCGTAAGTCAAACCAGGAGGAAATAAAGGCATTTTGATTTTTTTAAAAAAAGAATTTTTGCTTTTTTTAATTTTTTATTTCTTCCCTAGTTTTACAACCATAATAAATAGTTATCCCTTCCTTCCTTCATCCTTCCTTCTTTCTTCCTTTCCCTCCCTCCTTCTCCTTCATCAATCCATCCTACTCCCTCCTACCCTTCTGTTTGTCTGCTTCTATGGTCCCAGGATTTTGATTTTTAAAGGAAGGACTACACACAATCAAACCCATCATCAGAATGGTTTATTCAAACCAAAGTCATTGAGGCTGATTCTATGTCTTTTCTGTTGTAAATAGAGCTGCAATGACATATGCACACGTGTCTCTATAGTAAGATGAGACATTCGTTGGTAATATTCCCAGGAGTGGTGTAGCTGGGTCAGAGGGCATTTCAATTTTTAACATTTTTAGGAACTGCCATACTGATCTTCAGAGCAGTTGCACAAATTTGCACCCCACCACCAATGTATGAGGGTTCTTTTCGCCCCACAGGCCTCTTTGACATTTGTTGCTATATGTATTTTGCATTTTAATCATTCCGATTAGGGCGAGACGATATCTCTGGGTAGTTTTGATTTGAATTTTCTTAATAGTTAGGGAGGTGGAGTATTTTTTCATTAATTTTACTTTTACTCTCTTGGGTAGAATATTTGTTAAAGTATTGGGTAGACAATCTAATTTTGTCCTTGGAAAAGTTTCTTTTAAATTCCAAGGCCCATTTTCTTTTTTAATTTAATAATATAATTTTTAGGTTTTTTCCTAGTTTTACAAGCATATTGAGTAATTATCCAAGCCCTCTCCTTCCCCTTCTCTCCTCCCTTTTTTCCCTCCCTCCCTCTCTCTCTTCATCAATCTAACCCGCTCCCTCCCACCTTCCTATCTGTCTGCTCCTATGATCTCAGGATTCCCTCTGGATGATCTGCCTAGTAATACTTAGGCCATCGGGATGGTTCAGAAGAGCCTCTGTGGCCTTTCCTTAGGGCTTTACTCACCTTTCCTCCCCCAGATCCTATGTTTTTCCTAGGTCCCCACAGAGCTGTTCTGTTCCTAGAGCTCCTCCTGCTCAGACCTCTGTGCCCAGCGAGGTTTTCTCCTTTTGGGCCTGCCCAGGTTTTGCCCCAGGGCATGGCCGAGCACATGGGACTAAAGATGGCGCTGAGGGCAAGGGTCTTGGGCATGACCCTGATCGCTTCACAGAGAGCCCTAATTGGTTTTCAGGTATCGACCTGCCCCCTGTGTTGAATGGCATTGAACTTGACCATTAGCACCTGTAGGATGTGTTGACGCAATTGGATGTCCATTTTGCGCCTTGGTGGCCTTTGTCTATAAAAGTTCCTTTTCTCCCCCCAATAAACTGAGATCTGCTTCTGACAATCTCCCCGTCCCGTGCCAAGTCTCTGGGGGTAGAGGCGGAGGAGGGGACGGCCGGAACCTGCTTTCATCACAGCCAGCAGCTGTGTGTGTGAGTGAGTGAATGAGTGCGTGAGTGAGCGCTGGTTCCCACATCCTCCAGCACTTCTCTTCTGCCCCAGCACTGACCAGCATGACGGCTTTCCTGCGACCTCCCTGTGCTGGCTCTGACGGCGCAGCAGGATTTCCTCAAGCTCATGGACTATAACAGATTTTCCAATTCTTTGTGGTCTCCTCTTCAAGTCAGTATGTGATGTGTCAGGAGAACTCTATGTGCCTTATGTGCCTCAGTCCGTTAAATAAACAGGTGGACCACTCACCCCTATTGTCTGCCTCTCTGATTCTGAGCTCTACAAGTGCATCAGACTTTTCCTGCTTACTCAGCACTCGGTGAGAAGCCCACCATTGCGACTGTCTCCTTTCTCTGCTACTCAGGAATCCTTTGGAGAACTCTGACCCCAGCAGCTTTTCCCAGGGCAGGCTGGATATTCTCCTTGTTAAGTTTGAGATTCCTAGACAGGGAGCTGCAACTATAAATCTGAAAGCGAAAGCCAAGAGCTTCTTTTGAAAGAAGGCATTTTTCTTTAGTCTGGAAGGGTAGAAACTAGGAAACAGCTTCATATATGCTCTGAATGAGATCATAGAATGTTAGAAATGACAGTAATGTCAGAAAGCATCAGTATGGGCCACAGGTTGGCTTGGGTGACATGTGGGAGGAGAAGCCAGGGCAGCAATAGAACCAGGACGTCTCTGGGAATTTCTCAAGACTCCACTGGCACAAGGGGCCTTTTGATCCTAACTCAGATGAAAACACCAGGACTCTGTTTCTGTGGCTGTTGACTTACCAACTGTGTTGTCCTCCCTCTCCTTACGAGCAAGTATACAGGGTCCTCATTTCCACTTCTCCCGAATAGTCTCTCCGGTGTGCCCTCCCTCCTTCCCCTGCAAGCCTCCTCAAGGAGAGCTCAGCTCTGAATAAATCTAGTAGGAGAAGGTACCCTAAAGCTGCATCCCGGGGGGCAGTTCAGAGCCGATGGCTTTAACTGCTAACACTGACCCTGAGCCATGGGCCAGCTCAGGGGCTTCAATGGAGCTTTGCTCTCTGCGACTCCCCCTGTGCTCCTGCTTGCTCTTACGGAGCTGTCCTTTCACTGCTCGTGAAACAGTCACGTTTTGAATTCTGAATCTCACCAAGGAAGAATTTATGCAGAACAAGCAGCCTCTAAGTAGCAACCCTTGGAAGGTGCATAAGTTTGCAAAGTTCAGCTTCAAAACCTGATTCTGGTCTAAGATTAGCCAACAGGAATTGCAGTCAGGAATCACCATGTAAAGTTTATGAAAACAAACTTGCCAGAGGTTTAGTACACAGATCCAAAAGAAACCCCTCTACCCCCCACAGATCCAACAGAAACCCCTTACCTCCCCCCACAGATCCAACAGAAACCCCTTACCTCCCCCCACAGATCCAACAGAAACCCCTTACCTCCCCCCCAGATCCAATAGAAACCCCCCTACCTCTCCCCACCAAATTCAAGGTACAACCCCTGCACCCCACCCCTCAATCCCTCACCTGCAGATCCCTGCCTCAGCGATGCTGCAGACAATGCTTCAGTGTGGAGAGGAAGCAGCAGAGAGGAAGTGAGGGGCAGGCCTGAGTAAACACTGTATTTAAGGGCCCTGCCCACCCAATTAGCTGGCGACACAGCAGCTCTTCCTGTGCTGTTGAGATAGTTCTGTGCGTCCAATGGAACGCTCACAAGATACTTAGCTCTAAGGGCACCTCTTTACAAGTTACTGCAGAATCCAAGTTTTCATTGAAATTTCACTGAGCTTGTAAGTTTTCTAGTTTCTGTGATGCAATATGCTAATGAAGCAACTTAAGAGAGAGAGGGTTGATTCTGGCTTCCTGCCCAAGGAGGTTTTCCTAACTTGTTGGCGCAGCAGCAGGATCAGGAGGCCTGCGGGTCACACAGAATGCATCAGCAGTCAGGTAGCAAAGACTCATGAACGTATGTGCTTGGTTCCTGTCTCCTCTTTCCTGGCTCTGAGACCTCGGACAAGGAATAGTACTGGGAATGCTTAGTGGGAGATTTCCAACCACAATCAGCTGAAGCCAGATAATCCCTTACAGCCATGTCCAGAGATTTATTTCCATGAGATTGTAAAGTCCATGAAGCTGACAACCAAGATTAACCACCACAATCATTAAAGTCAAAGGCACAGGTAGGCCTGGGATGTGCTCTAGTGACTACATGCTGCCCATGCAAAGACTCCAGTTGCGTCAAGATGTTCTGGAGAAAATGGGTAAGTCAGCCTCGGAGAGTTCCCGTCTATTCTAAGCACGTGTGTATCCACGGTTCAACACCCAAGTCTCCCAGCTGAGAGTGGCTGCCCCGCCTCAGGCTTGTGTTAGTGTGGAAGCTTCTCTTCCATTTCCTCCTGGTGACGGCACAGAAAGGAGATCCTGTTTGCCAGATGCATCTTCTAAGTTATTTCCACAACTCAAGGGGGAACTGACTTTCACTTGACTGAGATTGGCTCAAGATTGCCCTGCAAGACCACCTGGAATACTCCACCGTTGACATCTGACAGAACCTGCCATCGAAGTAGAAGCTGTGAGCATTGCGATGGGGTTCCCATTCTCCAGTGAACCCCTGATTCTACCATTAGAAAAGGGCTCGAGTTTTACCATCATTTCCCAAACTGAGATTTTTTTTGTATTACATTTAGTAATCACACAGTCTGCTAATAAGTCTAAGGACAGAGAAGACATAAATGTGTCTGAGAGTACTTCTTCTCCTTAACTTTTTTTTCCTCTTTGAACCATATTTATTTAACAGCACGTGATCTTGTTCTAAATGCCTGGAACTTTACAGGTGGTTTTCTGTTGTCAGCATTGAATGCAGTCCTTCTTGTGAGAGACTAGCTTTGTTGACTTGAGTACTTTGTCATTGATGGGGACCCTTTGTTACCAGCCTCTGCTTTTACTGCGTATGTGGTGTGACCAGTTACCTCTGCTGCTGAAGCTGCTATGACTTCTCCTGCCACAGTGGGCTGCAATCTACAATCATAAGCCAGTAAGAATTCCTTGTTCCCTAAATTGTCTGGATCAGATGTTTATAACAGAAATGGAATATGAGACTTAAACAGAGATTGGAGCCGAAACAGTAAAGTATTGCTGTGAGACTAAAACAATTGGCCTTTTTCTTGTCTTTTTGCTTTTAATCTAGGTATGTCTTTATATTCCAAAAGGATACCTAGTGTGTACATGTAGTTGAATCTCCTTTGACTTGAGGATCTTTTGCCCTTCATGTGATTAGTATATCACTAATCACATTGGATTTAAATCTTCCATTTTCCTACTGATTTTCTGCTTGTTAAATATTTTCTTTTGTTCCTTACTCCTATTTTTGCCTTTTGGCATTGATTATCATATGTTTTCATTATTATTTCTTTGTTGACTTATTAGATATAAGCCTTTACTTTGTTCTCTTTTAAGCAACTGCTTTGAGATTTCATTTTAACTGCTACAGTTTACCTTCAAGTGCTAATAACATTCAGCAGAAGAAGAATCTCATATTCATAGCTATATGTTTCCCTCTCAGATCTCTGTGGTCTTGCTCTCATATAACTTGACACCTACACGTTTTATGTCATAAACCCAAAGGGATCAATGCTGAGGCCAACACTAACAACAACCATCAGGAAGAGCTGGATGTGTGCAGCCCTAACGCACAGAGCAAGTGTGATGTGGGGAAGTTTACTGCATTAAGCTGGACACCCCCCCACACACGCTGGAACCCCTGTTTCATCAGCAGCTTTGGAATGCTGAAGTCTGTAGGTGGAAGCTTGGTTTATGTCTTGAGATCACCAAGGGTCCGTGTTGGTTCTGAGACAGGTACGACCAACCTTAGTCCTTGGTCAGACCTTCCTGTCCTTCCTGTGGCCTTTGCATGCACCACCGTGTGTAAGGAAGGATCGCATGAGTTTAAATCCTTCAGTGATGGGACAATGAAAGCAGAAACTTTAAAATATGACCAAAATCTGAATAAACCTTGTTAACAGACTATGCTGCTTTTTAAAAAGTGTGTGTGTGTGTGTGTATGCACAGTGAGCATTTGAGTGTGTGTGCAGAGAGCATTTGAGTGTGTGTGTGTGTGTGTGTGTGTGTGTGGGTGTGTGTGGGTGTGTGCGCGCAGAGAGCATTTGAGTGTGTGTGCCTGTGAACGCCCAGGAGTGACATTGAGAATCATCATGGACTGTTCTAACTCTTTATTGCTTTGCTCTGGGGTTTCCCAGAGTCTGCCTTCCAAGGATGGAAGGACGCAAATTCTACCATTTGTGATCAGCATTTTTACATGGGATCTAGAGATCTGAATCTCAGGTTCTTTTTACTTGCGAGGCAAAAGCTTTAGCTCCGGAGCCATCTTCCAGCCCTCAAGCTATACTGATAAATAACTCTGTGTAGCCTTAAATAACATTGCAGCTTTTTTTTTTTTTTATCAATCTGCGTTTCTTTTCCATTTTCTCTTTTTGGTACATGAGTTGAAATCTTTTCATTTCATAGACCCTTTTCTCGCTATACAAATGCCTGAATGTATGTGTGTGTTACACATATATATTACATATACTTACGTATATTATGCGATTATAATTTTGGAAGGTGAGAGAGATGTGTAGGTGGGGATGGATTAACTATAACTGAGGATATATGATAAAGTCATATGGAAACATTACTTTGTAAGCTAATTAAAAATACAATTAAAGAAGGAATTTGAACCTAGTGGACAATACTACTTCTAGAAGATGTATTACTTACTGAATAAAAATCTCAGTTCTAGGAATAGATATCTCCCTATGAGTTCTTGGTAAGGTAGATCCCACAGGTTATTAAAATAACATACAATTAAAGAAGGAATTTGAACCTAGTGGACAATACTACTTCTAGAAGATGTATTACTTACTGAATAAAAATCTCAGTTCTAGGAATAGATATCTCCCTATGAGTTCTTGGTAAGGTAGATCCCACAGGTTATTAAAATAACAAAGAATATTGCCCTGGCTCTTTGTTGACCAATATACCTAAATGGTAAGACTCCATTGCTGGAGACATCAAAACCCTGTTTGCAAGACTTAGATAAATCAACCTGTATTGACTGGAAGCTCTTCCTCCCAGCTGGCCAGCTTTCAGAGTGCTGGGAGGTGCTCTGCAGGAGAAAGATGTTCATAGTCCTACTGAACGTTTGTCCTTGCATGTTGTAATACTGACTTGCTGACAAGATGTGCCCACTGATGAAACAGCGGCATCACTGTTATAATGACAGTCAATCACTTTCTGATTTGACCTCAGACCTGCTACCAAGGCAGGAATCACGCTCAGCACTTAGTAAACTGGTCGAAAGCCCACATAGCCAGGGATTTCATAGGATCTAGGAGAAGGAGGAGCATAGACTATTAGTTTGCTAAATGGACATGTTGTCAAATTACCTTCTAAACATTTCTGTTCATCCTCATTAATTAGTACTGTTCTCAACCTTTGTCAGAGAATCATCTTTCTTCAGTTAATGCAGAATTCTCAGATTTAATTCTGAGAATAAATGAGTATTGAATGTGACAGTCGTAAATGTGACATCTGTGCCCCCCCAACCCAGAGCTGGGAACATCACACAAGAGCAGAGCCAGAGGATGGGCAGGAGTTGTGAAATTGTGTTTTTTGAATATGAGATGGATTTTGCACTCATAAATGCATGTGTGTTTTGTACTCATATGGACAGGAGCCTGCTCAAGGCCTCTGCAAGATGAAGCCAGCCAACATTCCATCAGAGATATGTGTGTGAACCTATGCTAGTCTTATATATAACCCTAGTAGATATTGACTGTTGGTGGACAGAGTACAATTTTCTTAAAGGATATGGGGCCAATAGTAGGATGCCCTTGTACCAGCAGATATGGCCACTGGTAGGGTGCCCATGCACCAGCAGACATGGCTACTGGTAGGGTGCCCATGTACCAGCAGATATAGCTGTTGGTAGGGTGCCCATGCACCAGCAGACATGGCTGTTGGTAGGGTGCCCATGCACCAGCAGACATGGCTGTTGGTAGGGTGCCCATGCACCAGCAGACATGGCTGTTGGTAGGGTGCCCATGCACCAGCAGACATGGCTGTTGGTAGGGTGCCCATGCACCAGCAGATATAGCTGTTGGTAGGGTGCCCATGCACCAGCAGTTGGCTCCAAATACACATGTAGGCAGCATTAGTTGGACTCAGCAGGTTACAAAAGCAATAATAATAACAATAATAATGAAGAAAACATGATGTTGCAGAGAATAAGAAATGGATATGATCAAAAAACATTGTGCACCTGTTAAAATCATCAAGGATTATTTCAAAATACTATTTTAAAAAATGCAAAAAATATGTGAATCTACGCCACTTCATTCAATGTCTTATGGCAGAGAGAATAGAAGCCAACAGTTACTTCAGGGGGAAAAATTCTCTGCAACTGCTGTCAGCCCATTTCCCAGAACCTTCTCTTATTATGAGAATGAAGTAGTTGACTTTGAGTGCATCTGCACCCCACAGTACCTCCTCCTGACCTTGACCACAGCCATTTCCTGTGTCACCTCCTTCACCTCTTGCTACTCATCACATGAGTGGTGTCCTGTCTCAGGGTAGAAAGGTTAGGACGGAGCCTCACAGGCTCTGCAGATCGCTGCATTGTAGAACTGAGTAACGTGAAAAGGGAGTTAAATGACTACAGTGGTCACGTCCATGACTTTGCCTTTTAGGATTCTGATGATGGAATTATAAAAGCCTAAGCTAATAGAAAACCTTGCAAGTTACTTATAGAATTATCAAAGCATTTTTTATTTTATTCTCTCTCTCTCTCTCTCTCTCTCTCTCTCTTTCTTTCTCTCTCTCTCTCTCTCTCTGTCTCTCCTCTGTGAGAGAGAGAAAAAGCACCCTGTATTTGGCCATGGAGGTTCAAGGGTGATTTCAGGAATCATCTTTGATTGTTTTGACCTCCTTTTTGGTTATTTCTGGATTTCTCAGGCTTCACCTTCCAAAGTTGAAAATGCAGGCTGCTGCCATTTCTGCCTGGCATTTTTATGTGGAAACTGGACCTGAACTCAGATCCTTCTGCTTGCAAGGCTACAGGTTTTAACCTCTGAGTCATCTCTCCAGCCTTCAAAAGAATTTTAATTATTAGTTAATTTGAATCAATAGTGACTTAAAATTTATATATGTTATGGGGTCTGGTAGTCCATCCATTGAGTCACAGATAACAAGTATGACTGAAAGAGTTGTTTATTAAAAGCAGGTCTAACGGCTGAAGCTTCAGAACTCCAGTTTGGGACCTCATCATAATGGAGCCCCGAGTAAGGGCAGGATGCAGTTTTTATAGTACTTTCTAGACTGGTCCATGCGGTTCAGTTAGTGACTCTACCTGGTGGTTTCAGATAGGAGAGTCGATGAGTTGTAGAAACTGACTTACATGTCAGTTAGGAGGCTTGGTTAAGGAAGAGGGAAGGGGAGAGAGTACCTTAGGTGGTGTTGTGAGAGCAAGTTTTGTCTATCCTTATGCATAAGCAGTTTACAAAAGCCAAAGAAGCAGTTAGTCTAAGGTCAAAATGTTTTTATAGTACACAGTTTCATTATAGCACACAAAGAATGGGGTCTTTCTTTTCCTAGACCACCTCGGTATGGGAATATGGCTACCAGTGCCTGTATAAAAATATGTATAATCAAAGTATTCTGTGCATTTTCTCTTGTCATATTTTATATGCATTTAATGCATTAATATTTATTCAGTGTATTAATAACTCTTGTATTAGTCTGGTATATTTGTCAGAGAAATTTAAGGGATGAATGGCTTACCTTGGCTATCTTTAATGCCTCTAAAACCAGTAATCCATGGATGACACTGCCAGGTTCTGCTATAGCCTTGGGTTGGAAACTGGTCCCTTCAAAATTGGTTCAGCTTCTCTGTGCTGATGCTAAAAAAAAATAATCTCTCCTGGGCAGGTGCAGAGAATTCCCTTGTAACTCTGACTTTCAGCTCTTCCTCTCAAAAGAGTTCACACGTGTTGGAGTCTTTTCTGAAAGTCTTGACCTCAGGATGTATGTAGCCTCTTCTATTGTCCAAATGGGGAACAGACTTTGACTCGCTAATGGAGCTATAACGACAGCTATCGTTTTGTTGTTACAGTCTCCTTAAATTTGGCCTCACATTTTTCATCTTCAAATCTTTCAGTTTTTATCTTTTTGGCTGATTCCTTATTCCTCTTTGTTCATAAATGTGAATAAGAGCACTAAAAATTAGCCATACTATACTGTCAAGACTGCATTGTCTTGAAAGTTCCTTTGCCAGCTCTTAAAATTAACTTCAGACAAGGTTTCAGGACAAGGGCAAAACTACATGATACTTTCTGCCAGTCTAACACTCCATTTGTCCCTAGTACAATTCCCAGCACAGTCTCTGTTCCCATCTGGACCATCATAAGCGGGGAGTCCACTGTCCTTGTGTCTCACAGGATTACTGTTTTCCAAACTCTCACTGGAATGACTCTGTCTCCAAACCACAAAGGCTTTCCCACCACAGAGTCCCAAAGTTCTTCATATTTCTCCTAACAAACTTTCCCAAAGAAACATCAGCCATATCATAGCAATGATCATAGTTTTTAGTACCAAATTCTCTCAGTTTCACAACAACATTTCACATTCTGGTACCAATCTTCCAGTCTCACAGCAACACTCCACTAATGATTCCAATTTCTGTAGCAGTTACTCTTTCTTGCTGTTGTGAGACACCATTCATACACAACTTTTAGGAAGAAAGGGAAGATTAATTTGGCTCAAGGTTTCAGAGGGGAGATACAGTCCTTTATGGTGAGAAAAAAAAGGCATGGCTGACTGGCAGAAGCTAGAGGTGGTTCTGGTCACATCCATCCTGGAGGCTGAGAGAGTTAGCTGAAAACTCCAAGAGCAGGACTGCAACTGAAGAAGGGTGGGCTACCATCCTCAAGGCCCAATCCCTGTGATATGCCTTCTCCAGAAAGGTTCCACTCCTAAAGTTGCCATGTCCTTACCAAACATCAACTAAGGATTCCAACAAATGAGCTTCTGGGAGACCAATCACATTCAAACCATGACACGTGCAGTGTTTTTCTTTCTACACGCAGCTTAGCTCACTTAATATGATGATCTTCAGGTTGGAACATACACAGGATCACCTCAGTTTTTGGGTGGTTCACTAATCTATTCTCTCTCTCTCTCTCTCTCTCTCTCTCTTTCTTCCACCTTATAAACTTTTTTTATAAATTTTTATTATTATTTCAGCTCATACAAACTTAATAGGTACACCAGTTCCCTCCCTCCCTCCTCCTCCCCCCCATACCCCCTGCTCCCCCTCCCCACTCCCCTCCCTCCACATCCCCCAGTGCCTCCCGCCCCAATTCCCAGAGAGTCCTTTCTTGTGCATGCCTGATTTTCCTCTGGGCCCTCCTCTCCGATGACGTACAAGGACCCAGTGGCCTTTCCCTAAACACTTTCCTGTGTTCCAATTAGGTATAGGAACACTGCTGTGGCTGCCAATCCCTTGCCTCCAAGGATCTTGGTGCCTTTAGCAGATGCTACACTTTGTGAGGTCATTAGTGTGTTGGACAATGCGCAGGGCATGTAAAGTCCAATTATGATTGCTTCAGCCCTAACTAGTATGGAGTATCTTACATATCATTGCTCCTCCCATCCTTTTGCTCTTACATTCTTACCGCCCCCTCTTCTGCAAATTTCCCTGAGCTTCAGGATGGGGAGAGATTAAGCTGGCCTAGTTCTAGGTGGTTGATATAGAGTCTCTGAAGTTCTGGATTCTGGTTTGTTGATTTTATTTTGCAGTTTTGCTGGTCCTGCAATGCCCTTCACTCCATCCTGGTGGGCATTGTATGTTACCCCCTGGCCAGAGACAAAAAGCTGTTAAACTAGAGTCTTGTGATAAAAGCACATTCAAAGGTAGATGTAATAAAAGTGGGAAACCACAGTGAGGGAGGGGTCTATCACCCATTTGCAAAATGGTTACTTTTTATCTGCCAGACTATATGTCCTCCTCTTCTGGTGAGATCATACCCCCTCGATAGTAAATGATCAGGAACAAAAGTCTGTGAACTTAATCAGATGTCTCATTACTTATTTGAGTCCTTGGTGGAGGCCTATTTTCCCTGCTGTAACATGGTCCCTTCTCTCCTTCTTTCTGGTGTGGCCCTCCTACCCCATCCCTCCTGTTCAGAATCCTTGGAATTACTGTCTCTAGGTGGGCTGGGTGGGTTTGGTACTAGGGGCCACCTATTAGGGAGTACATACAGTGCTTAATTTTCTGGGTCTGGGATACTTCACTTGATATAATTGTTTCTAATGACATCCATTTCCCGGCAAATTCCAGTAATTCATCATTTTTGATGGCTGAGTAGTACTCCATTGTATAGATGTACCACTGTTTCCTTATCTACTCGTCAACTGTCGGACATTTGGGTTGATTCCATGACTTTGCTATTGTAAACAGTGCTGCTATGAACATGGTCGCGCTTGTGCTATGGAGGTGAACCTCTGCTGTATGGGGGGTTATTCCCAAAAGTGGAATAGCAGGGTCATATGGCATTTCAATCTTTAATTTCTTTAAGAATCTCGCCAGAGTGGCTGTATGAGCCTGCATTCCCACCAGCAATGTAGGAGAGTTCCCCTCTCTCCACATCCTCTCCAGCATTTGTTGTTGTTTGTATTGTGGATTTTTGCCATCCTGACGGGGGTGAGATGATATCTCAGGGAAGTTTTGATTTGCATTTCCCTGATGGCTAAGGAAGTGGAGCATTTTTTTAAGATATTTGTTAGACATTTTAATTTCATCCCTGGTAAAGTTTCTTTTAAGTTCCAGGGCCCATTTTTTAATTGGGCCATTGGTTTCCTTGGTGTTCAGTTTTCTAAGTTCTTTGTGCACTCTGGACAGCAGAGTTCTATCAGATGTGTGGTTAGTGAAGACTTTCTCCCATTCTGTGGGTTGCCTTTGAGCTCGTGTTACAATCTCTTTATCTGAACAGAAGCTCTTTAATTTCACAAGATCCCAACTATTGAGAGTTGGTAGCAGTGACTGTGCCATTGGATGTCTGTTTAGGAAGTGTTGGCCTAGCCCAATCAGCTCGAGGGAGTTCCCTATCCTTTCAACTATGGCTTTTATAGTCTCTGGCCTTATATCAAGGTCCTTGATCCATTTGGAATTAAGTCTTGTACATGGTGACAAGTACAGGTCCAGCTTTAATCTTCTGCATGTGGAGATCCAGTTTTGCCAGCACCATTTGTTGAAGATGCTGTTCTTTTTCCATTGGATTCTTTGGGCCCCTTTGTCAAAGACCAAATGGCTGTAACTTTGTGGGCTTATATCTGGGTCTTCAATCCTTATCCATTGATCTGTGTGTCTATTTTGGAGCCAGTACCAGGCTGTCTTTATACCTATGGATTTGTAGTATAGACTTAGGTTTGGTATGGTAATACCTCCAGCTGTGTTTTTGTTACTTAGGATTGTCTTTGCTATCCTGGTCTTTTGTGCCTCCATATGAACTTTGAGATTGTTTGGTCAACTTCTTTGAAGAATTGCTTTGGGATTTTGATTGGTATAGCATTGAATCTGTATATTGCCTTTGGTAGGATGATCATTTTTACGATGTTGATTCTGCCAATCCAGGAACAAGGGAGGTCTTTTCACCTTCTGGTGTCTTCTGCAATTTCTTTCTTTAGGGTTTTAAAGTTTTCATTGTAAAGGTCTTTTACCTCCTTGGTTAGGTTTATACCAAGGTATTTCATTTTTTTAGGGGCTATAGTAAATGGGATTGTTTCTCTCAAGGCTTTTTCACTTCTTTCATTCTGGGCATATAGGAAGGCCATTGATTTTTGCACATTTATTTTGTATCCTGCCACCCTGCTGAACTTCTCAATTAATTCCAGAAGCTTCCTGGTGGAGTTTTTAGGATCCCTCAGGTATAAGATCATGTCATCTGCAAATAGGGATAGCTTGGCTTCTTCCTTGCTGATTTGAATCCCTCTTATGTCCCTTTCTTGTCTTATGGCTTCAGCTAAGACTTCAAGTACAATATTGAATAGAAGTGGTGAGAGTGGACAGCCTTGTCTAGTTCCTGATCGAAGTGGGAATGCTTCCAATTGCTCCCCATTGAGCATAATCCTTGCTGTGGGCTTGTTGTATACAGCTTTTATTATATTGATAAAGGTTCCTTCCATTCCTACTGTCTCTAGCGTTTTGATCATAAAAGGCTGTTGGATCTTGTCAAAACCTTTTTCTGCATCTATCGAGAATATCATGTGGCCTTGGATTCTGGACTGGTTTACATGATGAATTACATTTATTGATTTTCGTATGTTGAACCAACCTTGTGTGCCGGGGATGAAGCTTACTTGGTCCCCGTGAATGATCTTTTTAATATGTTTTTGAATCCGATTTGCTAAGACTTTGTTGAGAATCTTTGTGTCTGTGTTCATCAGAGAGATCGGCCTATAGTTTTCTTTTTTAAGTGAATCTTTATTAGGTTTGGGATTAAAACGATATTAGCTTCATAGAATTAATTTGGTAGTGTTCCTTCCTTTGCTATTTGATGGAACAGTTTAAGAAGTATTGGTGTTATTAGCTCCTTAAATGTCTGGTAGAACTCTGTGCTGAATCCATCTGGTCCAGGACATTTTTTGGTGGGAAGATTTGAGATTACTTCTTCAATTTCCTTATATGTTATAGGACTATTTAAATAATTCACAACTTCCTGATTCAATTTAGGTAAGTTATGTTTACTTAGAAACTCATCCATCTTTTTTGTGTTGTCAAATTTTCACAGATTATAAGTTTTTGAAATATGATGTTATAATTCTCTGGATTTCTTGGGTATCAGTAGTGATAACTCCATGTTCATTTCTAATTTTGTTAATTTGGGTTTTCTCTCTCTTGCTTTTGGTTAATTTAGCTAGGGGTGTATCAATCTTACTGATTTTTTCAAAGAACCAGCTTTTTGACTGGTTGATTTTTTCTATCATTTCCTTAATCTCGATTTCAGATATTTCTCCCCTTATTTTGCTAATCTCCTCTCTTCTACTACTTTTGGGATTAGATTGCTCTAGTTTCTCTAAAGCTTTAAGCTGCATTGTTAAGTTGTTTATTTCTGATGTTTCCATTTTTTTTTGATGTGGGCATTAAGAGCTATGAACTTACTTACCTCTTAGAACAGCTTTCATTGTGTCCCAGAGATTTTGGTAAGTTGTATTTTCATTTTCGTTCACTTTCAGGAAATCTTGAATTTCCTGTTTAATTTCTTCCTGAATCCAGTTCTCATTCAGCATCATATTGTTAAGTTTCCAGGAGTTAGTGTATTTTCTCTTGTTTGTTGTGTTGTGGATGTCCAGCTTTAGGCCATGGTGGTCTGACAGGGCACAGGTTAGAATTTCAACTTTCTTGTATATGTGTAGATTCATTTTGTGGCCCAGTATGTGATCTATTTTGGAGAAAGTTCCGTGTGCTGCTGAGAAAAATGTGTATTCTTTGGTGTGTGGGTGAAAAGTTCGATAGAGATCTGTAAGGTCCATTTCTTTAAGGGTTTGACTAAGGTCCAAAGTGTCTCTGTTAAGCTTTTGACCTGTTGATCTATCCCATGTTGAGAGGGCGGTGTTGAAGTCCCCAAGAATTATCGTTTGGAGGTTGATTTCTTGCTTTAGACGCTGTAGGGTTTTCTTAATGAATGTGGAGGGGCCCGTATTGGGTGCATATATGTTCAGTATTGTGAAGTCTTCCTGGTGAATTGTACCTGTGATTAAAATGTAGTATCCATCCGTGTCTCTTATAATTTTCTTTGGTTTGAAGTCCACTTTGTCTGATATCATAATGGCTACCCCTGCCTGTTTTCTGCTTCTATTAGCTTGTAGAATTATTGACCAGCCTTTCATTTTTAGGGCATGCCTATCTTTTGTGGTGAGATGGGTTTCCTGCAGGCAGCAGATTGATGGATTGTGATTTTTAATCCAAATTTATAATCTGTGTCTCTTGATCGGTGAGTTAATTCCAATAACATTTAGTGTTATAATGGTGAAACTATTTTTGATTCCAGACATTTATTATGTTTAGAAGTTTTTATAAGTGTATTGCTTCGCCTTTAATGGTGTTATATTTGCCTTCTGTTCTCCTGGATATGCCTGTTTTTTTCTTCACGCTTGAGTATCATTTCTAGCAATTTTTGAAGTCTGGTTTGGTGGACATGTATCCCTTCAAGTTGTCTTTGTGCTGGAAGATTTTTCTTTCTCCCTCGATCATGACGGATAGTTTTGCAGGGTAAATCAGCCTAGGTTGACATTTTTGCTCATTCAATACTTGAAGTATGTCTCTCCAAGCTCTTCTTGCTTTTAGTGTTTCCATTGAAAAGTCATTTGTTATTTTAATAGGTTTACCTTTAAAAGTGACTTGTTTTTTCTCCCTTGAAGCTCTCAGCACCAGTTCTTTATCTTGAATGTGGAGTGTTTTGACTATTATTTGCCGTGGCAAGCTTCTGTTTTGGTCATATCTGTTTGGGGTGCCGAATGCCTCTTGTATATGGATGGGCCTCTCTTTTTTTGGATGAGGAAAGTTTTCCTTGAAAAATTTCCTCAGGGGTGGTATTTTGAGATTCTTGCTCTGGTATTCCATGAATACGCATGTTGGACTTCTTCAGGATGTCCCATATCTCCTGATATTTCTCTCAAGTATCTTTTTGACTTTAACAATCTCTTCCATTGAGCTGGTTAATATTCCCACTTTATCTTCAAGATCTGAAATTCTGTTTTCTGCTTTGTTAGTTCTGCTGATAAGACTCTCTGTGGAGTTCTGGGTTTAAGATAACTTGTCTTTTAGCTCAGTTTTAAACTCTGCTTGAGTCTGCTTTAAGTGCTCTATGCCAGTTTTTGATTCTTGCACTGTTTTTCTCAAGTTCTCCATGTGTCTGTTGTGTTCCTCCTCAAAGCAATTGATTCAATTATTTAATTCCTCCTGGATTTCCTCTCTCATAGTATTGAACATGGTAATGATCACATTTTGAAAGTCGTTATCCTGGGTCAGGCTTTCTTGGCCATTTTCCATGGGTTTGTTCTGGTTGGAGTCTAACATTATGGGATTAATTCCTTCAGTGGGAGATTTGTTTACTTGAGTGCTGATTCTCATGGATTTGCACTTTGACTTTGGCATTGTCGTTTTAACTCTTAAGATCTTCTTTTAATTTTTGTGCGTTTTTCACTAAACTGAATTACTTGGCCTGGGGCTCTGGGGGTGGGCCGGGACCGAGCTTACCTAGATTGCAGTGCAGTGAGGCCAGTTCCGGGCGGTGGAGTGGAGGGGATGGGAGGATGGGGCGTTGGCGGGTCGCTATTTAAACCCGGGGGACCTGAGGGCGGGGCCCGGGTGCAGAGGGGGTGCCCTGTCCTCCTCCCAGGCCCTGTGCGCGCAGCTCCGGCTGGATGGTGGGAGGAGCTGGGTCCACTAGGGCGGCCTGGGGCCCACCTTATAAACTTTTAAATGGTATGCAAAATAAAGGATTTCTTTGTAACATTCTCATACATTTATCATTACACTTTGTTCTCATTTTTAAACTTTAAGTTTTTGAATTGTCTGAGTGCTCTAGATAAGGTTTCAAACATTATATTAAACAACATAGAATAAAATGGTCGCTCTCAAGTAGTTTTTTATTTTAGAAGATTTAAATTCAGGTTCCCCCATTTATTATAATGTTGTCTATGAGTTTGTCATGTAATGGTAATGCATATTCCGTCTACGCTTAGATTTTCCAGGCTTATATAACAAAGGCCTATTGACTTTTGACAAAGGGCTTCTTTGCATCTGTTGAAATGATTGTGAAATTTCTGTCTTTAGGTCTTCAAATGTGTCATATCATATTTGTCTGCTTAGCTTGAATTATCTTTCTGTCTTTTGAATGAAATCAAGATGGTTATGGTTTAAGTATTTCTTAATGTATTCTTAGACTTGGTTTTCAAGAATTTTGTTAAAAATTTTTCACATCTATGTTCATCATTGAAATCACTTCATAGTTCTTTCTTTGTGTTTTTTTTTCGAGGATTAAGGCAGATTTTATTAGAAGAGAGAAAGAATGGAATTCACCTACCTGGCTTCCATGAGAGGCCAAGCACTTTTCTTTGTATTCTTATCTGGGTTTTATGTCAGGGTAGCTCTCACTTCATAAATAGACTTTACAGTAGTCTTTCTGTCGTCTGGAGCAGACTCAAGGGTGTGGGTGCTAGCTCTTCTTTAAAGGTGTGGTAGGATTCTGCAGTGAATCCTTCTACTCTCAGGTATTGCTATGTTGTAAGACTTTCTTACTGCTTCAGTTTCTTTATTATCAATCCCTTAAGTTTATCATTTAAATTTGGTAGCATATCATGTCTAAGAAGGTATTTCATTTCTTCTGGCTTTTCTATTTTATTATATGTAAATGTCCAAAGTATTCTCTCATGATCCTCTGGATTTTGCTGGAATCTGCTGTAGTGTCTCATGTCATCTCTCGCATTGTTTTGTGACTCATCTTTCCTATTGTTTAGTTTGGATATGGAGTTGCTAAACTTGTTTATTTTTCAAAGAACTAACTCTTTTCATCAATTCTATATATTGTTGTTTCAGTTTTCATTTCATTATCTTTAGCAATGATCATTTTTTCATCAGCTACTTTTCGATTTGACTTATTCTTATTTTTCTAAAACACTGAGGTTTATAAATTAGGTTACTTAATGAGTTGTCTCTGGTTTGTTCAATAGCTATAAAATTTTCTCATAACTTAGTTGTATCTCAAAGATTCTGATAACTTGTACTTTCATTTTAAGAAATTCCTTTAAGATTTCATCTCATCCCAATCAGAATGGCCATTGTCAAGAATGCAAGTCACAACAAACACTGACATGGATTTTCGGAAAGACAACCTGAGACACTGCTAATGGGAACATGAACTAGTGCAGCTGTTTTGGAAATCAGTCTGAAGATCCTTATAAATACTCTGAAGAGAAACCAATTTTATTATTACAGTGTTTAAAATGACTAAATTGGTATGATGCACAGGTGCTAAAGAGGACCCTGTATTCCCAGCATAAGGTAGAGTGCAGATTCCACCCTGTACCAATTGCTTTTATCCGTTGCAGTGAGAGAATCCCCAAAGTTAAGCAACATAAGACAGAAAGCAAAATTTATTCAACTTTTCAGAGAAGGAAAGAATGTAAGACCTAGAGGATGGTGAGAGAGTGCTGAGAAAGTCTGCTTTCAGGACACAGCGAAGCTTTTGCGCTCTCGAATCCCCAGCAACTCTACAAGAGCAGCCAATCAATATTCTATCAGGGATGGAGAGGGAATCACAGTGACCCACCCCGAGGGGAAGGGTTGATGGCTGCCGATGGAGGGAGTGTGGCTTTCCTTAACGAGTGTGGCTGCTAGCAGGATGCACATGCTCCAGTAGATGGCTCCATAACTGTCCATAAGTGGGCTGTGGTAGTGATTACAGAATAATGATCAATTTATTATTAATAATAAAGATGGCATAATGGTAAGAAGGGGTGCATTTGGGGGACTGGGTAAATATGGAGTGAATATGATAAAGCTATACCATCTCATGCATCAGGAGGACACTCCAGATAACCTACTACACATAACCCAGGCTGCTTGCACCCAGTAAGGCTGTATAATAAAATATAATTTGGCTGTATGATCAAGAGTGGTATGGCCAGGTGCATGGTAGTTCTATCTCTAGTCTTCTGAGGGATCTTCAGATACAATCACTCAAAGAGGAAAAGGCAAGGCTGGTGACAGCAGCTGGAGGAGGCCTAAGTCACTGCAGACATGAAGGAGGCTGAGAGCTGCTGCTTCCAGAACAAGAGCAGACTCACTCATTCAAGCAGGGCAGGGCTAACCAACTTCAAGGACCACCCCCTGTGACTGCCTTCTTCCAACAAGGCTCTACCTCCTAAAGGTGCTATGACCTTCTCAAAGCTGGCAACAGCTAAGCAGTCAAACACATGAATCTGTGGGAAGCAGTTCACATTCCAAACCATAACATTCCACCCCTGGTCCCCACAGGCTAATTGCCATCTCATAACACAAACCATACTCAGTCCAACTTTAAAAGTCCCATAGACTACATCGGTAGTCCAAAAACAGTCCAAAAGTCCAAAGACCAAAGTCTCCTTTAAAATCAAAAGACAAACTACATGCTTTCAGCATACAATGGCACAGGATAAACATTCCCATTTCAAAAGGGAGGAATATTGGCATATCCAGAGAAGACTGGTCTGTAACAAGATGTAAAACCAGTAGAACAAGCTCTAAACCCTGCACCTCCAAGTCCAACTGATGAATTTGCTGTTGAAATCATCTCAGTTCCAAAAGGCCTCAGATTCCTTCCTCCCCACCTCCCAGTGAAACTGCCCACACATTCTCTTGGGCTGGCTGTTTCCAGAGTACACAGCTCTCCTTGGCAGATGGCCTACATTGTCTGTGGAATCTCCAACACTTCTCAATACAAACTAGGCTTTAACTCCACAGCACAAAATGCCCTCCTTGGGCCTTTCAGCATACTTTCCAGTCCTGCCACAGATCACCTGACTTCTGCCATTCTCTGAAATCTTAGAGGAGGAATCCTTTAAAACCAGGACCATGTGGATGACTCTGCCAAGTTCTGTTGTAGTGTCCAGGTGGATATTAAACCCCTTCTAAAACAGCTGGTTTAGTTTCTCTGTGTTGATGCTGGAAAGAATCTCTGTCCCTCTTGGGCAGTGGTTTCAGAGGAGAAACAGACCTTTCCTTTGAAACTCCACCCTTCAGCTCATTCCTTCCAGAAGGCTTTGCATTCTTATAGGTGGGATCCTTCCCTGAAGAATTTTCCCTCAGGGTGAAGCCTCTCCTATTGTCCAAAGGAAGAACAGGCTTTGATTCACTAATGAGGCTCATCTCTTTAGCAATTGCTGCCATTTTGTTATCTGCATTCTCTTTAGTCTTATCCTCACATTTTCCTTCAAATTTCATAGTTTTGTTTCTCTCTACAAGATTCCTTCCTCTTTTTCTTCATAACTCTAAACAAGAACACTAAAAAGTAGCCATGCCACACTGTCAAGACTACATTGCCATGAAATTTCCTCTGCCAAAAACTTGAATTTAATCTTGGACAAGCTTGCAGGACAAGGGCAAAACTAAATCGAATTTTCTGCCAATGCATCATTCCAATTGCCTCTCATCCAGTTCCAAATACAGTCTCTGTTGCCAGCCCTCCTTGACCATCAGAAGCTGGACTTCCACTGTCTGTGTCTCTCACAGCATTACTCTCTTGCAGACTCTCACAGAAATGGTCCTTTCGTCCCAGCACAAAATCCCAAAGTTCTCCATATTTCTCCCAACAAACAGTTCCAAAGGCTTACAAGCCACATCACAGCAATGATTGTACTTGTCTACTCATAACAACTTCTCTAAGCCTCACACTTCACTTTCAGGTACTAGCTCCTCTTAGTCATACACAGCAAAACCCCACCTCTCTGGTACCATTAATCAACACTTATTCTGATGCTGGGAGACACCACTCACAGTCCAGCAACTCAAGGGAGAAAGGGAGATTAACTCCAGAAGGGAGATACAGTACTTCAAGGCAGAAAAGGCATGGCTAGTGGAGAAGCTCAGGAGGTCTAACTCACTGCAGACATCAAGGAGGCTGAGAGCTTCTGATGCAAGGTCAAGAGCAGAATTTCTCACTCGAGCAGATGGAGTTAACCAACCTCAAGGCCCACCCCATGTGACTTCCTCCAGCAAGGCTTCACCTCCTAAAGTTTCCATAACCTTCCCAAACACATGAGCTTGTGGGAAGCAAAGTACATTTCAAACCATGATACGACACAAGTTCCTCTGACTCTGCCAAGCCTCATCTCACCCGGGCTCCAACAGCAACTTCCCAGCTTCTCCTCAGACCATAATTCCAAAGGCCTGTTGACATCACTTCAGGGATGCCAGCAGAATGTCAGGCAACAAGGCTGACCCCTTCCAGGGAGGACAGCTGGAGGCTGGGAGAGCTACCCTTGAACTTCAGATGAATGTTTCCATCTGTACCACACTGAAAAGTCAGAGGCAAAAGACACAGTCAAAATTTCATCTCTAACTGGAGATGTAGCTCAGGTGGCAGAATGTTTGTCTAGCATGCACGAAGCCCTGGGTTCCAACCTTAGCAGTGTATAAAATTGGGAGTAGTGTTGCACAGCTGAATTCCCAGCCCAAGCGAGATATAGGTATGGGGATCAAAAGTTCAAGGGACAGGAAAATGGCTTGGCAAGCAAAGGCATTTGCTGCATGAACCTGATAGCTGTTCAGTCTCTGGAAAAATGGTAGAAAGGGAGAAATGGCTACTGAAAGTTATTTTCTGGCCTCCTCACATAGTATGGTGTACATACATGGACATACACATGACACCCACACACATACACACACACACACACACATATATATACATACAGAGTGTATAAATAAACAAATTTAATATAAAAACTGAAGGTCATTCTCAACAACACAGGAATTTTGAGGCCAAAATGTGCTACATAAAACTATCTTAAATGAAAAAAAAGCTCATCTGACATAAACATAGAAGGAATAGTAGGGGAAGGAAAGAGTCCAGTGGAAAAGGGCAAGAGAAGGAGGAGCAAAGGGAATGGACTATAGTGAACTCAGCCAATTTTCAGTCTCCACAGCCATCTTAGGCAGACGCACTATGCAACAAGGACTGCTCCTATTAAATGAGGTAGGGTCTGGTGCTAATTAATCTCCTGCATCCCCCCTCTATTTCAACCCTTCCCACCCCATCAGGCGATGTTCTTCTTGTGGGGCTGCCTGCATTCAGAACCCCTGAAAGGACAAATCCGAACACACCCAGTGCTCTCACAGTGATGCTCACTCAAGGCTGGTCCCTCTGATGTTGTTCTTGAAGCAGCAGGTGACATCCCTCAGAAGGACTGCAATGAGTTACTGTAATGTACAAAATAATCCTGCCTTGTCTCTAGGCACCAGCTCTCAGAGCACATGGCAATACATTCATCTCCTTGCAGGCAAGTGTGAAGGAACCGAAGATGGAGCACTCAGACTGACCTGGAGTGAGTCAGAAGCTGTGATAGTTAATCCTGGGTGTCAACTTGACACATCTGGCATTAACTAAGATCAGCTGAGACCACCTGAAGAGATTATCTGGATATTACAAAGATCAACCCCAGATCCGATGGGAACCTCCCTACATATATATTATTGGAACCTCACAGTAGTGTACCAAATAAAAGGAACCATAGAACAGGAGACTGGGAAGAAGAGAGGCCTCCAATCTTGCAGCTCTCAACCTGTCAGATGGGTGTGATGTAGCCTGTCTTCAACTTTGGCCAGCCAGCCATGCCACCGCCACCGCGAAAGACTGCATCTTCCCTCTGGAACCTTAAGGTGAATAAATTTCCTTTTCTTCCTTAGATTATTTGACTTTGAATGCTCTCTCACAGCAATAGTTAAGAGTAACCATTATGGAAGCCATTCTTATGAACATGAGAGCTGACGTCAAGTCTTCAGCACAGAGTAGGGCTTGGAGGAGTCATACCAAGCCTATGTGTATGTCTATGGCTGGGAGGAGCTGCGGTGGTGGGGAGAAGCAGAGCAGAGTCGTGCAGTGTGACTACTAAAAATGGACTTTAATGCCAACACCGTGTGGAGAGTTCTGGGTAAAGCACCCAGTAGAGCTGGCGAGATAGTTCAGCAGGTGAGGTGCCTGCTCAAAACCTGGCACACTGAGTTCAATTCCCAGGGGCCTGCCTGGTGCAAGGAGAGAACTGGCTTCTGAAAGTTGCCCTCTGACCTCCACCTATGGCGTGTGTGAGTGTCCCCCTGTCTCCTGTTCCCTTTCTTTCTCACAAAGTAAATAAAAGAAATAGCAAGGGCCTATGACATGAGAGAAAATCGAAAGTCTTAAAGGAGTAAAGATAATTTAACAGACTGTGGCATGATTCCCAAAGCAGGAATGCACAGGAGAAGGGATGTGTAGCCAGTGAGGTGAGTGGTGATGTCATGAGAAACTAGTGGCCTGATGGGAAAAAGAATCGTCAGGAGAAACGTCGCAGGTGTTTGCCGGATGCTCCAGTATCTGCTAAACCTTATAATGTTAACCTCCTGGGGATTGAGAGTTGACATCCTGGAGACATGAGGGCTGGTAGGCTGAGTCAAGCTTGACATTTAATGACGTGGAGCATGGGGTCTCGGGAGAGGCCACTCCGCAGTGCAGCCTCCATGTTTCCTCCAGTCTCCCGGCTTCCGCATCGTGGCAGTATGGCTCAGGGTTATGGAGGGCGTCCAGCGCGCTGCATAGGGAGCTGACATTGCTCTAGGGATTTGCTACCCCAGGAACATCCACCCCCTGTTGTCACAACAGAAAGTTCTCCAAGAAACACTGAATGTTCCCTACAGCGGAGACTCACTCCCACTGGAGAGCAAGGGCACTGGGGTGATGAGGTGACGCTGAAGAGGTGAGATGGACCCAGGTGTCAGCATTGCAACGCCTGAGGGCAGGGAAGACCAGTTCTGCACTGCCGGCTCAGGAAACCCTTAGTCACGACGGGGTGCTGTCTTCAAGGATGGGGAAGAGACACACTATAGTAGAAACCTCTGTGTCCCCAGCAAGAAGAACACCTTGAGAGACCACACCTAACATTGTTCTCAGTTACTCATTGGAAGACCTTGTGTTTAAGTCTTCTAAGCTCTGTGCGTTAGATATTCAACCTGCAAGTAAAAAAAAAAAAAAAAATTCTCTGTGACATCAATTGCCAGTTGGATGGGATTTAAATCACCTAAGAGACAAACGTGGGACATGACTGTGTGCGAGTTTTTAGATTGGATTAATTATGAAGCAGGCCAGGCTTGCTTTGCTCTGTCTGCATCAGGATGCTCTGGCTCTCTGGACACTGTCTGCACTGTGACTCTACTCTGGCCTGCAGTGTCTATCCTGGCTCTATCCTACCTATATTAGTGACATGGATCTTCAGAAACAATTTTGGCCCTTGATGCTAATTGGCTTGATAGTCTAAGACTTTTTTCAGAATCCTCTACCTTGCCCCTTCTTTTTCTCTTTAATTCTCTACTACCTAGCCCAACTAACAATTTATTTACCTCAAGAACCACAGCATCCCAACATGGGATGTGTTCGCTCCTCAGCCCTCAAAGCCGTGTGCCTTCTTGAAGAGGACCAGCTCAGTGTCCTACTATTGCTCTGTCTGGTGTCCCTCACTTGAAGACAGCCCAGGCCTTTCAACCTCACACCTGAACTTATCTTTCAGATACCATAGGACTTTGTTGGGGAATTGCTTTTTCATTTGATGAATCACATTCTCCCCTAGATAGGAATATCCACAACAATTGTGGCTCCTTCTCAGTTCTTTGGCCTTTGCCAAAAGAGCTCTCACCTGGATCTCCTCATCTGGACCCCTGTCTCATTGGTATTAAAAGCACAGACTTGTTCCTTGCACTTTCTAAGGACATTTTTAAGGTGTACTCATTTTTGATGTGCTCCCCAAGGTTCTTCCTTCCCTGAGAACAGCACAATCAGGTATTGTTTAACATCCTCCACACAGGTAACCTCCAGCTGCCTCACTGCTGTTGGACTCTCATGAGTGAACCAGCCAAGCTGGGATAGCAGGCAGAAGTCGTGGCTCCTTCTGCACAAAGGGACCAGCACTGACTCAGTTCCTCCTGTAACCACTATTTGGCTGAATGATGGCTTGCCCCCCATCACGACATCCTGCCCATCCACAGTCCTGCCCGCCCACTGTCCTGCCCGCCCACTGTCCTGCCCGTCCACAGTCCTGCCCGTCCACTGTCCTGCCCGTCCACTGTCCTGGTGTTACTCTTTGCTGCAGTTTGCTGCACGGTTGCTGATAAATGACCATCAAATAGCTTAAGGGAACAAGGGATTTATTCTCTTAGGATTCCTGGCTACAGTTCTCAGTCCAGCTTGACGGGAGAGCACGCACCAACACCGGGGTCGAGGGAACTGACCACACCATCACCACATAATGGCTGAGAGATGGACGATTCTTACTTGCCAGACCAGCATGTCTGGCCAAGTGAACATAAGGATGCCAACCTCCTCAACCAGCTCTCAGTATTTTATTCATCTGTTCAGGGCCTACTCCCACCCACCATAGGCTGAGCCTTCCCCATCAGCTAGACAATCTCCTGCAGGTTCGTTTTGGACTTAACTCAACTACTAATTCTCTACAAATATGCCCAGAGCTCAAACCTTCAACTGTTGAGTTGACATCTGTGCCTAACTATGACATTTAACAAATGGCCATTTCAAGATATTGATTCTGATGCAGATTTCTGGGAGGTCTTGCCATCCTCTTGTGTCTTTAGTATCTTACTTCAATGTTTAAAAGTTTCACTGCAGAGGATTCTCTACCTTACATTAGGTCCATTTGTAGTGTTTTATTGGAGTTTCATTAGAGGCTGCTGGGAAGGGAAATGTTTTCCTACTACTTCCTTAGTAGTTCATTGATGATAAGGTGCTGAATTTGTATGTGAATTTCATAGTCTCATGTATTGCTTAAATTGTGTATCAGATCTCAGGGTTTTCTGTTGGAATATTTACATCTTTTAAGGACAACATCCAATTATCCTCCAACTGGGATAATTTGACTTCTTTTCTATTTATAGTCTGTTGGTTTTTTTTCCTTTTGTCTATTGTTCTAGCTAATAATTCAAGTCCTATGTGAAATAGGGTGAGGAAAATAGACACTCTAGAATAATTCCTGGCTTTAGAGGAAACGCATTCAGATTTCTAATACTGAGTAGAATGCTGGGTGTAGATTTGTCTATTAATCCTTTCATATGCTCAGGTATGATCTCTCCACTTCCAGCTTCTTCAGGGATTTTTTCATGAAGGGATATACAATTTCAGCTCTCTTTCATCAGGTGTGGTCTACCTTTTATTGTTGTTGTTGAAAGAGGGCTTCTTAGCAGCCTTGAACTTGCGAAGAACACTGGACTGGCTGGCAAGTGAACCCCAGGAATCTCCCTGTCTCCATCAGTGCTGAGGTTACAAGTGTGTGCCCCCCATACCTAGTCACTTGGTTTTATTGGGTTTTGGGGATCAAACTCATGTCCTTGTACTTGCCAAGCAGCCACTTTACCAACTGATCCATCTTTCCATTCCTGCTTATACTTTCTTTGTGCAAACCACAGAGATTAATACTGAGGCATGCATTTCAAGAACCTTAGTTCTTTTTGTGTTTAGGATCAGAGCCAGCATGAAGATACCAGACTTCGACACTCAAGCCCACAGCTAGCTGCTTGTGTTCTTTAACGAGCTCCTTATTGTCTCTCAAGAAATGCCCCCAACAGGACTTTTCACCCGTGAAGTTCATTATTTTTATTGACCTAGGTATATTTTTGTATGATACAAGACGCAAAAGTTTGAAAAATGCAATATTTAAAAATCACATTTCTGGTTGACGAGTGGATAAAGAAAATGTGGTACATCTATACAATGGAGTACTACTCAGCCATAAAAAATGATGAATTACTGGAATTTGCCGGGAAATGGATGTCATTAGAAACAATTATATTGAGTGAAGTATCCCAGACCCAGAAAATTAAGTGCCGTATGTACTCCCTAATAGGTGGCTCCTAGTACCAAACCCACCCAGCCCACCTAGAGACACTCGACGATAAATCAAGGAGTATGAACAGTAGGGAGGGGATAGGAGAGCCACACCAGAAACAAAGAGAGAGGGGACCATGTTACAGCAGAGAAAATAGGCCTCCATCAGGGACTTCAAGTAAGCAATGAGACATCTGGTTAAGTTCACAGACTTTTTGTTCCTGATCATTTACAACCGAGGGGGTGTAATCTCACCAGAAGAGGAGGGCATATAGTCTGGCAGATAATAAGTAATCATTTTGCAAATGGGTGATTGACCCCTCCCTCACTGAGGTTTCCTACTTTTATTACATCTACCTTTGAATATACTCTTATAACAAGACTCTAGTTTAACAGATTTTTATCTCTGGCCAGGGGGTGACATCCAATACCCATTGGGATGGAGTGAAGGGCATTGCAGGAGCAGCAAAACCGCAAAAGAAAATTAACAAACCACAATCCAGAACTTCAGAGACTCTATATCAACCACCTAGAACTAAGCCAGCCTAATCTCTCCCCATCCTGAAGCTCAGGGAAATTTGCGGAAGAGGGGGCGGTAAGAGTGTAGGAGCACAAGGATGGGAGGAGCAACGATATGCAAGATACTCCACACAAGTTAAGGCCGAAGCAATCATAATTGGACTTTGCATGCCCTGTGCAATGTCCAACACACTATTGATCTCACAAAGTCTAGCATTTGCTAAAAGCACCAAGATCCTTAGAGGCAAGGGATTGACAGCCACAGTAGTGTTCCTATGCTTAAGGGGAACAAAGGAAAGGGTTCAGGGAAATGCCGCTGGGTCCCTGTAAGTCATTGGAGAGGAGGACTCAGAGGAGAGTTTGGCATGCACATTAAAGGATTCTCAGGGGATTGGGGGAGGGGAGGCACTGGGGAGTGGAGAGGGAGGGGTGAGGGGAGGGTGAGCAGAAGGGTTGCAGGGAGGAGGAGGGAGGGAGAGACCCGGTGTACCTATTAAGTTTGTATGAGTGGAAATAATAATAATAATAAAAAAAGGAAAAAAAAGGGAAAAGAAAGAATATTATTTAAATAAATCACATTTCTGTTTACAAATAAGATAGGAGAAAGAAGACAAACACTGGAGGGCCTATGTGGCCACATATGTTAAAACAATGGGAAAAATGAAAGACTGACAGGACATTAGCCCTGATGGTGAGCAACCCTTGACCCTTGACCCTTGGCAGCAGGCACTTGGAAACAGGTATCCATGGACCAACACACCCATTAGCACCGCAGTGCTGGACCAGGCTGCTGCCTCTCAAGTCCTGAGACACTGCCCTGGCTTAGACCCCTGCATGGACCCAGGGTTGCTTAACAATAAATCAGGATTGAGAGTAGCGTTTTCTCCAGCCATGCTTTGCAGAGCTCAGCGCAGTTCAACAGGCACGTGAGCTTGGCATCACCTGACCACAGTGCATTCCACCCCATGGTGCACTTTACCGAGCCCTTTTCAGGGTGTGGATCATGCACATAGGCACCCCGCCCCCAAGTGAGGCCGACAGGGAGCTTAGGATGCCAGAGCATCACCCCTTCTCCTGCTCAGAGAGAGCTGCCTGTCCGCGCACCCACATGTGTTCCCTGGACATTGGCTAATTTCCACACAGATGGGCTTAAAGGCTCTTCTCACGCTCAAAAGCTGAAGTGAGGAAGTCCTATTGTGTGCTTTACGAGACCAGTCGGCCTCCATTTCCCAATGGCATGCCACTGAAGGACTGCACACCCTTACTAACCCTGAAGATACAGTGGCGCCAGCTGTGCTCAGGTGTCTGCAGCTCCCATGCAGCCAGCCAGTCCTCTTCCTCTCCGTGGTGAGAGGAGCGTATAATACGCACATCCACAGGACAGATGTAATAATGTACAAAAAGACATGGCATGAAAATCTGAATAACCACATTGATATGTGACGCGCTATTTTCTCAACAGTTTGCTTCACTTTACACACACAGAAACCAGGAAACTTGCTAAACTATTGTTGCCCGACATTTTCAGCATAGCCACAGTTACTTGCTTGCAGTAAATTCTTCTATAATAGATTTATGAGACGTGCACATCAATACTGACGGACACTTTCCTCACTATAGTCATCAGGTCTGCAAGGGAAATGAAGGAACAAGCCCACCCACGTGTGAAAACTAAAAAATTATTGAGGATTTGAAATTGAAAGAAAGGGTTTGGAAATAAAAACACTCCTTTATCAGTAGTTCCGCTGTTTTCCAAGAGGGAAATGACACATAGAGCTGAGGCACTATCGGTGAAAAGGTCTGAAAGAAAGTATTAGGATAGACAAAGATGTTCTTGAAATTTTTTTATACATAAAGTGTGTTATTTTTTATTATTTTTTTAATGGGAGAAAATCTTCACTAACCACATATCTGATAGAACTCTATTATACAGAGTGCACAAGGAACTTAGAAAATTTAACACCAAGGAAACAAATGGCCCAATTAAATTAAAAAATGGGCCCTGGAACTTAAAAGAAACTTTACCAAGGATGAAATTAAAATGTCTAACAAATATCCTTAGCCATCAGGGAAATGCAAATCAAAACTTCCCTGAGATACCATCTCACCCCAGTCAGGATGGCAGAAATCCACAATACAAACAACACCAAATGCTGGAGAGTATGTGGAGAGAGGGGAACTCATGCTACATTGCTGGTGGGAATGCAGGCTCATACAGCCACTCTGGTGAGCTGTCTGGAGATTCTTAAAGAAATTGAAAATTGAAATGCCATATGACCCTGCTATTCCACTTTTGTTTATTGGATTTTGAGACACACTATCTCATGTAGACAAGGCTAGCCTAGGGATCATGATCCTCCTGTCTCTGCTTCTCTGTGCTTGTAGTCAGCTACACATCACACTCAGCCACTCAGCCCACCCCAGGGTGACTCCAACACAGCCTGTCCACAACCTGAGATGGGGAATCTGTCATCTAGGTCCTCCCCATCCCCATTCTGCAGAGGAGAAACAGACGGATTGCACGTGGAAGACCTATGCAGCTTCCGTTGGGAGAACTAGAAAGACAGATGCATGGGAGAGTCTGAGGATCCCCCTGTGACATCTCTTTGTATCCCTCACTGTGCTGGGTGCTGGAAGCTGCCACTCCAGGAAAGTCTTACTTTTAAAGTTCTTCTGAAGTTAGACTTGGTACAAAGCTCCTCAGAAGTACCTCTCTCATCTGCTGTGTGTCCATTTGGGAAGCAGCATATGCTTTTCTCTGTCATACTCCTTCCTACGAGAACCTTTTCCTACTCCCTGAAAAACAGGCAAAGAGGAAGGTCCACCATTCGGTGGATGGCTGAGAGCTACACTAATCAATGAGTGTAAAGATAAGTATTTGGAAGGGAATCTGATACCATGTGCCTGTAGCTAACCAGCTGGACTGTTCTCCCCTAGGACTTATACCTTCCTGTCAAGAGTTTCTCACCCAAGTTCACAGTATCAGGCATGAAACTCTCAAAGGATAAGAAAACAATTATATTAAAAGTTTATTTTTTAAATCCCTGCACTGCAGAGGTGGCAGGGATGCCCGGGGGACACTGCCCCCCTCCAGCTGACTTTGAAACCCTGAGCACTGAAGTGACATCTTCCCTTCTCAGTCCCGCTCCTCTTTCTTGCTCTCGGTGAATCTCAGCGAGGTGGAGATTCGCTTGCTCAATGCTGCCTGAGCTGAACGCGTCCTTCTGCTCTGCACTCTCCCTGGCGAAGACTCACCTTTCTTGGGGACAGGCTCTGAAGGGACTCTGAGAAGTCTCCACCTCCTGCTTTCCTTAGGAAATCATTCTGCTTTCAGCACTGAGTTCAGGAAGCCCAGGGACCGCCCAGGGGTAACCACTTAAAGCAACAGAAACGCTCACTGGTGGAGTTGCGATCATAAGGTCTTCATGGTAAAACCCAGCCCTGCTTTGGGCAAAGGAACCTGTAATGCAGACATATTGCTCTCAGCAAGGGCTGAAATGGAAAACACTTTAGTAGATCTCTGAGATCTTCTACTGTGACCACCAATCTTATCTCCAGGCACCTTTTGATTTTTAGGCACTTTCCTGTAAAACGGTCTCCAGAGAGTCTCCCCTTCTGACTGCTCAGTATGTGGAAGGTGCCACCGTATTGGTCTGTCAGGCAGATCACAAGCTGTCTAGTCCTTCACAGACTGTTCAGCTGTCACAACTAGGACAGAAAGTGGAGAGCCTGTCTGGAGAACGGAAATCTTTTCCCTCCAAGACTCAGCCTGGCCGTCTATGCTGGCACCTGTTTCTCCTCTCAGGAATCCTGAGAAGCCATAAATGGTTCATTCTAGTTACTGAACACTGGTGAAATATTGATAATGGCCGTTGGGTTGCTTGCAGTTTATTACTTCTTATTTTTTTAGTATTTATATATATATTTTTATTATTATTTCCGCTCATACAAACTTAATAGGTAGACCAGTTCCCTCTCTCCCTCCTCCTCCCCCCAAACCCCCTGCTCCCCCTCCCCTTCTTCCCCATCCTCCAGTGTCTCCCCCCCAATTCCCAGAGAGTCCTTTATTGTGTATGCCTGACTCTCCACTGGGTCCTCCTCTCTGATGACGTACAAGGACCCAGTGGCATTTCCCTGAACCCTTTCTCGTGTTCCCCTTAAGCATAGGAACACTACTGTGGCTGTCAATCCCTTGCCTCCAAGGATCTTGGTGCCTTTAGGAGATGCTAGACTTTGTGAGGTCAATAGTGTGTTGGACATTGCGCAGGGCATGCAAAGTTCTATTATGATTGCTTCGACCCTAACTAGTATGGAGAATCTTGCATATCATTGCTCCTCCCATCCTTTTGCTCTTACAATCTTACTGCCCCTTTTTCCGCAAATGTCCCTGAGCTTCAGATGGGGAGAGATTAGGCTGGCCTAGTTCTAGGTGGTTGATATAGAGTCTCTGAAGTTCTGGATTGTGGTTTGTTGATTTTCTTTTGCAGTTTTGCTGCTCCTGCAATTCCCTTCACTCCATTCTGCTGGGCACTGTATGTCACCCCCTGGCCAGAGACAAAAAGCTGTTAAACTGGAGTCTTGTGATAAAAGCACATTCAAGAGTAGATGTAATAAGAGTAGGAAACCTCAGTGAGGGAGGGGTCAGTCACCCATTTGCAAAATGATTACTTTTTATCTGCCAGACTATATGCCCTCCCCTTCTGGTGAGATCATACCCCCTCAGTTGTAAATGATCAGGAACAAACGTCTGTGAACTTAACCAGGTGTCACATTACTTACTTGCATACTTTTTTTTTAAGAAAAAAATCTTTTTTTTATAATGCATTTTTTATTATTTCAGCTCATACAAATTTAATAGGTACACCAGTTCCCTCCCTCCCTCTTCCTCCCCCGAACCCCCTGCTCCCCCTCCCCCACCCCTCCCTCCCCATCCCCCCCCCCCCCGTGCCTCCCGCCCCAATTCCCAGAGTCCTTTCTTGTGCATGTCTGACTCTCCTCTGGGCCCTCCTCTCCGATGACGTACAAGGACCCAGTGGCATTTCCCTGAACCCTTTCCTGTGTTCCCCTTAAGCATAGGAACACTACTGTGGCTGTCAATCCCTTGCCTCCAAGGATCTTGGTGCCTAGCTAAATTAACCAAAAGCAAGAGAGAGAAAACCCAAATTAACGAAACTTGCATATTTCTGATTGTACTTTATTGAGTAGCTCTACGACAAACACTGTAGACATTATCTTTTGCTAAGCACATATTCCTGGTGGGTGTGTACTGAACAGAAGGTCGGATGCTGGCTATGTGTGGCAGTCAACTTTCACCAACAAACCAAAGTTTTGCAAACTCTCTCTACTGATTTGCATTTCATCAAGAATTACACTACATAGGTGATTCTATTTTCCAGCTTTTAAAAGGTATCTGACTTATTCCAGCAGAAGTTCAAACTTAATAAGTACACCAGTTCCCTCTCTCCCTCCTCCTCCCCCCGAACCCCCTGCTCCCCCTCCCCTGACCCCTCCCTCTCCATCCCCCCGTGCCTCCCGCCCCAATTCCCAGAGTCCTTTCTTGTGCATGCCTGACTCTCCTCTGGGCCCTCCTCTCCGATGGTACAAGGACCCAGTGGCATTTCCCTGAACCCTTTCCTGTGTTCCCCTTAAGCATAGGAACACTACAGGAAGGTGCAGGGCTGTGTGGGATGCTGGCGACGCCCCGTGTCTTCGTTCGGGCTCATTCTGTACTTCACCTGTGTCCTGACCATCTTCCGTTTGCGAGAGCTCACTGATTATGAGCGTCGTCACACTCCTTCATGTGCGCTGTGCCTCGAGAAGCTGACGTGGACGTACACGGGCCCATGGACTCCACAGAGTTGTAGCTCTATGGCATTCATGAGTGGAAAACACCATCAAAAATAAGTCAAGGAATCTGTCAGCACCCTGAAGCTTAGAGAATATTTTTTAAAGCAGGAACTTCAAATGATTGTAAGTTAGGAACTTAAATCACTCAAACTTAGAAGCAGGTTTTCAAAAGCCTAAAAACATACATACAAACATGCATGCATACGTACATACGTACATACATGCATGTATACATACATACATAGTGAACTCTGTGGTTTACATCCAGGCTTCCTTCGCCACCGCAGCCCGTGAGCTGCACAGTGAACCCTCACTTTCTAGGGTTCTCAGGGGAGTGTTCAGACAGCAGATCCAGACGTGGAGAAGCACAAGCATGAAATTTACTCAAGATCTCCCGAGAACAATACCTGCAGAACTCTGAGATAAACAGGTGACCCGGGGTCAGGATAAGTGATCTAGGAAGTCAGTCACGTTGGAGCTCTGGAGATAAGGGATCCTGCAGAGCTTCCAATTGGCGCCAAAGATCAGGACTTTATGCCTCTGTACTGAGCAGCAATTGCTTGGTTGCTGCATGGGGGTGGGCCTGGCCTTGCATGAGGGGACTGTGCCCCTAACACAGTCCTCAGGGGTGGCTAAGGGTGGAGCAGGCTCAGCTGAGCTCGGTCAGCAGTCAGCACTCCGCACGCCTCGCAGATGGGACATGTGGGCTTCAACCCTGCAAAGGGAATAAGGCCTGATACTGCAGCAGACCGTACGGCCTACTGCACTCAGCCCATGGCAGCGGCTGCACAGGGTTTCAGAGCATGTAGTAACTGAGACTGGACATCGCACAGGTGCAAAGAGGGAGATGTTTGCCTCAGGCTCAGCTGAAGCATCGGCCACACCACAGGACAGCATTTCCTCTGTAAAAATGAAAGCTTCGGGCTAGCTCCACCCCGACGGTTTCCTGCTCAGAGGTCTCAGCATAAACTGCGGCAGAGGGGGGCAGAGTAACAGCTTCGTTGGAGACCACGAGAGAGCACATCTGTCCTGCAGGAGAAGGTGAGGCTGGTGGGAGGGGGTTAGCAAGGGGAGGGTCGATGGGCAGCGTTCACCCGGGCGTCCACTGCATGGGAGGGAGAGTCCCCACGAGGCTCTGAACACCTCATTGAGGTCTATCATCTTGTGTGCACAAGACAGACTGTTGCTTAGTAGGTACCTTTTACATACATCTGCTTGATGCTGTTTCCTGAAAACCTGACTGTGCCTAGGGCAGATCTTCAGAAGTCGGAGTCAGGCTAGAGATCTCAGTGAGTTAGTGTTTGTCCAGGTTCCGTTAAAGGGTGTGGGGGGAGAGGCTGGGGGACTAGAGAAAACTGGAACCAGTTACTGACTCTCTGTGTCTAGATCCACTAACACTGCCCAGGAAGTGGGAGGGGGGGCGCTGAAAGTGTGGGAGATGGAGTGGAGGAGCACAGCTCTAGGGGTGAGATTCGCTGTTCTGAAGGACCTATATGGTCCTAATTCTGGCCGAACCTGTGAGTGGCAGGGGGGCTCTGGGTCCCTCTGGGGCTCTCACTTCCTGGTTTCTTTCCTGTAGTGGTGCTGGTATGTACGATGGGACCTTGCATAAGCTGGGCAGGTGCTCTGCCACTGAGCTGTGCTGCAGACATGAGGGCCTTCCTTTGACCCGTCACCTTGCTCAGCAGTGCCTCGGCTGTGTCTGCAGCCACCCGTAGCACCGCAAATGACCTTCCCAGAACTTTCCCTGAGGAGTCCCAGGACAGGTCTGCCGGGTCGATGTGCTGTCTTTTATCACAGCAGAGCTTCAGAACTTCTCCGGGGTGGTCAAGTCCCAGCCTAGTCCTGTCCGGTGCCAAAACACTTCTTGCTTCTCAGGGGCAGGTCCAGTGGTCCGTTCCAGAACCACTTCAGAGAGTTTTGAAATGACAGTTTGTGAGTCTGTGTCTTGCTCTTGGTTCCTCAGAATGGAAGAGAGAGGAAAGGCAACCTTCCTCTGGCCCTGGCTGACATAGACTCGTCTGCAGCTTCCCTTCCTGGAGGAGGGTAGCCCTCTCCCCTCATTCCCAGCATCTGTGATGTGATGCCCGCTGCTCTTTAGAATCATAGCTTACGGAGGAGCTGGGGAGAGGCTGCCTGTGAGCCTGGGTAAGAGGAAGCACCACAGAGTCAGAGGGACTCGGTCTCCAAGCCCTGCTTCGCCCTGTAGTACGAGGAAAGGAACCTTGAATGGATGTGTGTGAACATTGGAACCATTTACTTATAAAATTCCATTGTTTACTTATAAAATTAGGATAAGAACAGTCCCTTCATCTTTGAGCATTCATAAGTATGTACTCACGTGAGACCTGTGTGTCCGTGTCTGCAAGGTAGCATGAGGTCTGCCATGGCTACAAATGTGAACACCAGCCCCAAACATTTAATAAAGACCACGTCACACATTTACAGAGAAGGAGAACATAACCAGCGAGTACAGAAGAAAACTCTGGAGCACTCAGTAGTGATACATATTCTAACAGGCTTCCTGTCCCTCTCCCTAGATCATTTTTGATGCCAGTAGGTGGCGTCCACAATTTTATCATTTACATGCACATGACTGAGGATGCTTTCACAGTGTAATCACAACACTAAGTACATTTAGAATCTTTGATTACATTGGATCTGTCATCATCAGATTCAGATACCAACCACAGTGCATTTGCAATTTGCATCAGGATGTCAAGTCTACTGAGAAAAATCTCAGATCATTTCACACATCTTCTGACACGGGTTTCGAGTCCATCACCCCTGCTTCTGTCCTTTTGGAACGGGATGGTCCTGAAAGCTGGTTGACAGCAAGAGGGACATGGCTGCCTGGTGTGGCATCACTTCTTGGCTTTTTCTATGCACACGTCCATGTACAACTGCACACACAGGTGACCATTTCAGGATGTCAGTGCCAATGTGTTTTAAGGCTCTTGTTAGTTCTTTTTGATTTTGGGGTGTAACCCGCTAGAGATTTGCCAGTTAGTATATTTGAAGACACATGGATACACAGTTCTGTTTGTTTTATTCTCTTTTTTCTTTTTGATTTAGGGAATTGATTTTCAGCACACATTTGTCATGAAACCATAGGCAATATTTACACCATTTCCAAAATCTCACCTACAAAATAATCAATCAAAGATGTCAACTTTCAATTCTGGCGACTTCATCTGCTGCTTAGTTTCTTCTCTTTACTCAGTGGCCATTTCCTTCTCTCTCTCTCTCTCTCTCTCTCTCTCTCTCTCTCTCTCTCTCTCCTTACTTCCATTTTTCTATGTAGCGTATACATCATATACATATTACCTATACACTCAAAGTGTGTGCTATGCTCCTGCCTGGGTCAGTGATGGGATCCCAGCATTAATCTATGCAGGACCCTGATTTTGCAGCGCAGTGTGACCTGGAGATAGATTTCCCATCTTCTAGTCCTGTGTTGTGACACTTCTTGTTACAGACCAGGAGGTCAGGTCTCATCCTCTGTGTGCATGTGACAGAGCTGAGGCTAAGAATCTCCTAGCCATGCTACATAACGTCACTTTTTTTCTCTTAGACTTTCATAAGCATCATCCTCATAAATACACTTTTGCATGCCTTCTTACGCTATTCTAGTGCTACTTGGAGCATATTCTCAGATTTGATATTGGGACATGAAGGGCAAACACTTCATAGAGTTTACCATTCACTCTCCCAATAGCAATGTCTGAGGTTTCTGCTTTCCCCAACCTGTACCAGCAAAATATGCTGCCAGTCATTTAGACTGTTGCCCCGCATGTAGATGAGAAGTATGTCCTGGAACCACCTAACACTCATCAATTTGTGAGGTTCCTCTTAGGAGACAGAGCTGGGAAGACACACATGAATGCTTTCTCATGCAAACACACACTTACATTTATCTCTCTGCATATATGTCTGTATCTCACTCTATCAATCTATCTACATTCTTTGAAAACCACTAGACTGATTGTATAGCATTGTGCACTCTTGCAGTCTGAGCATGTGGTAGGTGGAGGCAGGAGAATCAGGAGTTGAGAAAAGTCTGCCCTTCATAGTATGAGCTTCAGTCCAGTCAGGGACACACGGGAGACTCTGTCTCAAGATCCAAACATATTGAAATTAAAATTTGAAAATTAATAAATTCTACTGATGTCTTTTACCAGCACAACAGTCAATACTCATTCTACTTTCCCTTCTTCATTTGTGATTCACTGCTCTTTATTATTTGGAATGTGTTTAGCTATTTGTTCAACTCAGTTGCACATATTGCTAATCCCCATACCTTTGAGAAAGGAATTGCTGAAAAGAGCCCAATATTTGTGAACAGTTTCTTTTTTGTATTTTTTCCTTTTCAAACAGCTCTTTTGATTAGCCATGGCAACCCACTGCTCTAGGTAAATAGATATGGGAGAAGCCCATGTGGGGCACCAAGAGGTCACACGCTCATATAAAGACTCTCTAGGGGCCACGATGACAGAGACAGTCCACCACTCCCCTTCCCAACCAATTTGGGAGCCCAGTCCGGGGTCCTGTGAGAAAACAGCGATACGCCCAGCGTGATGCCAGCACAGTCATCAGCTCCTGTGCACTACGAGGCTCTGTGGCTTTTAGCTTCAGGGCGCTGCCTCATGGGAGCATCTCGTGACACGGCCTGGGTTTGCTTCATTCCAAAAGGCCGTCGTCACTTGCAGCCTGTCTGAGTCGTGAACTGGACCTAGAACCTGATGAGCCGTAGCCACGTGGCTCTCCCACCACTGACTCACAACGCAGGTCTAAAGCCAGATGGGGGATATTTACCTGTAAACTGAAACTTAGTATTGGCTGACTTCTACCATGGTCATCTTTCAGCCACTAAGAATAAAAACTTAGAATTACTTTAACAATATATGCTTATTGGAAAATGCAAAAACTTATAAAGTAACTAGGCAAAATGCTTTCCTGTTACTTTTATCCATCTCTCATGAGTAAGGGCATTTATCATTTGTAGGTGTGTATACCATTCACAGTTTTTCACTTTCAAAGCATAAACCAAGGTTTATTTTCTTTTGCTGCTCTTACCTTTGCCTGTCATTGCCTTCCTTCTATCATTCCATCAGTCATCAGCTCCCATCAATGCTTTTTTTAAATGCATCTCATGTCTGTCACTTCTGTCTTTTCCCACTTAAACTCCTCACCACCTTGCATTAGTATAAATACTAAACAATGAAGTGAACCAGGGTTTTCCCACGTGGGAAAACAACAGCTTCTTTGTGCCTCGGTTTCTTTATCTGTTAGAGGGAATAATGACATCTACCTTTCACGGTTGATGAAAAAATCAATAGAGAACCAGAATTAGAAAGTGCTCAACAACTGTCCACCATGAATAATCTCCTCTAAGTGGCCCTTAGTTCCAGTTATGTCATGTCACAGGCTAAAATGAATCTTTCTTGAATACCTCTTTGCTTCTTGTTCCTCTCATTGTCTGTCCTTTCTGTCTGAATTGGAAAGTCCCCAACTACTCAGAGAAAGTGAGATATAGACATAAGGATGTCATCCTAAAGAGTTTCCCAACTAACAGCCTTGCTGGCTGTGGGACTTCGTGAATAAGAGAGAGAAAGTTGGTGGGGAAATGTGCCTCAATTCATGTTCATTGTTATGTACCCCGTGTGAACAGCTGCTGGGGGCTTGTATTAATTCTTTATGTTGGGCAAAACCCACCGTTTTATAAAAAACAAATCCAACTTTGTGATGATGTATCATATTTCAAGTGCTACGGATTCTGTCTTGCAAATATTGTGTTAGGTTTTGGCCTTGGATTCATATATGAGATTCGTCACCTTTGGACTTCAGAGTTACATTTGCTTCATTGAAAACATCTGTAAGCTGTCTTTGTTTTGATAACACAGAAAATGTAGGAAAACATGGGATTTTTATTCCAACTTAGATCTTCTGGTCATAGTCCATCGTGGCAGGAATGTGATAGGAGCCAAGGAGCCAAGGGAACTTGCCACAGCACATCCATGGCAACAGTGCAAGGGCAAAGGCCAGTGAAGCTATCTTATTTTCAAACATTGCAACCTGCCAGAATGCTGACCAGCTCATTTCATCTTCTCCATCTTCTCCAACTACCCACGATGCACTGGGGCTTCCCATGTCAATCATGCAGTTAAAGACAATCTCCTGTAGTCTCCCCCTAACTATGTGTTTCCTCATAGGCATGCCGAAAGGCTCTGTTCTCAAGTTGCAAATAACTGTTGAAGACGTTTTCCTTCCTTCTTCCACTGGATTTTGGGAGGAAGCATTAGTATTCTCCAGTCACTGTGGGTTTAGTAGAATTTTATTGAGAAACTACAGGGAACTGTATCTTTCTACAGGCAGTTTGTGAACTGCTTTCTCTGTGCGTCTCTCATATTCACTTGCCTATTTCAGGTTCTGAATCCACTGGGGTCAATGTTGAAATGCACATGACACATGCAACACAAAATTTAGACCTTAGCTAATATCTTTCCAGTGCCGGTTGGTCCAATAAGTTCTGAGCAGGTGGCTTTTACATTCCAAACACTTGATGTTACTAAAGATCACAGGGCGTCTGCTGTTGCTTCTGAATGGTAGTTGGCCACTTAAGAAATAATGTACAGCTTGAGATGGTAAATACATACCTATGCTAATAACATGCAAATTAAAGATGGCTTTCACAGCTCTCAACAAATGGCTTTGTAGGTCCCTGTTAAGAGTCTCTGCAGTAGAGTGGCTGTGTGCATTAAAGTATGCTTTCCATTCAGGTTTGTTTGCACAATCTGCCATCTTGGTACTTCAAAAGTAGTGGCAGGATTGCTGTGAATTCAAAGCAAGATTGGGCTATATAGCAAGCATCAGACTATTAAGAGCTACATAACCCAACTCTTGTATCAAAAAAAAAAACACCCCACCACATCAAAAAGAAGTTATAAATACTTCCAACACTGCATATGGTCAAAGAGCTAATGCCTTCTACTGGCAGCTTTCTCAAAGGAGAGAATGATAATTACTTTTATTTGGATCCCCTAGTGGATGTATCTTGAAAACAAATGGGGTATATTCCAGAACAAAATATACCTTACATAAAAAAGTGATAGTGAAATGCAATATTCAGAATGGTAAAGCAGTGCTTCATTGTAGAGAACTGAGTGGGATGTGCGGTGGCACTAGGTGCTGGGGACCCAGGGAGTTTGAAGGACAAATCCCACTGTCATTACTGAGATGCTCAGAAGGGTCAAGGTGGCTTCCAGCTTATCTAAACCACTTTCTTCCCTTTGAAGCCTCAGTCAAGCCCTGAATTCCAGAGCTTCCTGACGTGATCATGGCAGAGCATGATGAGAACTCTCTGAGGATCGTCCTGGTAGGGAAAACTGGAAGCGGGAAAAGTGCCACAGGGAACACCATCCTTGGAGGAAAACATTTCGTCTCTAAGATTTTTGCTCAAGCTGTCACCAAGAGCTGTCAGAAAGCAACCAGGAAGTGGAAGGAGAGAGAACTCCTTGTGGTTGACACCCCAGGACTCTTTGACACCAAAGAAAGCCTGGAAACCACCTGCAAGGAAATCAGTCAGTGTGTCCTCTACTCCTGCCCTGGGCCCCATGCCATCATCCTGGTCCTGCAGTTGGACCGCTACACTGATGAAGCGCGGAAGACCGTTGCTTTGATCAAGGCTGTCTTTGGGGAGGCGGCCATGAAGTACATGATCGTCCTCTTCACTCGCAAAGAGGACCTGGAAGACAAGAAACTAAAGGACTTCATAGCAGAATCTGATGAGAAGCTAAAAAGCCTCATCCAGGAGTGCGGGAACCGCTGCTTGGCATTTAGCAACAAAGCTCCTGAGGCCGAGAAGGAAGGTCAAGTGCAGGAGTTGGTGCAGCTGATAGACTACATGGTGCAGAGGAATGGAGGGTCTCACTTCTCTGACAAAGTATACGAGGACACAGAGGAAAAGCTGAAAAGACAAGCAGAGGTCCTGAAGAAAATCTACACTGATAAATTTGAAGAGGATAATCAAACAGTAACAATGAAGTATGAAGACAGATGCAGTAGTATTCTTCAGGAAAAAGAAGAAAAGATAAAATCCATTGAGAGAAAGTATGAGGAAAAATTCAGAAATATATGGGAAGAAGCAAAGGAGAATATTGACAGAAAGATGAATTCGTCTTTTAATATATGGCAGTTTTTCCAGAAGTAATGTGAATACCTTCTCTCTTCTCATTTATGTGAGTGCTTCTCTACTTCACTTGTCCTGACTCTCCCTACCGACCCTTCCTCATAAGCACCAGCAAGCTTAAGAAAGAACATGTGACTGGACTGTGGTCCAAGCCTGCAATGCAGCTTCACGCTGAGGTCCTTGCTCTGTAGTTCCTTGTTCTCCAGTCATGATGGAATGTAGTCCCGCTGCAGCCCTGAGCTAAAATAAACTCTCCTTGTGAAAGCATGTCACCTCTAGTACTACAGCACGTAAGAGGAACTTACAAGCTGGATTTAAGAGCTAGCTTTTAAACTTTGTCCCACACCCATAGTCTCACTTCTAATCCTTAAGAATTCCTATTTGTTCTTTGTATAAGTGTTTTAAAGCATTTATACTCTATCTTTTTCATAGCAGTCTCAGAGTTTCTGATTTTCTATCTTGGCTCTGCCCCCTCTTGAGCTGATTTTTATATAGGATGTGAGATGGGCTAAAGTTTCATTCTTGTATCTGTTAACATCCAGTGCTCCCTGCACCATGAGTCAGGGAAGTTCCAGAAGGTGAAAAGGCAATACATGGTTTGTCTGTTGGAGTTCTCAGAAGGAATCAGCCTTGTTGATACCTTGACTGTTATTGGACTAGTTTTGGACCAGTAATGGAGCTCATGTCTGTTGGGCCCACCCAGGATTTGCCCCAGGGCATGGCCGAGCACATGGGACTAAAGATGATGCTGAGGGCAAGGGTCTTGGGCGTAACCTGATCGCTTCACAGAGAGCACTAATTGGCTTTCAGGTATCTACCTGCCCCCTTTGCTGAGTGACATTGAACTTGACCATTAGTACTGTAGGATGTATTGATCTGTGACACAATTGGATGCCTGTTTCACGCCTTGGTGGCCTTTGTCTGTAAAAGTTCCTTTTCTCCCCCCCAATAAACTGAGACCTGCTTCTGACAATCTCCCTGTCCTGTGCCGAGTCTCTGGGGGTAGAGGCGGAGGTGGGGACAGCTGGAACCTGTTTTCATCACAGCCAGCAGCTGTGTGTTTGAGTGAGTGAATGGATGCGTGAGCGGGCACTGGTTCCCACACATGTCAAGCTAGAGAAATGGCTCAATGGTTGAGGTTTGTCTGGTAAGCGAGGGACCTGAGTTTGGATCCCCAGATCCCATGTGAAAGAGCTGGGTGGGTTGGCAGCCTGCCTGTAATTCTAGCTCTGGGAAGGAATCCTCAGAGCAAGCTGACTTAGCCCGACTAGTTATAGTGGCATGCTCTGGGTTTAATTAGAGATTCAAGCTCATGATAATAAGGCAGAAGAGCAATCAAAGATGATTCTCAATATTTCCCATGGGCCTCCACTGGCATACACACATTCAAATGCATTAGTGTACAAACACCCACCCATGTGAGCCCCTCACACGCACACAAAAACACACACACCCTATACACACAAGCATGGAAAAGAAAGAATGCCTGAGACACCGAATATGTGGTGATTTGTTCCAGTAACAGGAAGAGGAAGTCACTGTCCCAAGATGTGCACATTCGATTGGTGTTAACTTTGCCTTAAAGAAAATTAAAAGAAAAAGAATTGCAGCAAAATGGAATTCTTGTTTATGACATGAAAACTGAGTGCTTGAGAGTAACTACAATTCTCTATACCAAATAGAAAGAGAGATAACAATTTTGCACACATTAAAACAAATACAGCAAAATGTTAATCATGCAATTTGTGTTTTCATCTCTCGTGGACAGTTACACCCCAGATTAAGTGTCCTTTTTTCTGTTACTCTTTCTTATTTATTTAGTTTCATCATCATCGTATTATTATTATTATTATTTAGAAAAGGTTCCTGGCTGGAGAGGTGGCTCAGGGGTAAAGCCTCTGCCTGCAGGTGGAAGGTCCTGAGTTTGTATCCTAGACCCCACGTATAGACGCTGAGGGGGGGGGCTGCGTTTCTGGTCCTGGTAGAGCGCAGCCTGTGAATTCCGGGGCAGAGTAAACAATGAGGAGGTGGAGGTGGTCCATGGTGGTTCCTGAATTCGCTCATGGTTCTGCCTTGTACTTAGGGCAACCCGGGGAGACGGCTCAGTAAAATATATTGTCCAGAAATTGTTCAATACCTCTGCTTCCTGGGTGCTGGGATTACTGGAGTGTGTCCATGTGCTAGGCTCCCACGCTGAACTTTGTGACTGTAATTCACTCATCTGCAAAGTGGGTCATTTGGATGGACAGGAATGGGGATTTCCTTCAGCAAAGAAGGAGGTAGGGGAGAAGAGCCTTCTGCAACAAACTCAGATTTAAGAGGCAATAGGTAGTAAAAAAGATTGAATTTGCACCTGTGTGGCCATGAGCAAGTTTCTGATTTTTCTCTGAGTTTCATAGGTTGCCGTGAGGATTCTAAGAAATGAAGTCAAAGTTCTCACCCCATAACACACCTTGTGGAGGGCCAGCAGTACTGCTGAGATGGTCAGTGCTGCCTTGCAGACAAGGAGCTGTGTCCTAGCAGAGAACATGGACACGTGGGAAGTGCATCTGTAATCTTGGTGCAGGTCTTGAAAACAATGGAGTACATACCTTGAGCTGGACTACTGTGGGCTTCAGAACAGTTCTTCATGGGTTCTCACTTGCCGTTCCACAGATACCTCAGATTCTGGAAACTCAGCGAAATATCTTGTCTCGAAAGTTTCCAGTGCCTCTCTTGTTGCGGGGTTCCACTACCGGTCACCCAGACTTGGTGTCTCGTCAGACTCACCCCCTCACTTCCAGTCACACACAACGTTCCAACAAGCGTTTTTTGTTTGTTTGTTGGGATATGTGTGTGTACACAGACATCTGCTGCTGTGCCCAGTAGAGCAAGTCCTGTGTCCTGGGAATTTCCTCCATCTACCTCCACACCACTACTCCCAACGCATTTGAAAGGCTCACGGTTCCTGTTCTGCTGACTTCCCTGCAGCAGCCCCACTGGTCTCCCTGCTCCCAAGCTCAACACCTCTGTCTCTCTGTCCTACCTGCGTGACTTTCCCTCAGAGGAACCCTGACTTTTCGTTTCCTGCCCATGATCCTAGGGGTTACCTTTGTCGCCTCTGCACCCCATGCTCACTTGCGAGGCTGGCTGGAGGTGCCATGTTAGTGTGTCTGTGTAGGAAGCGCAGTTGACTCCAGGCCCATCCGAGAGTAAAGATGAAAGAGAAAAAACTACTTTCAGAAATATTTTCACTACCCCACCGCTCATGTAAGAGCACTAGGCTATATGGGTAATTTTTAGTCTTGACCTGCATGGCTAGAATCCTCCTCAGATTTCTTCCCTAAGAAACCCTGTCTCTGATGCTGAGTCCAGCCTCCTCTTGGTTCATTTCCCTAATATTTGGGGTGCGGTATGAGGACAGCTGTTTGTAGTGGGGATCTCCTCAACTCTGAGGCATCCTTGGCTTCTGCCCTTGTCCACCTCATCCCAACAGTCTTTGTTCTTATTTCAGTCTTGCCCTTCTGATGCATGAGATCAGCTATCCTCTTCCTGGGGCTGTGTGGTTCTGGGTGACCTAGCTTTCTCTCTGACCACTCACTGGAATTCCTGGGGAGTCATGTGGATGCAACAAGGTCCATCACTTTGAGTAGATGTATGATTGCTCCAGCTTTCATGTAACCAGGGCAGATGTGTGCTGGTGCTGTAGTACCGTAGTACCGTAGTACCGTAGTACTGTAGTACTGTAGTACCGTAGCCAGAACTTTCCAGAAGCAGAAGCAAAGGCTACCAGTGTCAGTAGAGCAGGCTGAGACTGCAGAAGACCCATGACCTTGGTGTCATCAGAATCAGCTGCAGATGGGGTGGGGTCTTTAAAACGTCCATACTTGACTGCCTTTGGGATTTCAGTAATGTTCCATCTGGACTTCTACTTAGCAGTAACACAACAGTCAACATTGTTCTACCTGTTACCTATCATAAGTAAAAGAAATCTCTTAGCTTCAGAGGGATCATTCACCCAAACACCCATCTATATAGACTCTTTCATGAGAAATCTAGAATTTAAAGTTGTGGAATAAAATTCAGAAGTTTTTGAACTATACTTGCTTTGTAGTCTACAGTAAACAAAATGTAGATTGAATAAATTACATATATTATACTCAACAAAAATTCATAGAGTGTGTACAAAGGATGATGTTAAAAGCATAGCAGAGCAACTAGACATCACTAACAGTACAGACTAGTTCTAGACATGATGTTGGTTGAAAAGAGTTGGGTCTATATGGCATTGGGTGGCCAGTGCTGCATCCCAACAACACAGCCCCTGATGGCCCCATTACTCAAGCCCTTTGCGGAATGGCCACTCTTGTCAGTGAGTTGACTGAAAAATCAAGTAGAGATGATCCTTCCATTAATCACATGGAATAATGGTTTGAGAAACAGAAAGGTATCAGGACTTTAGTTCTAACCTCCCTAGTTATAGCTCTGGAGGGTCATGGCCATACACAAGTGCGTATTATCCTGTGCATCCTCAGTCTCCTCCAGAGATTAACAGAAGCAACTCTAGCCAAAGAGAACCTGACATTGTACCAAACAATCTACTCCTGCTGGAAGCCTCTGTCATGAGACCAAGGCAATGCTAACAGACTATATCTCTCACATTTTCTCCTTAATGAATCTGTAGGACAAGTTTGTGAGGTCAAGCTCTAGCCCACCAAAGTTGACTTGAATTAAGGAATGAAACTAGCAGACTGCACACTAGATATGTGTAATTGCCTCCTTATGAAACCATAGAGTCAGATGAGAGAAACAAGCTGGATATTTGAACTTCTAATGATATTTCCGCCATGCAGGCTCTTTGGATTCTCACAACCCTCATCCCCCAATTTCAAAAGCAATTCACTTCTCTTCCTCAGTGTCAGGAACAGTCTTCCTTCCAAAAAACAATGTCGCCAAAGGTACGGAGGAAACCAGTCAAGTGGAACTGCAGCTACATCCTTAAATTTGGCTGCTTGGCAAAAGTTGTTTTCAGAAAAATCTTCACCTCCTGCCCCATATAAAAGCCCCAACGCCTATAAGAGACTTCCTCTTGACTTGCATGGTCATCAGATAAGATGGCTCAGTCCTGGAATGAAGGGCTGCTGCGGTCAAGGCGGAGAGAGGTGCACATCTGCAAGTCAGTCCTGGTTTCACCTGTTTGCAGTGGCCAGGAAGGTGCTGAGACCCCCAAGGAGACCAAGCACCTCGGAGGAGCCAGCCTGGTGCTTCCTTCAGGACAGCACTACTTGTTGGAGAAACTCTGAAGTGGGCAGGGCAGACTGGATATTTGAACTTCTCGGACATCTCCGCCCATGCAGGGTCTTTTGATTCTCACAACCCCCAATCCCCAATCTCACAAGCAGTTCTCTTGTGGGGCCATGTGCCTGCCACCGTGGGCATACATGTGGCTCTCTCGGGGTGCCTGAGATGGAGCTGCCCTCAGGCGCTGAGAACCCACCTAACTGATAACAACCATCCTCACAGCCACGGTTAAAAGCACACATGTCAGAGTGTGGCTTCTCTAATTGGGACATGGTCATAATCTCCAAGTCCATGAACAGCCTGCCTCCTGCTCACTTCTAACAGCCAGTGAGGAGGGAGCTGTGTTCTAGGAGCACTCAGGCGCACCTTCTGCTCGGTGAGGGGAGCAGCGCCTCTGTGTCTAGGGGTGACTTGGAATCACCCGTCCCACTGGGTGCATGTGATATCCCGTGAGTTTCTAGGGTGTGTGGGCACATGACAAGCACTCGCTTTCCTTTCAGGGCAGAGAGGAGCGTCTCAGAGCTCACCAGGAGAACCACTGCTTTTCTAAGGGTTTCCTCCCTTCCTCTCTCCAATCACACGCCCTTTTAGGCTTTTATTTCCTTTGGTTCTTATGTGTGGTTTTGGCCCTTTTTGGGGGGGTTTCCTACTCTTTCTGGCTTCTAACATTTCTAGAACTAACAACACCATTAATGCTGATTTTATTTGAAAGTGATTCATCCTCACTGTACCACCTAGACACACGTGTCAACTTGATGGTTGAGAATTGAGCCTTTAAGCACATCTGTGAAGAATTATGTACTTAAGGCAAGCTCTGGGGGAAATTATCTTACTGGCCATGTCTGGAGGCCCAGTACACAGCAGCTGGGACCACTGGCTGTATAACAATGGCATTTAGAGGAGCAGGAATCTGGCTGGAGGTGGAGGTCAGGGGTTCTATTCTGAACAACCTCTGTTGGAGATGCCCATGAAATGGTCCAATGAGAAGCTGTCTCACAGTTGGGAGCTCTGAGGAGGGAGCAGCCTGAAGCTGGCCTGTGGAAAGCACCACAGTGCTCACACACTGGCTGGAAACAGGTAAGGAGCCAGAATCAGGGTCAAGAAAGCACTGGGATTTATGCTTGTGTGAGAAAAAGTATTCAACTGAAAATGGGGAGTCGAGGTGGAGATGGGCCAGGGGACATTACAGGAGCAAGGACATGGCAAAATTAAGTGTTTGCTACAGGAGATTGGGGGTTCCAGTGATTCTCCATTTTGCTAAAATGGTAATGTTTCTTTATCTACAGGGATTCAAGTTACAATGGCCGCCCAGTGCCAAGGTGTGACTTCTGACCCTGGTAAGTCAAGGACCAGCCATGGTGAGAAGTACTTCAATAAAGGCAGTCAGACTCCAGGGGAAGGTAGAGGAAGTTGCTATCCTCCTGCTTGGTCCCCACCTGAGCAAGAGAAAACTAATTCTGGGTGAAGAGTTAGATAGTAGTTGAGGATCATGCTGCCTTGTTTCTTTCTGTATTCCGAATTCACTCACTTTTGTTTTTGCTTCTGTGCTTTCTTGTTACAGTTCCCATAATGCGGAATGGGAGACTTAAATGGCCTCTCATTGGTTCAGACTTCAGTATTGTACCTCTTTTTCCTTTTTCTCTTTCTCCATTCTTTCTTACATTCATTTATTCTTTATTTTTCATTCACTTTCCTTTGATGCAAGGTCTCACACTGTATTCCAGATGCAATCCTCCTGCTCCTGCCTCCTGAATGCTGGACTACAGTTATGGGCCATTAGACTATAGCCATGGGCTATTAGACTACAGGCATGGGCCATTAGATTATAGCCATGGGCCATTAGACTATAGCCATGGGCCATTAGACTACAAGCATGGGCCATTAGACTATAGCCATGGGCCATTAGACTACAAGCATGGGCCATTAGACTATAGGCATGGGTCATTAGACTACAGGCATGGGCCATTAGACTACAGGTATGGGCAATTAGAGTACAGGCATGGGCTATTAGACTACAGGCATGGGCCATTAGAGTACAGGCATGGGCCATTAGACTACAGGAATGGGCCATTAGACTACAGACATGGGCTATTAGACTACAGGCATGAGCCACTAGCCCAGCTTCAGTAGAGCTGCCTGTTTTCTGCTTGTTACATATGGTCACAGCAGCACAGCTGGTTGTGGCCTCTGTGGTTCCCTTTCTGTCCTCTCTTCTGCCTAGAGGAATATTAGAAAGATGGAATGTGGGGCTTATTGATGTCTTGTGGGGTTTCTTAATTTTCTTGTTTTGGTGGCCTCATTCTAGCCAACAAGTTAATCAAGGATAGTAATTGACTGTACCACTTAACCCCCTCCCTTTGACTCCTTCACTATAGAAATTGATGAGGTCACTTAGCCTTTGATGTTTTAGCAAACTTTTCTATGATTCAGTGACTTCAAACATGAGCCTTTGTTTGCTGTAGAGTCTGTGGGTCACAGTGAAGCATTTCTGGCATCTGTGCCTCTCTGTCAGTCTTGGGGACTCATTAATGCATCTGTGTTAAGCTAGTGGTGTAGATTCAGATATGATCTTAATGCAATTCTAAAACTTTTTCTACCCATAAATCTTTTTTGCCCAAGTAATTTTTACTTGACTTTGAGTATATAGATTGTAGCAGTTCACCTGCATTGTTGCTGATCAATTACTATGAAACAGATTAGGGGAACGAGGGATTTATTTTCTCATATGATTCCTGGTTATAGTTCTCAGTTCAGCTTGGTAAGAGAGCATGCACTATCACCAAAAGGCTGAGGTAACTGGCTGCAGCATCTTCATATAAAAGATGAGAGAGGGATGATCCTTCCTTGCCAGACCAGCGTATGTGACCAAGTATACACAAGGATGCCCCCTTTCTCAAATAGCCCCCTCCATTTCACTCACCTGTCCAGGGACTAGTCCCACCCACCATTTGCTAGGCCTTCCCCATCCATTAGACAATCTCCTTCAGGTTCGTTGTGGACTCAACTACTAATTTCTCAAAACTGTGCCCAGAGCTCAAACCCTCAATCATCAAGTTGACAACTGTACCTAACAATGACACTCCACTCCTTGTCAACTTGACACAAGGACATATCACTTTTAAGCTATAACCTTCAATCTTTATCTCCACAGGGGCTAAATTTATCTTATAAACACATTTTTAATTTCTAAAAGTTTGAATTCTCATAGCCATAAGATCTTATCAAATAAGTTAAGTACTTCGGCATAGTTAAGACATTAAAATGGAAGTATTATGACACAATAAGAAAATATCAAGTTTAAGACTAAGGTCCAGCCTCCCAGAGGGAAGTTTGACATGCACACTAAAAGATGCTCCAGGAATGGGGGGAGCACTGGGAGTAAGGAAGGAAAGGAGGAAAGGAAGGGGGAATGGAGCAAGGGAATCCAGGGAGGGGTGGAGGGAGGGAGGGAAATGGGGTACCTGTCAAGTTTGTGCGAGTGGAAAAAAAAAGACTAAGGTGCAGCGTGTCAAATATACATCCCACAGTTCAATGTCCCTCTTCTGTTGTTCACCAAGGAGTTGTGATGGCTCAAAGAATCTGGGCAATGCCGGTCCCTCTTCACAGCTCAAGGTTGCACAAATGGTATTTCTCTGGACTGTGTTGAATCTCCACTTGCAGCCAGACCCAGAACACATCCCATGTAAATTGCTCCCCTTGAAATATGTTCCACATTGGCCCTAGCATCCCCAACATCTTCCCTTCTCAATGGCAAACCAGGCTTTAATTCAGAGCACATAATGCCTTTCTTGGGCCTCTCCGCAGGCTTCCTGCCACACACTGCCTGAGTTCTGCCATTCTCTGAAACCTTGGAGGAGGGATCCACAACTTCCTCCTTCTTACCCTTTGATGCCCTCAAAACAAGTATCACGTGGATGGCTTTACCGAATTCTACCATAACCTCCAGGTGGAGACTGGCTCCCTGGAATATCAGCTTATTCATCTTGTCTGTGCTGACTGTAGGAAGAATCTCTATGCTGGGCAGAATCTCAGCACAGTAATATTCATTTCTTCCACTATCCTAATGCACAGCACTAGGATTTTCTTCAATGATACCAATATCTTCAATAGCAACAGCTCTGTTCCTCATCCAAAGTGTAAAGACTGCCAACATAGGTCTCCTCTATGAAGCAAACCAGTCCATCATCTTCAAATTAAACTTTACCTTCATCACAAACAATCCATGACTCTCTCACCATCACTATTTTCTGTTGAACTCTGCAGAACGGTATTTGTAATCCTCAGACTCAAAATATTCAAATATTTCAAACTTTGTCCAACAAAACCAATCAAAATTCACAAGATCCACATAGTCAGATTGATCAGCAATACCTCACTTCTCTGATACCAAATTCTGTAGCAGTTCGTCTGCTTGGTTGTGGATAAATTACCACCAAACAGCTTAATGGAACAAGGGGTTTATTTTCTCTTATGACTCCTGGTTACAGTTCTTAGTCCAGTTTGGCAGGTGGGCATGTACTATCACCAAAGGATTGAGGGAACTAGCCACACCATCTTCACATAAGGGCAGAAAGAGGGATGATCCTTCCTTGCCAGATCAGCATATCTGACCAAATATACACAAGAATGCCCCCTTTCTCAAACGGCTCCCCACCATGGGCCGGGGGCTTCCCATCAATTAGGTAATCTCCCGCAGGCTTCCTTGGGACCCAATTCAACCACTGATTTCTCAAATCTGTGTCCAGAGCTCAGAACCCTCAATTGCGAAGTTGACAATAATACTCTGCTATGATTGTCCTATGTCCCTTTCCTATGGTCAAGAAACCAACAGTCCCAAGATACCCTGATGCTAAGTAAATAGTGATGTGAACTCCACCCATTTTTTTCCATAGATAATCTTAGCCTTTCTTTATCCACTGTTCTCAGGCATTCAACCTCTTTTACCTGGAGATTCCAGCTTTCAGCCATGAGGAGCTCCATCTCCATGAATATTGTAGATCCCATGTTGCAACTACCTGACTCTCAGTGGGAGGAAGAAAACGTCTTTTCTCAATATAAACTGGAAAGATATATTTGTTCCTCTAGGCATCCCAGATTCCAACTTAGGGTTACTTCCTGGCTTACTACTGAGATGGCAAGGGGCAGCATCTCACAGCTCTCTGCTGAAACTGTTTTATTTTCCTCCCCATGAGACAGAGAAAGGATAGAAAAGGTCAGAGCAATGAGATCAAAAAGAATTCTGAAAGAGAGAGTGAAGACAGGAGATCAATGGAGGCAATGGTTGCCTAAGTCCTGCACCACAGACAGACACAGAGGTTGAGGGTTGATATGGCATCAAGGAGACATCCCCAGCCAGCCAGGTTGAAGGGCCCGGGGTGGCCAAATGCTGCAGGGGAAACCATTGCAGGTGGAGTCTAACACTCAATTTTTGTTTCCTTGATGTTACAGAGCCTGAAAACCAAGATCAGGGACTTTCCCAACTGAGGCTCGTCTTGGTGGGTAAAACTGGAGCAGGAAAAAGTGCAACAGGAAACAGCATCCTTAGAGAAAAAGCCTTTTATTCTGGAGTCTCAGCCAAGTCCATTACCAAGGCCTGTGAGAAATGGAGCTGCACGTGGAATGGAAGAGAAGTGGTGGTCGTGGATACGCCTGGTGTGTTTGACACTGAGGAGCAGGATGAGGTCACACGCCAGGAGATCGCTCGCTGTGTGGTCCTGACCTCCCCAGGACCCCACGCTCTGCTCCTGGTGGTCCCGCTGGGCCGTTACACTGTGGAAGAGCATAAGGCCACAGAGAAGATCCTGAGCACGTTTGGAGACAAGGCTAGAAGGTTCATGATTGTCTTATTCACCAGGAAAGATGATTTGGATGGTGCTGATTTCCAAGAATACTTAAAGGAGGCTCCAGGTCTCATTCAAGAGCTGATCAGGAAGTTTGGTGATCGCTACTGTGTGTTCAACAACAGAGCAACAGGAGCTGAGCAGGAGATGCAGAGGACACAGCTGCTGACCCTGGTCCAGCGCATGGTGATGGAGAATGGGGGAAGATGCTACACCAACAAGATGTACCAAACTGCTGAGCAGGAGATTCAGAGAAAAACCCTGGAGATGCAAGAACATTACAGAGAGGAAATGGAGAAAGAGAAAGCACAGATAAGACGCGAGTATGAAGAGCAAATTAGAAACCTGAAGGATCAACTGGAGCAGCAAAAGAAAGAGGCAGATATGGAAAGAGAATTCTCCAGAACAGAGGCTATCTACAGAAAGAAGCAACAAGGTGCCAGAAAGGAAGTTGAGAATCAGAACATGATACTTACGTACATCTTAGAAGCTTGGAAGAAAGCTTCCTTGTTCATCCACCACTTTATGCGCGATGTAACTTTGTGAAAAATTGCTTTCCATGTCCTGCATGTTCTCTGGCAACCCTTCACTATAAGACTTCACTCTTCAAAATCCAAATACTCTATTTTCTACCTTTCAGGACTATGAAACACCGTGAAGTTCACATTGGCAACTGGTAAATGTCTGATTGATTTAGCAAAAGACTGGCAACTTCTCATTTTGCAAAACTCCAAAGCAGAAATTTTTAAATCTAGCTATATGCATTGTAACATAGAAAAATCATGCGGGAAACCCAGAAGATGGCTCTATGTGGCATCCAGGAGTTCTCTAAACTCTAAACGGCACTAAGAACCGAACACGGGACATAAGCAGAAATCCTGAGCTCCGTGCAGCGACTGCCACCACGCTTTCACAGAACGGGAGCCAGACTGCAACAACCAAGTCAAACAACTGTGCAGAGAGTCCATTTTAACCTTCTTCACTCATACCTTGCACTTCCACATAACTCCTCAGTAAAGAGTCAATACGTTAGAATTACCTTTTTGAGGGGCTGAAGATGTGGCTCAGGGGTTAAGCCTCTGCCTTGCAGGAGGAAGGTCCTTTGTTTGGATCCTAGACCCCACACGTATAGACACGAGGCGGAAGCCGGAAGATGGGGCGGCCTGTGTTTCAGATCCTTGTAGGGCGGAGCCTGTGAATCCCCAGGCAGAGTAAACAAGGAGGAGGTGGAGGCGTCCATGGTGGTTCCTGAATTCGTCCGTGGTTCTACACACACACACATACGTACATACACTCACACACACACACACATGCGCACACACGCATATGCGCACAATTGAATAAATAATAAAAAAATTGAAAAAAAAAAGAATTACCTCTTTGAATTTTCCTGTGTGATTGACCCAAAGAAACCTGAACAAATGGGTAACCACAGTCGCTCTGACACGTGTGACAGCATGTGTGCAGTTCTGGGAGGCAGATGAATAGAACCAGATAAGGAGACATTAACAACACCTAATTCTCTTGAACCAAAACAAACAAGTTTCATGGGAATTTCCTATGAATCAAAATGAGAAGTTTGAGCAGGTGTCAAGAATACAGTCCCAGGCAAAGAGGAGGATGAGATCTTGTGTTAGAGATGTGGAAGTCCTTAGAACTTCCAGATAGATGTGGGCAGAAGAGATCATTATCCCCTATCTCCCATCTAGAGGTAGGTTGTTGAGTTCATATCTGTTACTTGCCCTTTTTTTCTGAGTGCCAAGGCCCTTTGCTAGAACAGACTTTTAGAAAGCCTTGTATCTACCTAAACTTCTTTTCCCTTGATAGTTGGGAGAATCGTGTGTGAGCTTGGGCTCCCTGGGAAAGTATCTACGAGAGAGCAACTGCAGGGAAGCAAAGAGGAAGGAAACTGCAAAGGAAGCAGTTGGGCACTTGGATGTCTTCTGGGAGGAGGAATCTGGTTTTTAGGAATTCTGCATCCCAAGGGAATCTTCCTGAAGGATATTCTTCCAGAGGGGGTATGAGCAGCCAAGACTGGAGCTGGATATTAACTCGGATCTAGGTTCTGGCTGAAAGTACTTTAACCACCTCTGTAGTTGGCCATGCCTCGGAAGCTCCTGGAGTTCTTTGAGGTCCAAGAAGCTCCTGAAAGTATAACCAGCTGACGGGACAGAAGAAGACCCTGATTGCCTCTTCTTCTCCCTTCCTCATGCTGCCCAGTGAAGGAAATGATCTCCATCTCCCTTCCCTTGGGAAAACTGGGAAGTAGAAGTGGTGAGTGGGGACTACATGGGAAGTCAGGAACTGGGGACATTGCTTCAGGCCACATGGTTGTGCAGAGAGAGTCTCTACAATCAATACCAGACCAGCAGCCCACTCCCCACATCCTCTCTGAAAACCAAGACACCTGCCCTCCCTGGACATGCAGCCTCCTAAGAAATCTCTCTACCTATACTCAGCATTTTGCAACTTTTTGTCTGGGTGACAGGGAAAGGCTTGTCTGGAAGTACTGAATTTAAGTTTCCTCTCTGTTTAAGAAGAGCAGCTGCTAACTCACCACATACAAAGGGGGAAACCCTCTATATGTAAAGCATCATTAATCACCTCTTTTCTTTTTTTCTGTGGAGGGTGTATGCATGTGTGTATGTGTATGTGTGTGGGTGGGTGGGTGGAGGTGTGGGGTTATGGATGTGTGTGTGTGTGGGGGGGTGCGTGTGTGTGTGTGTGTGTGTGTGTGTGTGTGTGTACACTCACACACATGCATGCACCTATGAAAGTCCAAGAATGACTTTGGAAATCATCCTGCATTGCTCTGCCTCCCTTCTGGGGTTCCCCAGGCTCTGTCCTCCAGGGCCAGACGTGCAGGCAACTGCCATTTTCACCTGGCATTTTTATGTGGGATTTGGAATCTGAATTCAGATCCTTCTGCTTGGGAGGCAACGGCTTAACCCCTGAGCCATCTCTGCAGTTCCATGAATCCCCTATTTTCCAGAAGGGCAGAAATCACTCTTTGGAAAGCGGCTGAAAGAGCCAGAGGAAGCTGACAGCGCTTCCTTAGATGGTTTTCACTTTCTCGGAGCAGATAGTTCTCTTGTCCTGGGCTTGCAGTGATCAGATGCAACCTGAGCCTTTGCTGCTTCTCTTCACTCTTTCTGCCCCAGAGAAGGTCTCCATGACAGGCACAGCACTGAGCATGGCTGCAACTAGTCAGCCATCTCACCCATGTCTCTGATCAGAATCTTCTATCTGGAACAAGCGTCTTCATTGAAAATAAGATCTCTGCCAGGGAGGGGCATAAATAGCCACAATGCCAGCTGTCCTGCCTTTTTCCCTGTGCACTCTGACATTCTACCTTCTCCCCTGATGCTTCTCGTCTGCAGGATCTCAGATGTCTACTGGGAAATCCTAGCTGAGATAACTGAGTTAATCTCTCAGGTCAGACAGTGTCCTTAGGATATGTTAGGCTGACTTCTCCACATCTCTACTACAACTGGTCAAAATCCCCTGGGGCTTGAGGGCTGTGGCTCTCCTTCCACCCTAAAACATCCCTTTGGATTTACTTGGTGGGTCCTTGCAGGAATTTCCCTACAGTGGCTCAGCAACTGAAAGGATTGATTTGACATGACAAAGGCAGATTGTGGCTAGAAACTGGGGCTCACAAAACCACACAGGAACCAAAAGTGACCCTTACTTCCCCTTAAGCATCCTTTGAAACTAATGTTAGTCCTCTGAATTAGAGGAAGAAAGAGGAAGATAAGGGCAATATGAAAGACGGTGTGCTTCTTTATTAAAAGGGAAGCAAATATGGAAATTCCCATAATGTTTCAGCTTGTGTTTCTTGCTCATGTGGCTGCCGCTAGCCAGAGGAAATGCTGTGGGATTTAATATCAGTGTGGTTTCTTTGCTTTCTAAGCAGAATTGTATTCTGTAAATAAGGATGGAGATATAATCAGAGAACCCCACATGGTTCGCCAATCTGGAACCACCTGGCACCCAAACAAATTACAGCTTTGTTCATTCTACATACAAATCAAACATAGATCAAAATATAATAAGCTTTTACAGTGCTAGCCTGGTTCAAACACCATAGGCGCTTCTAGCAGGCTAATCATCCTGCAGAGAAATGGTGAGTAAGACTTTCAGAAGGAAATATCAGAAAGCAACTGAAGCTAGACAGAAACTGAAGATGTTTCGATCCTTGCGTGAAGGTACTATAAATACCCACATTCACTATTCAAGGGTTCGCCCCAGACTAAGGCCAAGGCATGAGCACAACACAAGTCTCTACGGGTCCTATTTCCTGGATCAGCATATGGAAAGAAGAGATTCAGGGCATATTTTTTGGTTATATTCTTCTGCTTTTCCCCTACGGATTCTTCCCCCTTGAGAGAAGAGAAGCCATTCCTATATTTATCGCTACTGTTTGAGATGTCACTGCTTAGTGAGAGAAGCTGTGTGCTGTTAATGATGTGACAACTGGAGGAGCGTTTACATAGAGGCAATCCATTCTTAACTAGATGTCCAGGCGAGAAACCAGCCATTTCTTGACAGATGCCTATTAATAGCTTTAAATGTCAGAAGCAGATTATTGCTGTAAGACTTCATTGCTTTTCATGAAATTCATAAATACTGGAGTTCAAATGGACTCCTGTGGTTTTCGAGGATGATCATGATATGCCCAGAGGAAAAGGCTGCACACCAGGGTTTTCTGTCTGCTTGGAAGGGAGTCAGCAACATTCCTCTCTGAGTTTTCATGTGCGTATTCTATCTCCTAGCTGCTTCTCAAGGAAAGAAGCTTGCTTTGCCTCATCTATAGCATCAATCTGAATAAAAGTAATTACTGATTCCATCAAAACTTCTGCATAAAAAGAATTCTTTGGATGCTAAACATATTTTTTCCTTGTTAGATATGTTAGGCTTTTTGGTCAAATATTTGTGCATAGAAAGAGTAATAAACCAGGAGTTAATTTCATGGTTTGCAGTTCTAGCTAAAATGCTTACAATGAGAAGAGGCACAAGGTAAAGTCACATTCTACAGTGTGGGACAGAAGGTGTGTTCTCCACAATGATAATTTTTGAAGGAATCATGTGGTTTTCCAGGTGGTGTCTTTCTTATCATGGAATATGTGACTTATGCTCTTCTGTGTGAGGGAAATAATGTGGCGACACATGTCATATTCAAGACAAAAAAAGGTCAGGGCACAAGGAAGCCACTTTCATTATTATTATTGGGGGGGGAGGGGAGACATGTCACACTGAATGTGTAGAGATCAGAGGACAACCTTGTAGAATCAGTTCTCTTTTTCAACCTTTAAGCGGGTTCTGAAGATTGAACTCAAGTTGTCAGGCTTGCACAGAAAGCACCTTCAGCCAATCAGCCTTCTCCCTGGCCTAGAACAGCCATTCTGGAAGAGCAAGGACATTTGTCACACATAACCATCAGGACATGTTATTACAGCATGTGAGGATGCTTTGGGAATTTCTGGAAACTACTAGGTGACAAGAACCTAAAATAAAAGAAGAAAAGGAACAAGGAAATGAGCATTGTTATTTCTATTCTAAAAGCAACTTTTGAACCAATGAAAATCCACACATCTCAACTGCAAATTTTAAAATAATGAAGAGTCAAGGAGATTGTATACAGCCCTTGGTGAATAAAAGTGTAAGAATGTGGCTTAAATCTTTCTGAGAAAAAGAGGAAGGCTATCAAGAAAAGAGCCCAAGGCCAGCTCCAAAACCATTTTAAACTTTTTCCAAAAAGAAAATTCATCTCTAGATTATCAGAACAACATAGTAACTTCTAAGACAAAATTAGCTCTGATTCTGTTCAATGTGATAGGACTAAAAGTTTCTTATTATAATAGCAATAAGAAAATTGTTTGAGTGGGTTGAGACCAAAAGAAAAAATGAGGGTGTCAATGTGTCAGACAACAGTGATTGTAGCAGTCAGTTCTTTCTTGAGAAAACAGAAAGCCCTGCACCAAACTGATTAAATTAAGGCTAACCAGAGAGTTTCTACAGAAACACTTGGACACCCTGCACATCGTTGTCTTCTGTACAGAATTACTAATTTTGATCCAACACACTTAGCTGAGATAAGAAATTTGAATTGTTTCTTTAAAAATTTTTTATTGCTAGTAGCAGTATTATTAGTAGTAATAGTAGTAGTTCCTATTCATGATGTGATAGAATACTCTGACAAAGACAACATAAGGAGGAAAAATTTATTCTGGATCGTAATTCAAGGTTGCAGTCCATCATTGCAGGGGATGTCATGGAAGCAGGAGCTTGAGGCAGCTGGGCACGTCACAGCCTCAGAAAGAAGCAAGAAAGCAATGAGAAAATGCAAGTGATGCTGCTCAGTCACCTTTTTTCATACAGTCCAGGATCTTCTGCCCAAAGAGGCACAATGGAGGGGAACCTTCCCACATCAGTTAGCACAATCAAAATAGCCTTTCACTGGTCTAGAACTCCCTGGTAGCAGAGTAGGGCTTTGAGTACCTAATCTTCCTGATCCTACCTCCTGAGGGCTGGTGTGACATGTCTGCCATCAACCCATTTTATGTAATTCTGGAATCAAACCCAGGACTTTGCATATCAAGCCACATTCCCAGTCCTCTTATTAAGAATTGTGTCCAGGACTGGAGAGGTGGCTCAGGGATTAAGCCTGTCTTGCAGGCGGAAGGTCCTGAGTTCGGATCCTAGACCCCATACACAGATGCAGGACTAGAAGTGGAGGGCGGCCTGCATTTCTGGTCCTGGTAGGACGGAGCCTGTGAATTCCGGGGCAGAATAAACAAGGAGGAGGTGGAGGCATCCATGGTGGTTCCCGAATTCGCCTGTGGTTGTTCTACACGCACACACATACATACACACACTCGGATACACGCATGTACGCACAGTTGAATAAATAATAAAAAAATTTAAAAAAACCCCCAAAAACCCCATAATACCAAAATAGCCTTTCACAGAAGTCCTTCTCCCAGGTGATTCTAGATTATGTCAAGTTGTCAAGCTATCATACTGTGTGTGTGTGTGTGTGTGTGTGTGTGTGTGTGTGTGTGGTGTGTATGTAAGATGTGTGTGAGAGGATGTGTGTCTCACTGTAGTGCATGTGGGAGTGAGAGGACACCTTTAAGGAGTCAGTTCCCTCCTCTCACCATAGGTTGTAAGGACTAAAGTCAGGCTCTCAGACTTGCACAGCAAGGACTTTCCCCGGCCAGGCCATTCTGTGGACTCCAAGATCTGATATTCTCCCACATTTTATTGTTTTACTAATTGTACAAGTTCAATAGGTACCCCCTCCCCAACCCCTCCCTTCCATCTCCTTTCCTCTCCCCCTTCCTCCTTCTCATCCCCTGGAGCATTTGATAATGTGAAAACCAAATCTCTCTCTGTGAGGGAGTGAGGATTCAGAATTCTTGGGCTTCCCGTTGGCATGGGAACTCCATTATGACTGTTTAATCCCTTGCCTCTAAGGATCCTACCGCCTGAAGCCTTCTCCTCTATGATCAATGCTAGACTAAGATCTGATACTTATTTTGAAGACAATTCTTTCTTTGTCACAGGACAGATGATAAGGAACAATTTGAGTACTTCTGTGAAAATGAAATTGAACAAATTGGCATTTGTTAAGGACAAATTCCACAGTCATCTAAGATTCCTCAGGTAAAGAACTGAGCTTGGAGCAAACAGACAGAAACACGATCACTGCTGTCCCTAAGCAACATGTAAGTGGACATGCAGGTAAGGATTATTGGCTGAGAATCTGGAGAAGTGAGGGAGAAGGCTTGGAGCCATCTCCTGCAGTCTTTTGCATGATGTTCTCTATGTCTCTAAGCAAGAATGCATAGATACAAAGCGCTAATAATTTCTACCCTGTAGTTTCAGACATTGAGCATTGGTCAGTCTTCTGCTTTGGAGTTTTGCAACTTGAGCATTGGCCACTCTGTTACCAAATTGATTGAACATGCACCAACTGCTACAGGGAAACTTTACTGTACTCTATAGTTCTAAAATAAAGGAGAGCATTTGGACTTTGGGGAGTGAACCCTACAGAGTCATCAGAGAAAAGGCAGAGGCTACAGACATCTTCTCTTCTAAGTCTTTTTTACTTAAACAGGCTGAGGACTGAGGAAGCAACATCCAATGCTTTTAAGATTAATTCAACTATCCAATATTGATTCTCAACTTCCTTTCTGGCACCTTGCTGCTTCTTTCTGTAGAAAGCCTCTGTTCTGGAGAATTCTCTCTCCATATCTGCCTCTTTCTTTTGCTGCTCCAGTTGATCCTTCAGGTTTCTAATTTTCAATTCGTACTCGCGTCTTATCTGTGCTTTCTCTCTCTCCATTTCCTCTCTGTAACGTTCTTGCATCTCTAGGGTTTTTCTCTGAATCTCCCGCTCAGCAGTTTGGTACATCTCGTTGGTGTAGCATCTTCCCCCATTCTCCATCACCATGCGCTGGACAAGGGTCAGCAGCTGTGTCCTCTGCATCTCCTGCTCAGCTCCTGTTGCTCTGTTGTTGAACACACAGTAGCGGTTACCAAACTTGCTGATCAGCTCTTGAATGAGACCTGGAGCCTCCTTTAAGTACTCTTGGAAATCAGCACCATCCAAATCATCTTTCCTGGTGAATAAAACAATTGTGAACCTTCTAGCCTTGTCTCCAAACGTGCTCAGGATCTTCTCTGTGGCCTTATGCTCTTCCATAGTGTAACGGCCCAGCGGGACCACCAGGAGCAGAGCGTGGGGTCCTGGGGAGGTCAGGACCACACAGCGAGCGATCTCCTGGCGTGTGACCTCATCCTGCTCCTCAGTGTCAAACACACCAGGCGTATCCACGACCACCACTTCTCTTCCATTCCACGTGCAGCTCCATTTCTCACAGGCCTTGGTAATGGACTTGGCTGAGATTCCAGAATAAAAGGCTTTTTCTCCAAGGATGCTGTTTCCTGTTGCACTTTTTCCTGCTCCAGTTTTGCCCACTAAGACGAGCCTCAGTTGGGAAAGTCCCTGATCTTGGTTTTCAGGCTCTGTAACATCAAGGACACAAAAATTGAGTGTTAGACTCCACCTGCAATAGTCTCCCATGCAGTCTTCGGCCACCCCCTGCCCTTCACCATGGCCAGGTGGGGATGTCTCCTTGCTGTCAATTCTGCCCTCTCAGGGTCCACAGATATCTTCTGGGTCTAACAGTCCAACTTGCAAGATTTAGGCAAGTGACGCCTCTCTTGCTCTCCTACCTGTCACTTCTTCTGGGGAGTCTTTAAATTTCTTACTCTGACCCTCGTTGCTTTCTACCTCACAGAGGAAGAATGAGAAAGGGTTTCAGAAGAGAGCTGTGAACTGCTGCTGATTGCTGCCCACTGAAGCCATCCAGGAAGTACCACAAACAAAGTCTGAATTTGGGACATCTGTAGAGAGCAACATACTTTTGCAATAGATATTGAAGAGGAATTTTTGTCCTACTAAGAGCCAAGTAGGGTAAATATATATGCCATCAACATCTTTAAGAAAGATTTTCTCATGTTTCAGAATCAGAACCACTTGGGATAAAAGAATAGCTCTCAAAGAGGTGAGGAAAGTGGAAAGTATATGGCTAAGTGACGATAGATAGATGATAGATAGATAGACAGATAGATAGATAGATAATGGACAGACAGACAGATAGAGATAAGAAGAGGAGAAGCTGAAGAAATGGCTCAGGGGTTAAGATCCTGCCTCACAAGCAGCAGGTCCTGAGTTCAGATCCCAGGACCCACGTGAAAATGCTAAGTGGAAAGAGCAGCAGCCTGCACTTCTAGCCCTGGTGGTTGGAGCCTGGGAAATCCCAGAGCCAAGCAAAAAGCAGGTAGAAGCAATCCAGGATGATTCCCAAAGTCACCCTTCCTCCTCTACAGGAACACACAGTGCCCTCTGACACACACACACACACACACACACACACACACACACACACACACACACACACAAAAGAACAGGCAGAAAGAGGGAGAGAGAGACTGTGCTGAGATTTAGACCAATGAGAGGCAATGTAGTTTCATAGTTAAGGCAACATTGTAAGGAGCAAGTGCCAGTGGTCAAGAGAAGTGGAAATCATGGGAAATAGAAAGAAGTAAGTCCAGGGGCTGGGTACTGGCTTCCAGACAGGATGGATGACACCTTTCGTTGCCTTCCTCTGCAGTCTGCCAACCTCTACTGCAATGCTTCACACCACGGCCGGCCATTGACTTACCAGGGTCAAAGTCCACATCTTGGTATGGGGCTGACATTGTAGCTTGAATGCCTGTAGATAAAGAAACACTGTAGCAAAATGGAGAATCACCGGAATCTTCAACCTGCTGTAACCAACACTTAACTTTTACAGTGAGTTTGCTCCTATGCCACTTCAGGCCATTTCCAGACACTCACGACAACTCCCCATGTCCAGGTGGATCCTTCTTGTCACAGGAGCATAGACCCAGTGCCTCCTTGGTCCAGGTTCTGGCCCCTCCCATCTCCAGCCAGCGGGTGAGCACTGTGGTGCCCATCACAGCCCATCTGCGGGCTGCTCCCTCCTCAGAGTCCCAGCTAGAGACACACTCAGCTTCTCCTCTGACCATTTCATGGGCATCTCCAGCAGAAGTCGTTCAGCGTGGAGTCCCTGACCCCCACCCCTAGCTACATTCCTACTCTGTGAATGCCTTGCCATATAACCATGGGCTCTTATTGATACCGTTGTGTTTAAATCTGTCATTTTTATTGGTTTGCTATTTTTCCAATCTTTTTTTCTCCTTTTTTTCATTTTTTGGATCAAATATAATATGGTTTAACTTTTTCACTACTGACTTATTAACTACACTATTTGTTCTCTTTTAGAAGTTGTTTTCGAGTTTGTGTATGTATATGTTTTAGCTGTCACAGTACCTCCAAGTGCTATTAAGCCACCCTACATATGCAAGAGGGGATCTGTCTGGAGGTCAACACCAATGAGGACAAGCGGGAAAAGCTTGGTGTCTGAAGCCCTGAAACAGAGAGCAAGTGTGATGTGTAGGGAATTACTACATCTGGCTAGAAACCTCCCTGGGAAGGCCTGTTTCATCAATGACTTTGATTTACAAAGTTCATCTCTGAAATGTTGAGGTCTGTGTGGGGAAACGTGGTAACTTGGCATGGAATCATGAAGGAACCAGGACATGCTGAGACAGGCCCTGACAAGCCTTAGTGCTTCATCATAGAACCTCCAAACCTTCCTCCCATCTTTCCAAGTATCGTAGTATACATTGAAGGATCCCATGAATTTATAGTCTTTAGTACTTGGGATGATGGGAGCAGAAACTTCCAAATGTGGCCAAGAAAGCTAGCATTTTAACAGTCTTCGCTGTTCAGTAACACTGCCTAGCCCTCACTACAATGATATAGATCCTTCACCGAACAAATGAAGCTATGTAAATCTACATTCATGATGACGGGTTTTAATACACAGCTCTCAGGCAAGGCTAGGACAGGACATAAATGCTGGAAAAATACTTATAATACTTAACCACAAAATTAACTAATGACTTAATGAACATATAGCTGTTCCCTTTGCTTGTATGTAGTTTCCAAGATGCAAGGAGTACTTAAAGCTCATTTATAAAGTTAAATTCAGTAAGAGATTCACAATAATGATAATACAATATAACAACAATAACATTAGAGCATTATGAAACTTATGTGAATGTGTCATCTCTCCATTAAATCTTATCACGGTTTTCTTATACTTAGTTCTTCTCTTCCTCCTGTTCCCCCTCCCCCTCTTCCATTTCACTTTCAAATTTCCCAAAGTTGACCACAGGTAACTGAAACCAAAGTAAAGCTGAGGAGGGAATTATAACCACACAGAACATTTAATAAAAGAAAATTAGAGTCAGTGGTTTCAAGAACACAGAAAACATATGTGAATATTGGTGTGATGTTTGTCCTAAAGGAAAGATTAAAAGTATCATAGGTGTGAGATGTCACAAGTTGTATACTCTGATCACAATGTAATCAAAAAGAAACAAAATACTATGTATTTGGCAATAGGAGAACATACATATAACATCTTATGAAGTAAACAGATATGACAGTAGAAGTGGTAACTATTTAAAACTGAAACTAAAGTATTATTAAAATACTGTGCATCAAAGATCATAAGACTCAGTAAAAAAAAAAAAAGAATTAGAAACTGAATTTTAATTTAAGTGTTTACTCGAAAGAGGATGAAAATTCATCTTCCAAAGATCTATCATTACAGCAGTGGGAAGTATTAGTAACATTAAAAGCAAGTCATAAGGAAGGAAAAAGATGTTTGCAAGTCAATGAACAGAGCTGGGGACATGGCTGACAAGCAGCTTGCCTCGAGGATTTTCTTGCCTCTGGTTCTGATCTTACTTTCTCTGCTTCCTGACTCTGTTGTGATATAAAGTGCCCTGGCTGCATGTTTCCTGCCTTCTCTGATGTGATGGACAGTACCAGTCAAAAACACAAGCTAGAACAAATCCTTGCTCTTTTAAGTTTCTCCTGTCAGGTTCTTTATCCTAGAGATGAGGGGGAAAAACACAGCGGATGGCACAATAGTGGAAGCATAAGCAAGCATGAGATAGATGTCACATGGCAACACTGGAAGCCAGGGGGACGAGAAGGATCAGTTCTATCTTTATAACAACCAATCTTGTGGGAACTCATCTACCCCTCTTAGGGTGGACCCCTCTTGCCAGGACTGCGTGGATCTGCTCTATCTTCCATTTGACCTCACCTTGTCTAAGTTTGTAAACCTGCACACTACCACATTGGGAACCGTGATTCCAGCACATGGGACTTGAAGGCAAAAAGTATATCATAACCCAGGTTTTTCTCACACTCCTTGGGAAAATAGCAACTTCCCATTGTCAGAAACCACAAGGAAAAGGAAGATATAGATTTGTGGTGCAGTATTTGCAAGGACAAGACCCTGGGGCTAACCCTCAGCACTTTAACCAACAAATAATAAATAAATAAATGAAGTAAGAGAACCTCTGACCATCAGGCTCTCTTTCTTAGGGGAAGAAGGTTATTATGTGGATCTGAAGAGGAAAATGTGTGGAACCCAGAGTACCTATAGGATTCTTAAAGTTAGGCTAGTGAATGATACAGCTGAAATATGGCTTGAGTGTGCACGCCAATGGCTCAAGGCTAGATGCTTGGTGCCCACATGTTGTTGTTAAACAGTGGAAGCTTTGGGGGACGTGCACTCCATGGTGTATAGGTTACAGGAGAATCAACCTTGAAAGGAATTAATGTAGAATCCATGGAGACGGATAAGTTCCCAAGAGAATGGGATTTTAAAATATTTTTATTATTTTATTATTTTATAATCTCATACATGTATCGAGTACATTTTGATTTTGATCTTAGCTACCCTTTCTCCCTCCTGCTCTCCCCTGGACAATCCCATACACGTCTACCTCCTGCCTTCACGTCCTCATTTTTTAAATTACTGCAATATAAAATAAACATGAACAATAAAAGAAAATGCGGTGCTGGAGAGGTGGCTCAGGGGTTAAGCCTCTGCCTTGCAGGCGGAAGGTCCTGAGTTCGGATCCCAGATCCCACGTATAGACGCCAGGCGGAAGCGGGGGCGGCCTGTGCTTCTGGTCCTGGTAGGGCAGAGCCTGTGAATCCCGGGGCAGAAGGAGGTGGAGGCATCAATGGTGGTTCGCGAATTCGTCCGTGGTTCTACATATACACAGACACACACACAGACACACACACAGACACACACACACACACACACACACACATACACACACGTGCACACACACACACGCACATGCACACAGTTGAATAAATAATAATAATAATAATAAAAAAGAAAATGCATTTAGGATGTAGAGAGCTGTTATGATCGGGCTCCCAGTTCCACGTGCTTAAGAGCCAATGATAAGAACAGCAGTTCTGTCCATCTCGTGTGAGACCAGCGAGGTCATGGTGTGAGCTCACGGAGTCCCAGCTCACAGGAGGCCCAGAGAATGGGCTTTGTAAGTCAGTCTGGAAGCAACTGGGATGAAGTAAGAGAACCTCTTCCACACATGTCGCTCCTGTCCTGATTCCATCAGCCCTGAGGCCTCCAGCAGCGCTGAGAAGACGCTGGCAGAGGGTGTTGAATCCTCAAACCTATGAGCTAAACAAATACTTCCCTCTGTACGTTACCTAGATTCTGGAACTTTTTCTGATGAGTACTTAAAATACAGTCAGACTATACTATGGAAAGGAAAGGAAAACCCTGCAGAATTTGTCATTTCTAGCTCTCCATAAAACAGAGCATTCCTGTTGAAGACATCTGGGGTCTCACTAACAAAGTGCGCAGAGATACTTATTAGCGTAATGTTCGTGGCCAGTGGTGCTGAAGCAGTAAGCTGGGATTTCGGCTTTGAGTTTTCCCAAAGAGAAATGGACGTACATTGAAGGAGCTACTGTCTCAGTGTACACAGTATTTTGTTGTCTTAAATATGTTGGCATTTGTGTTAGGAGACATCCAGCAAAGGTTTTTATGGGTGTGATATGTTATAAACTGGGAAAATGGTTCTTTGGTCCAGTTAAGTATTAGTACACAACAAACTGACCAAAAAAAATGTACACGAAGATAACAATCTCCTGCCCCACCCATCTGTCATTTGTACTGTAGGAAGACAGACTGGGTTTGCTATCTGAAGTTTCCTGTGAAAGAGTTCAAGGTGCTGCTGAGAAGCCACTATTATGTCACCTTACTTGCACAGTTAGCCAGTTGGTACTGGCTCCCAGATGGAAGTTCAGCCAGCAGAGTAGCCAGATTTATCAAGCCCTATGGTACAAACAATATTTACACTTCCTGACACAGAGTTCCTAAAACCTTTGGGATTGCCTGAGTTATAACTTTTATTAGGGTAACAAGCCTACTTTATTGTTTATGAGTTTATGTGAATAGATAGGTTTAATCAAGTTGAGGCCCTTACCCAGCTTCACGGCAGAGCTGATTATAAGAAAAGCACTAAAAAGTTGAAACGTGGAACCCATCCTACCAATCTCTGGGAAGGAGAGTGAGGCTACTGATAGGGAATGTAAAACTCTCGAAGAAGAACTCATGAATTTCTGTGTTAGTGGGTGTGTCCCAGCACAGAAAGATAGGCCACACGAGGAAACATGAAAACCCACCTCCACACATGCCTTATCCATTTAGTTCTTCCCACTTTGGGCTCTTTATAATAAAAAAATAAACATGAAGGAAGAATGTCTCTGAGTTCTGTGAACCATTCTGGAAAATCATACAGTCACGGGAACCATCATTTTAAACCCAGCTATACAAAAAGGCAGGAGACCTACACATGACCTTTTCATCTGAAGTGGGAAAGGTGTTGTAGGATTGAACACTACAGCTTATAGGATCTGACATTAACGCCAGGATCACAGTGTGACTTGAATGAAACATCAGACACTCAGCTAGTGTTGGTCAATGTGTGGGAGACTACACACATATGATGTCAGGAGTGCTCTGTGCAAGAGAGAAGCTGTCTTCCCAGGACTTTCTCAAGCTGACCTTGCCATGGACAACTTGGGTTTCTTTACACTATGGTGGCCATGATCCAAGTCAGCATCTCAAAGGGACAAGAAAGCATCACTGAACGTCATTCTAATATAAACTTGAAGGCATGTTGCATTGCTTCACACCTCTACTTTTCAAGACATTGACAAACTGAACCCAACTTCAAAAGAAATAAATAGGCACCATAATTTGATGGCATCTAAGGACATGACCCTTCATCACAGATCATCTACTTTGAAGTGGTTTTTTTTTTTTTGTCTGCTTTATTTTTAAATTTTTTTATTATTATTTATTCAACTGTGCACATGTGTGTGCGTGCGTGCGTGCGTGTGTGTCTGTGTATGTGTAGAACCACGGACGAATTCGCGAACCACCATGGGCGCCTCCACCTCCTTCTGCCCCGGATTCACAGGCTCCGCCCTACCAGGACCAGAAGCGCAGGCCACCCCCGCTTCTGCCTGGCGTCTATACGTGGGATCTGGGATCCGAACTCAGGACCCTCTGCCTGCAAGGCAGAGGCTTAACCCCTGAGCCACCTCTCCAGCCCTGTCTGCTTTATTTTTAAAAACCAACTTTTGTTTGGGGACAAAGTTCAGATCTGTCTCTGGTTTAGTAAAGCTCTCTCTACTTCCTGTTTGATGTGACCAAATCTGACTGCACGATCAAGTTATTATGCCTTCTCTACCACAATGGAAAACGGGAAAATTCACAAATATATGATAATTAAAGAAGCCAAAAGAAAAGCAATAAAATGACAATGAAATTGAAAGAGTTCTGTTGTTTTCTTTTTGCCTCAGAAGCAAGACAATTTTTTGTTGGGGGTGATTTCTTCTTGCCTCTACTTCCCAAGTGTGGGAGTTGCAAGAGGACATCAGGACTCCTAGTTTTATGCAGAACATGGAACCAAGTCCAGGGCTTTGTGCATATGAGGCAAACACTTAACCAACTGAGCTACATCCACAGTCCTGAATTTTGCTTTTGAAAAGGAAGCAAAAGTTGTACACCTCTAGCTAGAATACCTACCATGCTATATTCTTATTAAATAGAATAGATTTTAGAGTTACCTTGTTACATCTTTCAGAGTTTGTTTTACAATTATCAAATTATTTGTGAATTTTCCTGTTTTTTCTGGCAGAGAAGATTGAATTGTGCAGGCAAGTTTCCATGCAAGTGAAGCCTTGTGAAATTTGACAAGGTATTAAAAACATACGTTGGAGAAAGAAAAGCCTCTTCAGTAAACAGTGTTGGAAAAATTCGATATCCCATGGAGAAGAATGAACCTAGAACCTTGTCTCTTACCTTGTAAAAACTTATTCCAAATGGATTGAAGACCTTAATGTAAGATCTGCAACTATTAAAGAAAAAAGTGGAGAAAGCACTTCAAGACGTAGGATTAGGACTCCATTTGCTTAGAGAATAATGCCAACATTACTGACAACTGAGACCTCAAGACATTACAAAGCTTCTGCACAGTTAGCATAAATGGACAGCCAATGGAATGGCGGGAAATCTTTGCTAGCTCTGCAGCTGACCTGGGAATGGAATAGTTCTCAAAAGATGAAATCCAGACGGTCAATAAGCATGTGGAGAAAAAAATCAGCTTTTACCAGTCATCAGTGACATGCCCAGTTATATTGATAATCTTTAAGACAGTGGATGACAGATAATGCTGGAATTTAGGCTGGTGGGAGAATGAACCAGTCCGTTCATAAGGGAAATCAACATAGATTCTCAAAAGGCACAAAACCTAGAACTACCATATGACCCAGAGACCCCTGAGTATTTACACAAAGAACTCTGGGATAGATAGCCCAGGGTAGTTAAAATAAATGTCCAACAATGGAACAATAGATTAGGGAAATGTGGTATGCACGTACATGGATGGACAGACAGACAGACAGACAGATATGTATATGATGGAATTTCTTGTCATAAAAATACATTTCTTAAGACACACAAGAACATGAAAGCAGGAGGGATAATAATGGGAAAAGGTTTATAGTAGGAAAAACTAGATGATTGGGATGGGGTAACAGAGGAAAAATGATTCAAACTCATTGTACACATGTATTAATCCCTAAAGGAATATATAAAGAAAAAAGCTGCCTTCTCACAAGAGAGAAAAAGAGATGAAGGAAAGAAAGAAAGAAAGAAAGAAAGAAAGAAAGAAAGAGAAAGAAAGAAAAAGAAAGAAAGAAAGGAAGGAAGGAAGGAAGGAAGGAAGGAAGAAAAAAGAAAGAAAGAAAGAAAGAAAAGAGGGAGAGAAGGCGGGGAGGGAAGAGAGGAGTGAGGATTTCTCAGACCCCTTCACAGCCTGTCCCCGGGAAAGGCGAGTCAAAGCGTTCAGAGGACAGCCTGTGGCCTGAGCTCTGAACCCAGGAAGCAGCTAGCACCAGCCTGTGTTGAACAAGCAAAGCTCACAGTAGGTCTGAAGAGGAACACGAGGAAGACCAGGAGAGAAAAAGGATCATTTCATACCTCCAGGATTTGGGGAGTGCTCTGACTATTAAGAGGCAACTGGGGAACAGCAACAAGGCAGTCAATGCTCCCCAAAATAAAATGTGTGTCTGGTGTCCAGGAATCCAACCCCAGAACAAAGTGCGAATGTCCTGCAGTTGCAGACTACAGAACTGGGGTCTCCCCAGCGTTGAGCACGTCTGAGACATTGAAGGGAACCAACGGGGTCCTTACAGTTTTGTCATGCCGGCACCCTTGCTGTTCTCCCAAATCCAGAGTGCCTGGAAGCCTCTGAAAGCTGGTCTACTAAAAGTTTGTCATCTGTGGAAAGGAGCGAGAGGGACGAGACTGAAGCATCAGTTCCCAATCTCACACCCAGGGACTGGCTGCGTCTGAGTCTCTGGGAGGAGCAGGTGGTGCTTTCCAAAGAGGCAAAGCCTGTGGCTGAACGAGTGCGATTACAGTTGCACTGCGAGCCTTACACAGAGCCTAGTCACCCACGCGGCCGTAGCTGGCCGGGCCGCGCGTGGAAATCGTGGTCTCCCTGGGCCTCTTCAGCTCAGGGGTCCCAGACAGACTCCACCTCTACCTGCCCTGGGCTTCCGGATCCCGGCAGCCCACCTGGGTCTCCAGAAGAGAACAGAACAGCCAGGCGCTCGGGATGGTCAAGTCACTGCTCCCGGACGACACGTGGAGGCGCGAACCGTGGCGATGCGCCCAGGAGGACCTGGCCGGCGCCTGCGGGTTCTGAGCGAGCCGGCGGCCGACCGCGGGCGCTGGAGCTGCTCGCTGAGGAGGGCGGGCGGGGAGCTGCAGCTGCGGGGTGCGCCCGGAGAAGAAGCTGGGGGGCGCCGCGGGAGCAAGTGCAGCACCTGCGGGGCAGCGACCCAGAGAAACTGAGAAGGTGGCAGCGAACCTTGCGGCAGTGGGAGTGGGAGGGTCATTGACGGGCGCGGGGATGGGAGTGGCCGAAGTCCCTTGAGACTGGAGACTGTAGCAGGGGTGTGGCCTCCTGGCCTGCGCGCTCTTAGAGGGGGCCCCACCCAGGTAGGTGGTGGCTGACATGAATGGCAAATAAGGCAGCTCATGAAGGTTGCACTAACTTAGTTAAAAAAAAAAAAGACTTGTGTTTTCAGAGAGTGGGAGAAATGTAAGGGTTGTGAAGACCTTATTTGAAGTTTTAGTGACCGAATAGTTGGAACAAGGGACCAGTTTTGCCATCCCTCACGATTCACTTTTGAGTGTTTAAGTCACAACTTTTAACTGTGTGTATACAGGGTCTTCCATTACATCTTAAGACATTTTTCATCACCTCTATGGGCTTTTCTGCTCCTGGAAAACTGTGCAAGCCCTGGTAGTCCACGGTGGAGATGGATTCGCGACACCAGGAAATGAACATTTTCAACATTAAGGGCCTTGAGGGGGGACGAGTTTTCACCCTCACCCTGACTGCCCTGCTTCCCTGGCAACTGTCTACATGGTCTGAAGACCATTACTCCCCACCTCCCACTATCCCGCCTACCCACCCAGGGGTCTCTTCAGACTTCCTCCCACCATGCTGGGCTGGCAGTTTTCTCCCTATCCTCTCTGACTTTAAGCTATCTCTTCTACGCAGTCTGTGTGTCCCCCAAATCCTTCTGGGCCATCCCAGGACAACCCTTCAGGTTCGTAATAAGGAAAAGGATCCTTCCAGGCCAGCTCGTGAAGGTCAGTGGAGGTGACAGACTGGGAGCAGCCCCCCAAAGCTTATTCAGCTACCTTAGAAGACTTCACATCCACCTACCTCAGCTCCTTAGCAGCCCCCCAACACACACACACACACACACACACACACACACACACACACACACAAACACACACACACCTCTTCCTTCTGAGTGATCTCTGGAAGGCTCGACCCCACCTCCGACACTTAAGAAGCCCTGGTGAGCTTAAGTTCACATACATCCTGGGGCAGAATTCTGAGGAAAGGCGTGGCTTCCAAAGGTAAGGCTACTGCAGAAGGCTTAGCTCGGTGGAGTGAGCGAGTCACAGGCTTCTGTGGAGCAGGTGTGGTGTGAGTCCATTCACATGCCAACGCTCTGAGGCCATAAAAGGTCTCAGAAACAGAAAGCAGACAGGTGCTCACCAGGGCTCACTTGGGGGGTGGAGTCCAGTGTTGTTACAGCAGTAGTTTAATTTCCTGTGTGTATGTGCAGGGGAGATGGATTGTATATGCACATGGAGGTCAGAAGACACCCTGGGCATAATTCCTTAGATGCCAGGCACCTTTGCTTGAGACAGGGCATGTTACTGACATGGACCTTTGCTAACTAGGCAACTGGCCAGCTAGCTCAGACTCTGCCCGTCTCTACTTCACATCTCGCCGTGGATGTGGTTACAAGTGTGCTCCACCACTGGACTCATGTCCTCCTGTGAGGCAAGGACTTTATGCAGGAGTCACTCCCCCACCATCTCCACAGCCCCCAGTAGTCCAGACTCTTTGGGGAACAAAGGAAAGTTTTCTTGCTCTCTCCACTTGCTTTGAGTGGAGCATTAATACACCTCTCGTCTCAACAGCACCAGCTGCAACGGTGAGGGCGCATCCAGGCCGGGCCCGGGAACATCCACGCTGCGGCTGCTCCTGCTAGGCAAGTGCGGCGCAGGGAAAAGTGCCACAGGAAACACCATTCTGGGCAGAGCTGTGTTCAAGTCCAGGTTCAGTGGTTCCATGGTGACCACAGAATGCCAGAGAGAGAGTGGGACTGCAGGAGGGAGGGGGGTCGAGGTCATCGACACTCCTGACCTCTTCTCCTCTCTGGCTCCCACCGAGGGCAGGCAGCTCAGCTTGCAGCACTGCTCAGAGCTCTCAGCTGGTGGGCTCCATGCCCTTCTCCTGGTCACCCCCATTGGCCACTGCACAGTGCAGGACAAGGAGACCATGGAGGGCATCCGGGCAGCGTTTGGGGCTGAAGCCATGAGGCGCGTGGCTGTTGTCTTCACTCGGAAGGATGAGCTGGGGGATGACTCGCTGCAGGAGTTCATCGAGAGCAACGAGTCTCTTAAGACACTGGCTGGAGAAGTTGGGAGGCGGCGCTGTGCTTTCAGCAACAAGGGGGACGAGGGGCAGCGGGATTTGCAGGTGTCTCAGCTCCTTGACATGGTCCAGTGTCTAGTGGAGGAGAGTCCAGGACCATATCGTGTCGGCCTCAACATGGAAGGCATCAGCTTCGGGGTAAGTAATAGCTAGTGGGAGGGAGATGAGTGTGAGTCAATGGGCGATCCCACTGTGCATGGGATACGTGTCTTGATTAAGGACATAGTTATATGCACATTGGAACACTAAGAAGGATTACCTTAATTATTAACCTAGGAACCTTAATTATTAATCTGGATTTAATTGCAATGCTAATGGGCCAGCAAAGCCTGTTTTACTTGGCTCCTCATGTTTTTGGGCACAAACTTCCCATCTGCTGGCTTCAATAAAAGCCGCCCTCCTATTGTTTTTCTCTCCCCTCTTTCTGGCTATTCACATGTCCACCAGGTCCCCTTGCGAGCTCTGAAAGTTGACATTCTTGGGACTTGTTTCGAGCTGCCCTTTGATTCCGCATATTCTTCCCAATTGTTCCCACATTGCATGACTTTGAGCTGCAAGGCCTGACTCAAGTTCCTCTTGTCCACGAACCTTCTATAGCTGCTCTGTGCTCACCAAAGACTGACCAGGTGTTTTCCTCTCTCACCCTTTCTACAGTCTGGAACATTCTATCCGTGTGTGCTCTGAGACTCACAAGGAAGCAAGTTATCCAAGTTGTCAAAGGACATAATATGTTGCTCTCTAATTCCATCCATTTTACTGCAAATGACATAATTTCATTCTTTACAGTAGAATAAAACCTTATCGTGTGTGGTGTGTATGTGTGTGTGGTGTGTGTGTGTGTGTGT